>BPMX01000010.1:14242-426197 GCA_019972555.1 Ustilago shanxiensis | reverse complement strand
ATTTATACAGAGTAGACTTTGATATGTTGCGGAAGCAATGGGGAAACAGAAGTCAAGAACCCTGACATGTGTCACGAGGAGAGCAGGAGGGTACCGCAGCGGGAGGGTCCCGCAGATCTTGTGACATAAGTGTGAGAAGTAAAACTAACATACAAAGTACTTTTTATGTCGTATTATAACAAGAATGCCTCTCTGGTCATTCTCTCTTGTCCAAATACAACAGGTTGAACTGGTACACTCAAGCAAAACCTCACAAGTATCTGAGGTAACATTGAGTCATCTTAGAATAACACTCTCAGTCACACAACATACTATATGGCCCAAGCTAGGAACTAATAGATTATGAGCCCAAAAAACAAGCAGCCAAGTGTTGGCATACTCTTCAATGAGACTGGGTCTCCCCAGAGTTCTCACAAACCCCAAGGATTACCATGAAGGGTTGTCTGCTATGCAGAATGTCCTGTCATGCAAGAACATAAACCCCTGGGTCTTCATCAAAGGATGTCTAGTTAAAGCAGAAGATCTCTTGGGCGCACAGAAATTACAGAATGTCAAACTAGGTATGAAATTCACAGCCAAAGATTTGGGGGAACATTACCATGCTGATGTGGAAACATGCAGCACAATCCCCAATTCTTTGAGACTTGCCCAACAATTCCCTGGTAGACTCTGCAAAATCTGCCAAGGAAGTCTGGGACAAGCTGATGGAAAGTTACTCCCAAAACATCTCCTGGCAGATTGCATCTCTGGAGGCTAGACTGGCCACAATCTACCAGGGTAACAACACAATTGGCATTTATCCCTACAAGCTGGAAAGACTATGTCAGAAGTTAGACCAAGTTGGAACCCCAGTGAGCTGCCACTGCAAACTCTGAGCATTACTCAGAGGTCTAGGCTCTCAACACAACATCTTTCAAAGATTTTTCACTATCACACCAGTTGCTTCTTCAGAAAGGATGGAGAAATGGATGATGCCAAGAATTGGAAAGCCCTTGATGGCTATGAACATGCAGTCTACCATTATGTTGGAAGCAACAACCATTCAAGCAGAAGGTTCCCATCTTGGCTCTACATGTTGACACCAGAAACCAGGAAGAGGGGAAATTCTGCAGAAATTGTTACAGGACAAACCATAATCTCCTGGGTTGTTTTGTCAAAGGAGTCCCAGAGCACAATGCTTCAGTCTTGAAACACAAGAAGAAATGGAAGGAATTTTAAAACTCCAGGCAAATGTTGTGGCAGCTGAACCAGCCAGAGACAAGACAGACTCAAGAGACAGCATTGACAGTTTCCACACAATGATCTCCATGGATAAACAGAACCACAGTGAAAGCACCTGGATCATTGATTCAGCAGCCTGGAAGCACATGACCAAGAATCAAGAATTATTCCAAACCAAACATACCAAGAATCCCCAATTTGTAAGGTGTTTGTAGCAGATAAGCAAGAAGTTCCCATAGCAGGCAGCAAAGTCTAATTTTCACTGGGAGATTCACCAAGATCCTGGGAGTATGTCACTATCAAAAAGGTTCTCCATCCACCTGGACTAAGCAGAGAGCTCTTTTCAACCCCTCAGATCCACCAAGCTGCTGGAAGTGTGAATTTCTCCAAGGATAACATGGAGATTTGAGACAAGCATGGCAAAATACTGCTCAAAAGGCAAAAGCAAAATGAAGTGAAATACCTCCTAGCAGAAGTGGTTGCTCCACCTAGAGTCAACCTTGTCATGGGCACTAAGCAGGGAGATGACCTGGAAGTCTGGCATTGTTGCCTGGGACACCTCCACATGCATGCTATTGGCAAGATGGCCAAACTGACTTACAGGGTCAATCTCCCAGCTGACCATGCCTCAATCTCCAAGGATGATTGTGATACCTTTGTCAAATGCAAGCACAGATGGGATGTCATCCAGGCTAGGACTCCAAGAACTGCAAAGCTGCCCAAACTTCTCCACATCAACTTAGCTGGCACACTGCCCAAAGGTCTCTAAGAAGAGTAGTACTCCCTACTCATGGTTGACAACAATACCAGGTATTGATTTGGTGCCACCCTCAAGAGTAAGGGAGGAGTGACTGCAACACCTTGGAAAATCCTCAAGCAAATTGACATCCAACTGAACAAACCAGTTCAACACACACAATCCAACAGAGGAGGAATTTTCTCTTGTAGACAATTCATCAAGCTCCTGGAGGAAAGATGCTTGTTGCCAGAACCCACAGCACTGTACACACTGCAGTCCCATGACCTAGTCAAATGCATGAACCAGGTGACTGAAGACTATATCTAATGTCTCCTGGAAGAAGCTGGACTTGACATGGAATACTGGCCATTTGCCTTGAACTAGGCACTCAAATTGCGCAACATGTCTGCAAACAGTGCACATATCTTCACTACATACTCTGTCCTCCACAGAAAGTGCCAAGATCTCTGGGGAGTTTGAGTCTTTGAATGCAGAGCCTGGGCCTGTTTCTGGATGTACAGCATTGCACCCTCAATCCCAAGGCAGTGCAATGCATTCACCTAAGACACATCAACAATAACCCCCCCTCACCTGTACTGGCTCATGGAAAAGGACACAGGCTTCATCTGTGCCAGTCAATACATTGTTCTCCAGGAGAACAGGCAAATACCACAAGAAAACACTAAGTCAAATGGAATGCCCCTCTAAAGTACACACAAAGTCCAGGCATTCATCAGGTTGACCCATAACCTCAAGCCAGAGAACTCAGTCCCCCTGATCCAGATGACCACAACACCAAGATTCTCCCAGCAGAGCCACCTCAACTTGCAGGAGAACTCAAAAGTGATGGCAACAACCCTATTGCTACCAATCTCACACCGCAGTCAGGCAGGTTACAGTGACATCCTCCATGCAAATTTGTGTACAAGCAAGCTTATCACACAGACAGTGACAAAGATCCAATCAACCTCCAGGCAGGACTGAAGAGTCACCAGACCAATGGGAATAAGCCACTCCAGACCCCACACATAATTACAGGATTGCACACACAAACACAGAGACTCCCATAGGACACTGATCCCTGCGTTAAATTCAGGACTTCATGCATATCAGGACAACCATACATCTGAACCTGCAGGCCAGACAATGAACTCAATTGGCTGACCACTTTACATGGGACAAAACATATCCCTTGCGAGAATCAGAGGCAATTGCAAAAGGAGGATGTGACTCTAAAACGCAGACCAGATGTCTGGTAGTCAATCAAAATCGCAAATCATGGTGTCAATGGAATGGACTGACAAACTCAACAAAGGACAAAAAGTCTTTGATGGAAATGCAAGTAAACACCAGTTTGGAAGTAGAAGCATGCACACTTAGCAGTTATAAAGGGACTTGATTTAGATGCTCTACACATTCATCCCTCATCAAATCTACATTATTCTCCCTCTACTCACAAATCCCTGCTACAAAGTACAAAATCAGATGCTTGGTCTTGCCATTTTGTGCTCAATCTTTATCTTACTTCTTTCATCCGCTTTGCTACTGCATAAATGTCAGACCAGGCAACTGGTTTTTGATATCACAACCAAGACTGTTTGACTGGAATCTCCCAGAGTTCTCAGGATGGCTAACAAGCCTGCAACTTGCTTGTTGCAGACATTTGGTATCACAACCAGACGTCTGGTTCTCAGACTCACGCTTGCCAAAATATCTTCTTGCTGCGTCCAGAAGAAGCATCCAGAAGAAGCACAAGAAGTCCCTGCTTCTCAAGTTCTGCCATTCTACAGGAGGTAACCCCGCACAAAAGTGTGACAGGCATGCTCACCCTGCTAAATGGTGCCCCAATCAACTGGCTCTCCAAGCAACAGCTAATAATTGCAACATCCATGCAGGTGGCTGAATATATTGCAGCTCATGAGGGAGTCAAGGAGGCATTCTGGCTGGAGGGCCTGCTAAAATCCCTGCAGATGTTGAAATCTGACAGGTACCACTGCACATGGACAACCAAGCAGCAATTCAATTCTGTCAAAATACAGTACTTCACAAGGCCACCAAGCATATTGACATAATAGATCACAAGATCAGGGAGCTAACTGCAAGTGGCACAGTCAACATTGTGTTCACAGAATCCAACCTCCAACAGGCAGATTGACGCACAAAACCCATGGATTGCTGGGCAATGCTCTGCACAGATATTCAAATGTCAACAGAAATAAACCAGGAGACTTCAAAGATGAACCAGCAAAACAAAGTTGAGCTCTGCTCACCATGAGATCATGTCCCACATAAGACAACCCCACCATCTCAATGCATCCAACACCTTTATCTTCCTACAATCACACCTTCAACCTGCACAAAGGAAAGAAAAAGAAAAAATTGTGGCAAGAACAACAAAGAAGACCCTGCACAAAGATTTGACTACAACAGACTGGTGAGTAGATCTCTCAACCAAGCAGAGATATATATACTGGACCCTGCATACATCAACTCAAGGACACCCCACAACTGTCAGAAACTCGATCTGCCAGTCTATTTGTAGATTTCACTCTTCCAATTTCTTGCAGGAGAAATGAGAATTTTTATGCACTGTCTCAGCAACCTGCAACCTCCATTCACACTGTTACTGGTAATACCCCTCCAATCAAAGGATCTGCTGGAAGAAATTTCTCTCCCATCAGGGAGAATACCAGTGCAGTTGCTGAATTCACCAAAGAAGACCTGGCACTGTGGTCAACTCTGCCAATAACCAGGTAGATCTTCCTTCCCTCCAGACAAATGATCTAGTTGATTGTGCACTCTTGACTTTCTTCCAGGCAATGACTTTTCATTTCCATGATTCTGTTTAGGTCTATCAGGGCACGTCCAACAGCTCTGAACCCTCTTCTGTCTCTCCCAGCAGACATGGCCAATCTCCTGGCAGAACTACTTTGGTCCATATGCCTACTCCAGGTGATGTGGAAAATAATCACAAAGATCATCACAAGGGAAGCCAAAAAACCTGGAGAACTGTGCCAAACGCACAAATTGTCCAAGGAGGAAAGACTGGAGGAAATCAGGGAACAGAGGAAGAAGGACAAGGCCAATGCAAAGGGCAAAGCTGCTGGTTGTCAGGAAGAATATCTAAACAACTGGGGAGAAAAGGTATGTCAACCATGCTTGGATGCTGGAGTTGATTACAAGCGCCTGCCTCTGGAAGATGCCAACTGGAACAAATGCAAATTCTGCTTGGAGAACAGTAGAAAGTGTCCAACTGAAGATCTAGTCTTCCATGAGAAGGACTTCTCTTCCAGCAGAACTCCACTCACAGTGGTAGATCTGGAACCCTGAAAGGAGAAAAGCAAGGGGAAGGGGAAGGGGAAGGGGAAGGGGAAGGGGAAGGGGAAGGGGAAGGGGAAGGGGAAGGGGAAGGGGAAGGGGAAGGGGAAGGGGAAGGGGAAGGGGAAGGGGAAGGGGAAGGCTCTGCAGGACAAGGATGCCCTCTTGTAGTCAAGGATGAGGGAGATTAAAAATTACAACTACAGAACAAGGAGTAGGGTTAACTTGTGGAAGCTTACCAGGCAAACCACAACAGGAACAGGATTATCCGAGCAGAACTGGAGAATAGGGAGCAAGATGAGGAAGATCTCTGGACTGCTAAACCAACTGAGCATTTTAGGTCCAGTAACAAGGCTCTGGAGATGGAATTGGAGGATTATGAATAAGATCCTCAAAGTCTCACTGCATTTTCTTCCCTTGCACAGAATTCCCTTGGCAACCACTCAAGTCCTTCATGTAGATAGCAAGCTCTCCATGTAAATTCCAAATCCTAGCTCAAACCTTGAGTGTTAAAAAAATTGTCTGCAAGAATAAATTATTTGCAATTCAATGGACCAGAAGAATGACAAGATTGCTGGGGTAAATGCAAGGATCAGCCTGAAGAATGCAAAGACTACATATGATACAACCCACAAAGAGTGGGAGTGTTGGAAAATTGGCATTGCAGGATCATATCTCCTGATGTTACAGGTCCAACTTTGCTGGGAAAGAGTCTCTTTCAATCAACTGGAACTTATTGACTCCCAGAAGAGGAAGTTAATTCTGATATGGAGTACTCATGACTCTGCCAGAAAACCCAGGAAGGCTCATCTTGCAGATTGGACCAATGAGCAGGAAGCTGCATTGGTCCAACCAGTCAGAAGTGTACCGCTTCCAACCACAATAGAAGGAAGCAAAGGGCTGTTCAATCATATCGTAACAAAACGGTTTTTGCGTCCAAGGAGCCACCCTCTTCCACCCCCAATGGCTCCTGGATGGCTCCCTGGAAAGCCACCCCCATGGGGGTGGAGTTGGTGGAGCCACCCTCAACTTCAAGGAGCCACCCCCGGTGGCTCCAGGGGTGGCTTCCCGGAAGCAAAAACCGTTTTGTTCCGATATGCTTAGAAGCAGAACAACCTTGGTCACTACCTGACCTCAGATCTCATGAACGGAGGCTTTCAGCACCGGTGACAGCAGCCTGATTCATGATTGATGATTTTTTTCGCGCAGCGCGACGCTTTGACCCATTTTCGCATGCAAACACGAATTCATGATCCGTGATTATCATCGTTTTCAGCATGAATCATGAATGCTACGTCTGGTTGCTCAGAGGCAACCAGGAAAGGCAGACGGCTGACCCATCTACACCCTCGGAAACCAGTTGGAAACCAGTTGGAGGATGTGGTTGCACCGGAAACACGTATCATGGATCAGGGATGTAGTGAAACATCCATGATCCCGAGGGATCAGGAGGGGAATCGGGGTATGTAAGTTGCTCCTTTTTGCAAATTAAATCATGAACAGGTCAACGATGAGTTTAGTTCACTCAAGTGAATCTCACAAGTCATATATATTCAGGGCAATCATAACCGTTGAGTTATCCTGGAAGTATAAACCGTTATTCATGGATATAAGTTACTCATGAGCCATATCTCAAAGACGTAAAAGCAGACGAGGCCAGCCACTCCTCTGCCACCCAAGGTGGTGCAAGTGGCTGACTCGAAGTCATCCTCGCAGGTCTGGCTGCTGGGTCAACCATCCTCTGCCACCTTCGGCCACCTATACGTTTTTCGCCACATGCCTACCTAACCTAGATTTTAGCAATGAGTGTAGGCGCTTCAGTCGTGAGTCGTCTTGGGCAAATAAAATTCTGGAGATGAGTGCAGATTATGGATCATGACTACTGCATCTTGGCTTGGGTAAGAAGAGCATCGGAGACAAGACATGAAGTCAGGGTGACCGGATGCTCATCCGTGAATTGATGAGGGCTGACTCGATTTCCTGACACCGTACGCGAGCTGATGATCTGCACGTGGTTCCTCAAACCTTCATGCTTTGCCGGAAAACAGAAGCTGAATGGAAGATTTGGACGCACCGTCCAATCATGAATACGGATGTTACTGAAGTTGATCTCAAGAGGCGAACTTCCACGTCCGTAGCCGAGTAAGGGAATCGAGTGATGTGAGACACCTACGACACCAGGAGATGCATGATGGCTCATAAGCTGGTCGATGAGCTGCAGAAATCGGCTCGCACAGCACTCGCCAAGACGACAGATCTGCTAGAAGAGGGGGGGAGGGGGGGGGGGGAAGAGATTGAGGTGTGTGTCTGGGCATACGGTAACAAGGTCGACTTTGATTGATGCATTCGGTTGACGTGGGCGTGCCGTGCGGCGTCAGCACTGACAAAAGTAATCGAGAGACAAAAGAAAGACGGCTACTGTGCAGCAACAGCAGCAACATGTGTAATGACGGGGCAATGCATTCGAAAGATTGTGTGTTTGAGTTGGAATTCAGATTCCGAATTTCGAGTCAAGCCTGTCGAGACCAGTCATAAGTCCAGCAGACGGACCCTTTTTGAAAGTGTCACAAATCTCCAAAGTGAAGGATCTACATTCCAGAGTATCAGAGAGTATAGATGGGGCAGGCAGAGCGAGCCGAACAAGAGAGACGATGTGTCCTCGAACAACAGTGAAGTGCATGATAGCTTCGATGTTGATCGTAAGGTGAGAAAGGTGACTGATGTGACCGGTGCTCGATGTGGGGAGCGTTTGGATGTGCATATCGCAGCAGAGATTGTGGAGGCCCGCGCGTACTGTGAATTCTTCTCGGACTGTGGTTCAAGTGCTGCCTGCTATCGATTCTCGGATTGATTTTGTGATTTTGGAATTTTTGTGACATCCGGATCGTCAACGCGAAGATCACACGGAGCCAAACACTCATCAACTGCCCGACATCACCAGGCGAGTGACAAGGCACACTAACCTCGATTCCAACACTTCACACCGTACAGTACTCATGGACTCGCCTGTGTATCTGACGAGCCAAGGGTCTGCCTGTCTTTGCCTTCGACCCTTCGTCACTTCTTCTACTCGCTCTCTTGCATTCAAGTCTCTCTCTATCTCTCTCTCTCTCCCTCCCTCTCTCTCTCTCTCTCTCTCTCGCATCTATCACCTGTAACTTTCTTCCTTCTTTGTTCTCGCTCGTTCCCTCTTTCTACCACCTTCCTTGCCAACCACTTTTCCTTCACGTCTTTGCCTGCTGCTCTCCTCGGTTGGACATACGCAGCACTTGAACGTGCAGCAACCATGTCGCCTGCAAAGGTGATCACCAACGGTCGCGGCGCCCAGGCTCGTACCGAACCAGTCAAGGTTTTCCAGCTCATTCTCGAGCAAGATGGAAGCCCCAACGAGCAAAGGTCTTACATCAGGCTCCCCGCACCCGTCCAGCCTTACGTGCTTCGTTTCTCCATCGAGGCTGGCTCTGATGCTTCCAGGGACGCTTTCCTCTGGACTAACTATTCCAACAAGCGTGACTCTTTCCAACGCACTTCCTTTGAAAAGACGCCCTTCTCCTCTTCAGCTTCCTCATCAAATCAGGTTGACCTTCTCATCAAGTCTGCTGGTGTCTTCGAGTTCTATGTCGAGTACACCACAGACCAAAACGACCACGATATCGCCGACCTCTTTGAGCGCAAGGAGCATGCACCAACCCGCAAGAAGGGTAAGAGTGGCTACTTCAACGTAGACCCCATCCTTGAGGTTGCCGTGCGCAAGTCCATTCTCAGCGACGCAGGCAAGCCACTGTCTTCCAAAGAGGGTGGAGGAGCTGTCAGCACAAAGAGCGACTTCCTTGCTCTCGATGCAATTGTCCTGCAGACCCTCATCTCCAAGTGGGCTGGTCCCTTGTCAGAATGGGCAGTCCATCTCGACTCCGCTAGAGACGCTGGTTACAACATGATCCATTTCCCTCCACTCAACGTTCGAGGTGCTAGCAACAGTCCCTACTCCATCGGCGATCAACACGACTTTTCCCACGACTTGTTCCCTAAACAGTTTCAAGGCCCAAAGCAAAAAGCAGAGCGTGTCAAGCAGCTAAAGACCGTCCTTCAAGACATGAAGTCTAAGCACGGTATACTCAGCATGAGCGACGTCGTTTGGAATCACACCGCACACAACAGCGAATGGCTCAACGAGCATCCTGACGCTGCATACAGTCCTGCCAACTCGCCCCATCTCCAACCCGCCGACGAACTCGAAAAGGCTCTCTTCGAGCTCAACGGCCGCTTGCAAGATTTCGGCATCCCTGACGAGCTCAAGTCTGACGCCGACGTCGCAAAGCTTATCGATGCTGTCAAGCAGCACGTCCTTGATCCCCTCAAGCTCTGGCAGTACTACGTTGTCGACGTCAAGGCGGCAAAGGAGGGTTTCCGCTCCGCTTTCTCATCGAACAAGGCCAACACCGGCTCTCATGCAGCAGCTCAGATCAACGAAGCTACTCTGAAAGAGGCTGCCGCCAAGCTTCGCTCACGTGCGCTCAAGAATGAACTGGCTCTCTCTGGGCGCTTTGCAACAACCGTTGATGCCAACGAAGCCGTCAAGATTGTGGTGTCCGAGTACGGATTTGGTGACTCCGAGGCAGCTACCGACTTCTTCAGCAAAGTCGCTGACGAGGTCAATGCTCCCTTCTACGCAACTTATGACGACGACGTCAAGGCTATCCTCAGCAATCTCGAAGGTCGCGTCAAGTTCACCCGAATCGACTCCAACGGCCCCAAGCTGGGAAAGATTTCTGCTGAGAGCCCGTTCTTTGAACCATACTTCACACGTCTGGATCCAAAACACCCCAGTGCCGCTGGCCGAGATCCCAAGGAGCTCTCCTTGGCCAACAATGGCTGGATCTGGGCAGCCAATCCTCTCGAAGACTTTGCCTCTAACAAGTCTCGTGTCTACCTCAGACGAGAGCTCATCGTGTGGGGAGACTGTGTCAAGCTCAGGTACGGCTCCGGACCTCAAGACTCTCCCTATCTTTGGAAGCACATGGAGGAATACACCAAACTCCTCGCAGCTAACTTTGACGCCTTCCGAATCGATAACTGCCACTCGACCCCAATCCATGTCGGTGAGCACTTCCTCGACATCGCCCGCAGGGTCAACCCAAATCTTTACGTCTGCGCCGAGCTCTTCACTGGAAGCGCAGAGATGGATGTGCACTTTGTCAGTCGTCTCGGTATCAACTCGCTCATCCGCGAGATGGAGAACGGCCACGATCCCAAGGAGGAGAGCCGATTGCTCTACCGCTTCGGTGTCAACAAGCCCATCGGTTCTATGGACGGTGCTTGCCTGACAACCACTGCCAAAATTAGTCTGCCTGATGCGAATTTGAAGGATGCCGACTGCCTTGTCGAGCAGCTCAGTGGTTCCAGTCCTCACGCACTTTTCATGGACGTCACTCACGACAATGAGACGCCCACGATGAAGCGTACAACCGAGGACGCCATCACGATGGGAGCCCTCGTCGCCTTCTCCTGGTCGGCTATCGGTAGTACCAAGGGCTTTGACGATCTCTATCCCAAGACGCTCGATGTGGTGCAGGAAAGTCGACTCTACCGTCCTGTTCGTAACCCAGAGGAGAGCGGAATCGGTGCCATCAAGCGAGTTGTCAACCATCTGCACGTCGAAATGGTGCGCAACGGCTACTCCGAGGGACACGTACACCAGGAGAATGACTACCTTCTCATGCACCGGGTGCACCCGCAGACCCACCGAGGATACGTTTGTCTTGCGCACACGGCTTTCCACAAGGGCTCCAAGGACCGTGGACAGGCAGGCCCCTTCAAGCTCGACCGAACTCGCGTCACCTACATTCTCGGCAAGTCGCTCGAGGTCACCAGCACCGACGCTCCCGAGGATGCAAAGTACCTCGATGGACTACCATCGAAGCTCATCGACCTGGCCGAACCCGAAGTTCGTACAACAGAGGAGGACGGTCGCTTGCGATTCTCCGAGATCGTGGTGCCCGACTTCTTCCCTCCCGGCAGTGTGATGCTCTTCGCTACAGAGATCGAGAACATCGATCGCGACATCGATTCGAGGTGTCTCAGTGGTGCCGACGAGGCAATGTCAAAGCTTGACCTCGTCGATCTCAATGCTGTCTTATACCGCGCCGACGGAGAGGAGAAGGACGTTACTGAAGGTAACGACGGCGTCTACACAATTTCAAGTGGTCCCTCGTTCGTCTATTGCGGTCTTGAAGGCTGGATGGCTGTCCTACGCCAAGTTATCCAGACCAACGATCTAGGCCATCCTCTGTGCGCCCACCTGCGAGACGGCACCTGGGCCCTCGACTACGTCCATCAGAGATTGGTCAAGCAGACCAACGTTTTGCCCCGCTTGGCTGAACCAGCCCAGTGGCTTGCCGAACGCTTCGAGCTGATCAAGAAAACGTCTCCCAATTTCATGCGTCCCAAGTACTTTGCCCTGGTCATCAAAGCGGCTTACGATGCTGCTGTCCGTAAGGCACTTTCCCGCATGTCCCCTATCATCAAGGACGGCCATGATTTCATCAAGGCGCTGGCGCTCTGCTCTGTGCAGATGAACGGTGTTGTCAAGTCAGCCTCGCTCTGGCCGGACAGGCAGGTGGCTTCGATGGCAGCTGGTTTGCCCTTCTTCGCGGCTTCATGGGCTCGACTGTGGGGACGAGACGTCTTCATCTCCCTCCGTGGTCTATACCTGGTCACGGGAATGTTCGAGCATGCAAGAGAACACATCTTGGCCTTCGGCTCGACGTTGAAGCATGGTATGATCCCCAATCTGCTGGACTCCGGCAAGACGCCCCGATACAATTGCAGAGACGGGCCTTGGTTCTTTGCACAGAACGTACAGGACTACACCAAGATGGTGCCGAATGGCGAGGCTATTCTGAGTGAGAAGGTCGCTCGACGATTCCCCCTTAACGATGAATGGGTCCCCTGGAATGATCCTAAGGCGTTCGCACACAAGAGCACTGTCGGGGAGCTGATCCAGGAAATCCTTCAGCGCCACGCGTCCGGCATCCACTTCCGCGAGTACAATGCTGGTCCTGCAATCGATCAGGATATGCACCCGGAGGGGTTCAACATCGACGTCGACGTTGACTGGGAGACCGGCATCATCTTTGGAGGAAACGAGCACAACTGCGGTACGTGGCA
This sequence comes from Ustilago shanxiensis, assembly GCA_019972555.1. Lineage (NCBI taxonomy): Eukaryota > Fungi > Basidiomycota > Ustilaginomycetes > Ustilaginales > Ustilaginaceae > Ustilago > Ustilago shanxiensis. The sequence goes on along the minus strand of BPMX01000010.1, from coordinate 413,752 downwards.
GGACAAGAACGGCTCCTCTGCCAAAGCTGGCAACAAAGGTGTGCCTGGCTCGCCCCGAAACGGAGCTGCGATCGAGATCACGGCTTTGCTCAAGAGCACGTTGAGCTGGATTGTCGGACTCGAGAAGAAGGGTGTATGGAAAGAGGGTAAGGGTGTCGAGGCAGAGATCAAGGGCAGGAAGACGCTGGTCACCTACCAGCAATGGGCGGATCTTCTTCAGAAATCGTTCGAGCGGGCTTACTACATTCCTCTGGATGCCAGCGAGGATGGCACGTACGATCTCGACCCCAAGCTCGTCAACCGCCGCGGCATCTACAAGGATGTATACGGTTCTTCTCAGGGACGAGAGTGGGCTGACTATCAGTTCCGCTCCAACTTTCCCATTGCCATGTGCGTGGCACCTGAACTCTTCAAGCCCGAGCACGCATGCAATGCCTTGAACAAGGCCAAGGAGGTTCTCGTGGGACCTCTTGGAATGAAGACCCTGGATCCTTCGGACTGGAACTACCGACCAAACTACGACCAACGTGAGACAGACGACCCTTCCACCTCTTGTGGATGGAACTACCACAATGGTCCCGAATGGGTTTGGCTTCGTGGTTACTATCTGCGTGCTGTGGCCATCTTTGGTGCCAAGGCAGGTGTCGACCGCTCCGTTTTGAACCACCGCATCAACACAATGATGCTGGAACACCGCAAACACATTCGCGCTTCGCCCTGGGCCGGTCTACCTGAGCTCACCAACGCCGATGGTGCTCATTGTCCCGATTCATGCGCTACTCAGGCATGGAGTGCAGCGGCCCTTCTCGATGCGTTGGAAGAGATGGCCAAGTAAGTGATTCCACTCCTGCGATAACTTCCTGGCTTCTCAAGATCCTCCACTGTATATAAAGAATGGTACTTCTTCTTGTTCGTGATGGAAACGCACCTCGTTAACGCAGGAAATGACAATTTATGGAGGCAAACCTCTTTTTCCAAGTCTGTATGTGCCTCTCGTCTGCCTTCGTTCTCGTGTGCGAGAACACGGCATTGGCATTCAATTTTCGGACCTGCGACGAACGAAAGATTCTGTTGTATTCACCCACAGACAAAAGCTGGTGAGCTTGTTGAGGGCACCAAGAAGGCATCCAGCATCACTCGTGAATGGGTTCTAAGTGCAAATGCGCTCGGGAGCGAGTTGTGAGTATGCATGTGCTTCTGACTGCATTGATATTACAATTCATTAAGATCATGCTTGCGAAGAGGCTTCTGGGGAAATGACGAAGTCGTCGAGGACGTCCATGAGTGCAGCTGCATTGTTTGGGTTGCTTAACTGGATTTATGAATAATTGACCATGCAAAGTAGAGTTGCAAGGGCAGAATTGCGTCAGCTCGATACTCCAGAAGTGTGATGTAGCGATAACAGGGGAGCAGACCTTACCTTGATAGCGTAGTGAACCGGTTTTGCGTCTTCAAAGGCAACAATGCGTACGAACTTCTCCTGAAGTTCGCATTTCATGCCTTTAAAGAGAGAGACGTTGAGGATGACTCTCAATACACCATCGGCTCGCATAACGAGGCGGGCGGGGCGTTTGTCGGACGACTTTTTGGGGACGTTGACGCGAAGGGTTCCGGTGCCCCGTTCCTTCCACGATTGGTCTTCAGCCATGGTATAGAGTTTTGCGCGGATACTGTGAATACTTTCTTCATCTTCTTCGCCCGTTTTGGCTGAGGAAGCAGACGTGAGACATGGTCAGCGGCTATCGATCTTTCGTTTACATCAACGGTTGGGGTGAAGACTTACTTTCTGCGTCCGGTGCTTCTAGCAAGGGCTTTGACTTGGTCCCGGATGAAGCAGGGTCATCTTTGCTCTCACTGAGAAGCTTCTGTTCGAATGTAGCCTTGTTTGATGAGTCTTGGGATTTATCGAATTCCTTTTCAGAGGTCGTTGGGGCGTCAACTTTCGCCTTTGCGAGCGGGCTGGCGCCTGCAAATGCGCCAAAGCCGAATGACGATCCTTTTGTGATTGGCTTAGAAGAGGTGGAGGAGACAGCTGCAGCTGGAGAGGCTGAACCGTTTTCGGCATGGTGGCCTCCGATGCTGGATCCCAGGCTGCTAGGCTTAATGCCAGAACCGACCAGAGGCGAAGAAGTTTTAGCGGCGAATGGTGAGAAGCCGCTCTTGCTGCTGGACGAGGACGAGCCAGAAGAGGATGGAACAGCGCTGAATGGCGATGATTTGGAGCTGAATGCAGAGAAGGTTGGTTGGGTACGAGCCGGGGGATCTTGAGAAGCTTTTGCGGGTTTTGCTTCTGTGCTGGACTGATCTGCCGTAGTCGAGTCGCTCTCGGGCTTTGATGTCGCGTCCTTTGCTGTGACGGCCTCTTCTGCCGCTTCATCCTTGGTCTCAGCAGTAACTGGCTCCGATGCTGAAGCTGGCTTAGCTGTCTTGAGCTCTCCCGTGCTCAATTCATCGACCTTCTTGCGAATTTGACCGACCTTCTCGGTTTCGGCCTGATTATTGGTATGATTGTCTGTATCGTCGTCTTCCTCCTGCAGAGAGTCTTCAACACGATTTTTCTTTGCTGGAATGGGTTCGCGAGAAGGGGTGAGTTGTGAAGGTTCGAGGCTGCCTTCACGCTCCCTTTTCCGGCCAGATATGGCGTCTTCAGCTGGTTGTGCAGATGTTTTGAAAGTGACAGCTCGTGAAGAAGAGGTAACAGGTGAGGTGGGCTGAGGGGAAGAGGATTGGTGCTGCTGCTGAGGAGAAGAGGGAGGCTGTGGCTCGCGAGGTTGGTCGGCTTGCGCTTGTGGTGCCTCGTTGATCTCTGCTTTCGTGTCTGACATGATGGTGACCAGAACTCGCCGAAGATGTGGAAGGAGAGGCTTCGGGTGCAATTCTTCGGCGGAATGCAAGTGTGGGTGTACAAATTGGCAATCTTCTTGTTGGTCCAGAGCTTTTGGCTCGCCAATTTGAGAGGGAGAGAGGGAGAGAGGGAGAGAGGGAGAGATGGGTGGAGGGACGAAGGAAGAAAGGGATGGAGTATTCAAGGTGAGAGTGCCGGAATTGTGTTGTGAACGGTTGGAAGTAAAGTGGAATATGTGTGTTTGTGTTTTGTGAGAGAGTCGTGAGTGTGTGTGTGTGTTGGTTTTGTTGAGGCAGCAGACACTGAGAACGCGCCGATTCTTCCTCCACTTTCTTCGGTTCCGATCATAGCATAATGTTTTTTCCAGGAAGAATTGTCAGAGGACGAGAATCGCACACAAGAAATACCATCCAAAAAATCGAGTGGTTGGAGGCAGTCTTGTCAGCGAAACTTGGCGCGTGCGTTCGCATTTTCAAAGTACTCTACAAGGCAGCAGCGCTTCACACCTTCAACCCCTAAAGCAACTCGTCAGTGCGTTCGTTAACTTGCAGCTTCCAATCGACAAGATTCACGTAAAGGATCCCGTCATCATCTCTTTATTCCCAAAGCAACTCTCCACTTCGCTCATCGATAGACGCTTTCGTCAATCTCGACACCCTTGAAACGACGTCTCATTGATATATCAGGCACGATCGACAACACCAATCTAGCAGAAATCAGTGGCCGCCAGCCAGGATAGTATCATCATGTCCAGTCGTCCTATGAACGATGAGGAGGTTCTCTCCGAGATGAAGAAGATGGTAAGTGGAGTTTTTCACATCCGGATTCACGGTCTGCGAGCATAGTGCTCATACTTCTTTCTCGTGTTTGCATTTGCAGGTGGCTTTCATCAAACAAGAAGCAGTCGAGAAGGCTCGCGAGATCCAAATCAAGGCCGACGAGGAATTTGCCATCGAGAAGGCTAAAATTGTCCGTCAAGAAGCTATCAACATTGACTCACAATATGATAAGAAGATCAAGCAGGCCGAGGTTGCTCAGAAGATGTAAGTCGACCCAAAATCGCCTCGATGTCGAAATGAAGGCTCTGATACTGACATGCTCCCCACACGTTCTCAATTCCTTCACCCGCCATCTGCAGTGCTCAATCCAATCAGACCAACAAGTCTCGATTGAAAATTCTCCAGACTCGTGAGCAGCACCTTCAGTCTCTCTTTGATGCAGCACGAGACAAGCTCAACGAGATCGCCAAGGACCAAGAGAAGTACAAGAAGCTCCTCACCCAGCTTATTCTCCAGGTAAGTTGCTAATCACATCATCTCAAGTCAGTCGTATGTCCTCCTTATTAACACCTGACGTTTCATCGATCATGTACGACATCAGGGCTTGCTGCAATTAATGGAGTCCAAGGTCACCGTTACAGTCAGGTCGAACGATGTTCAGTTGGCGCAGGAGGCTGCCAAGCAGGCCGAGAAGGATTTCAAGGAAAAATCAGGCAAGGAAACAAGCGTCACAGTGCAGGAAGGTCTCAACAAGGATAGTGCCGGTGGTGTTGCACTTGCGGGCCACGGCGGGAAGATTACGATCAACAACACACTCGACGAACGTTTGCGCTTGCTCGAAGACCGTATGCTTCCCGAGATTCGTCTGGATCTCTTCGGCCCCAACCGGAACCGAAAGTAAGTCGCAACACTTCAGCAATCAGCTGCAGACGTGTTCATTTGACATAGGATCCTGTTGCTGACTTCCTTCCATCTTTGAATCATGCTCACTCTCCCTTGTTACAGGTTCAACACTTAGACTGAGTCCAGTTTCCGTACGCATTTCAATGCATTCCTGGAAGTTGACTCGCTTTTGTCCATGTTCAGTCGTTTCATGTCTGTTTCAATCTGATATCCCGCACAACCTTGCCATCCTCTCGCGTCTTGTCTGAGCGAGCGGTCGAAGCATCAGTCTCAAGCTTGACAAGAGCAACCTAAAGAGCTGCAGAAATTGGAAGAAGAACAAACTAGGGTTGCTGAACCGAGATGCCGACAGGAACCTAAATGTACAAATGTGAGCAGACTCGAGGACGAACCGCACACGACGCACGACTGGGCGGTGCGGCCATATAGCCTCTTTGGGGGCGGGGAAAAGGAGAGCTGGTACAGAGAAAGAGAGAAAGCGATCAAGGACGCTCGCCACGGGGAAGCGACCACTGACAGCTGAGGATGAGGTTGTCGTAACCACGGCCATCGATCTTTTGCCTTGCGCGGTCAGCATCTTCTCGGTTCTCAAAGCTGACGAAAGCGTAACCCTTGCAAATACCGGTCTCGCGATCGCGACCGACGTAGACACGGACAACACGACCGAATCGGCTGAAGAGATCTCTGAGATCGTCGTCGTCGGCGTCTTCGCTGAGGTTGGTAACACGGAGGGTGGGGAGGTCGTCTCTGGACATGCCGCCGAGGCCGCCCATCTTCTCTCCTGGACCCTTTGCGCCGCCACGCATGCTGGGTGGGACGTACTTGCCGCCTGCACTTGCGGTAACAGCGGGATTGGTGGGATCCATTGCAGCGAGAGGAGTCATGGAGCCTTCGCCTGCCTCGGGAGTGTCGGCGCCAGCGCCTGGGATAGCTTCGAGAGTATCCTTGTAAGGACATTTGGTAGTGAAGTGGTCACCCTTGCAAAGACGACAGACGATACGCTTGTTGGCGAGCTGTTGACGCATCTTGTCCATGTCATCGACCTCGGGCTCAGCAGACTTGTTGTTGCCGGCAGACATCTTGAGAATGACGTTCTCACCGATAGTGTTAGTGGCAGAGTGAGGACCGGCAGCCTTACCCTTCTCCTGGCCGAACTTTGTCCAGTTCTTGCGCTCAGCAACTTCGTGATTGACCTTAGTCTTTACGAGCGTCCTCTTGATCCTTCGTGTGATCTATTCCGAGTTGACAGTATCAGTAACAAAAGTATCAGCGTTAGCCGTGTGCACAAAGCAGCGACAGAAGCAGTATTGGGCGACAAAGAACCTACCTTGACCTTCTTTCCGTCTGCGTTGGTGCGGTATTCAACGACAACCTTGACACCGTTGCCCTCGTCTCGCTCCTCGATGCGAGCGGCCTCTCCAGGGGCGACATCTTCGTCGAATTCATCGGCCCAGTTCATGGGCTTGCCGTCAGCAGGCTGGCTAGTGGAAGGGGTGGCAACCGGAGCCATGTTGTAATATTATGCGAATGTGGTAGGGCGTCTTATAGACTAGTGATAAAAGTTGGCTGCTGATGCTGGTCGATATAACAATGCTGTGTCGATATCTGCGTCGGTCCCTGTAGATGATTTGGAGCTGCGGGAGACCGTGATGCGTAATGTGACCAGTCGGATGATGGAGGCTGTTGGGGATGATGGAAAGTTGGCTGAGCTTGGCAGTATGAATTGTCTGAAAGGGCTCAGTCTGTACAGTACTTTTGACTTTGGAAACGAGGCAGCAGACAGCCTTATTGTACCTGTGTCGGTTTCTTTGAGATTTTGGAAGCGAGAGCGCGTGTTGGGCGAAAGGTGGTGCGTTGCGAGTTGCTATTCGAGCAATTAGAATGTCGTGAGCAGCAGTCCAGGTATTGTGCGTGGTTGCAGCAATTTTTTCATTTCTTCTTAAACAGCGCGGAATTTCTTACGCACGAGATGGATTCGAGAAGAGAGAGGCAGAAATGGGCTAAGCCAATCCCGAAGCCAAACCGGACCCGAATTTGTCCAAGAAGAAAGGCTCTTTCTTCGTAAAGCAAAAAATGCAACCAACATCATCAACTTTTTCAGCTTAGATACCACATCCTTGAATCCTTTCCACAGCATCCACTTCTACCTTCTATCTCCTGAATTCCAACTCCTATCTCCTGGTCGGCACGCTGAAACACATTCTTTGCGCTCACCGAACACCTCGTCTGACTACTTAGTCAACGCGTTTCTTCGTTCAACCACCTCTCCAACTCCTTTCCATTTCTAAGGATCCTTACACGGTCATTGCTCGCTCCTGACCCGCATCATGGCCGCTCGACGTGTTCAGGCACCGCTTCGAGAGCTGGCACATGGTCTTCGCACCGCAAGTGGAAGCTCATCTACTCGAATCGCTGTTGTCTCCTGCGGCACTAGCTCTTCATCCTCGTCCTCGTCTACCGGTTGCTTGTTGCGAGCTCGTACCTTTGCTTCCGCCGCTTCCACAACAGCTTCGCCTTCCTCTTCAGCATCAGCAACACCATCCGCATCGTCTTTCTCGAGGCGAGCAACTGATTTTCGCTCCTCACCAGCTCTCGGCAGCAACGTCACTGGCGACAGTGTCCTCGCCCACTTCTCCTCGGCACCATTCTCCTCCACATCCTCTGATCTGCTCGGCGGCAATGCAGAGATTGCACTCCGAGCCGTCACACACGAGTCTTACTTGAACGCTCGTGAAGGACATAACCGACGACTTGCATTTCTTGGACGCAGAACACTCAAGCTCTTCACCACCCTTTTCCTTCACTCGCGCTTGCAAGCGCTTTCCAAGGGTAACGCTGCACACAACTACATCAGCCGTCTGCTCGAATCGCCCAGCGGCGTCGACTCGATCTTGAGCACACATAGACTTGGTGACAAGGTCGGTAGGCAACTTGAATTGGAGAAAGTCATGCGATGGACTCCAGCAGTATCTGATGGTCAACTCGGTCCAAGAGAGACCGGGCTTTTCAAGGTCAGAGGTGTCGCTGTAGAGGCCCTTGTTGGTGCCATCTACCACCAGAAGGGTGCAGCAGAAGCATCCAAATTCTTCCATAGCTTCATTCTGCCATCCTTGCTACACGACGGCTTTCCAGGTCCAGTTCCACAAGAGCTCACGAAAGGCATTGCTTCGCCAGCCAGCAACTCCGCATAATCACTGCCTAAGCTCGCCTGTTCAGACGATGCTTCCACCTCTACCAACTAAAATTTACACACCAAGCATTAATCATGTCTTGACGCACCACACTACACATGTACTTCTATGCAGAATCTCATCATATTCTCAAACCACTCGATCAGCACTCATCGAGTCGTCGTGACTGTGACCAGCTCTGAAACGCAGCAGAGCTTCTTGTGCATTCGAGAGAAGAAAGTGACAACCTGCCTTTTACACAGCAGTCTACGAATTTACTTCTTACTTTTCGCTGTCGCCTTTGACGTCTTCACAAGACCAGATGATTGCTGTGTTTGGAGTGCAAGCCAGCAATTTCGCATTCCAGTTCCCATCGTTTCCGCCTCGACCTCCTCTGCAGTTGCCCATCTTCTTGGAGCCTTTTCGCCTAGCTTGCTTCCAAAGTTCTTGTTCTTGGCTCCATTCACCGCATATTGACCGTTTGCATTCTGGTTTTTCTTTGGGCTCTGCTTTGCTCTCTTGCCGCCGTTGGACTCTGGGATGGAGCCGAGGGAGAGATCCACGTGGTAGACGTGCATCGTGAGATGCAAGTGTGAGAAAATATGTGTAATGCTTCCCATCTTCTGCTTGTTGATCTTCCCTGCTGACTTGCCGTCTAGTAGCGAGTCTATGAAGCTGTCTATGATTTGAGGTAGAGGTTTGGAGGGAAATATGTCTTCTTTCTTGTCATCTGCTGTAGCTGCGGCGGTGGTGGAAAGAGTTAGCGAGGGGAATTGCCACATGCTTGCGAGTAAGCCTGTATTGGGTCGCTGTTCGAGAAGATACTCTTCAGTCTGATCGCGGCGGTGAAGGATGCAGACTAGACATTCTTCTTGACGGATCTTTTTCTTTTCAAGCTTCATTGGGAACTTGCAGATGTGTTTTTCAATCGTTTCTGCCCCCTTGTCGTCTGGTTTGGATTCTGTATAGCCTTTCGAGGTCGAAGGAGTGGGCGAGGAGAAGGCGAAGGAGAGTGTAGCTTGGCGCATTTTCTTCAGTCCGCTCTTTTGCTTGGTATCGTGTTCTGCTGCGGACTCGGTCGCTGGCGATTCTTCTTCGAAGGGAAAGGGTTCACAAAGCGTACACAGATCCTCCATATCCACTATCCCCACCTCCTCTTTCTCCTTCTCCACACTTCCTTTCGCTTCAGCGTACGCCCTACAGCAATTCTGAATCGGGCACTCGCCACAGCTGGGTCTCTGTGGTGTGCAAATAGTGCTACCCAGCTCCATTAACGCTTGATTCCATTCTCCCGGAACCTCTCCCCTTTCTTCTCCGACTTGAAATGCTTTCTTCACCAGCAAATCCGCTGCAGCCCACAACAGATCCGTCGTAATCTTCGCTTTCGGATTTGCATACAACCCCAATTGTCTCGAAAGCACTCTCGACACATTCCCATCTAGAATCGGAACGGGTTGACCAAACACTATGCTCGAAATAGCGCCTGCAGTATAGGGTCCTACACCTGGAACGTTCTTTTCCAATTCCGCCGGATGTTCCGGAAGAAGACCTTGCATAGTTGGATCTGAAACGACTTTCTTAGCAGCAGTATGGATTCTCGTCGCACGTGAGTAATATCCCAACCCTCGCCAGGCAGAAAGCACATCTTCCTCTTGCGCAGCAGCAAGGTCATCGATTGTAGGCCATTTAGACATCCAATTGAGCCAGTAGGATTTGACGGTTTCTACACGAGTCTGTTGAAGCATGATTTCCGATATCCAGACTTGATAGGCTCGCTGTTTGCGTGCTTCCCTCAACTCGGACGGTGAAGAGAAGTTGGAGGGGCTCAGGAAAGCGGATCTCCAGGGCATTTCTCTTTTCGAAGAGACGGTGGCAAACCATGAAAGCAGCGACTGAACGCCCGACTCGTGTGTGGATAGGAGAAGAAGCGGCCGGTGATAGGTTGGAGCATGAGTCCGCGCTGGGAAAGCTGCTGTAGTAGGCACAGCCGAAGATGCTGGGAGGTCAAAGATGTGGGAGAACTTGGAAAGCGAGGTAGCAGTGGAGCTCCTAGCTTTCTTGACAGATTTTGAAGGCGGCGGAGGTGACGAAGAGGACGGAGCAAAGTCGCTCTCTTCGCCAGCAGAGGAAGAGATGGATGCTCGACGTTGACGAGGTCGAGCTCGTTTAGACGGAATTGCCATCTTGAATGCGTCCACGCCAAGGAGGCGGCGATGCCTTGAACCTGTGTGTAAAGATGTGATGGTGTGATGTGGGGCCGCTGTCAATGCTGCGCCGAGTTGATCCGTTCTAGGGCAGGGAGATTGTTGCACTAGGCTTAGAAGGAGGGACAGCGCATGTACTTATCTCAGCAGGAAAGTGGCACACGAGAAGGAGCAAAAGTGTTGGTCTCTGATTATTCTCGCGTCGCGTAAATGAATATTAAAGCTCATTTTGGTCAGCACTCTCCTCATCATCAATCCGTTCTTTCTTCTTATTCTATGCTTTGCATTGATGTTGTTACACTAAAAGTACAGATGATGGATTGAAGACGGATTCTACGATTGCAATTCCTAGCGATCTTCATGACCGAACAGCTCTTCACATCGCTCTCTGGTTTTCTTGATCGCATTGAGCAGATGCCAATTCCTCCACTGTGCTGTCTTTGAGCTTCCTGCTGTTGACTGGAAATAGTCCAACAGCCCACGCCAATCCAACGAGTACTGTTCTTCATCTTCCCAGAGCTCTTCTTCCAAGCTTGCGTCTAGCTCCTCGTCTCTCTCTAGCTCCTCCGTTGCGGTCACCTGAGTCGACGTTGCGGGCGCGGAAGCTCCTTCATCCGCAACTTCTGAGGCTGCAGTGTCCGGGGTGACCGCTTGTGTCGGCTCTTTCCGTGTGGACATCGAAGACACAGGCACGGATGACCCAATCGTACCCTTCTTCACACCACTGATGAACCGATTCAGCGCGGTATTGACGAGTGCCTTTGCAGCATCCGCACTCTCTTTGACCTCTTTCTCGTCCACAACAATCTTCTCCAGGTGTTCCTTGGTGATCCTATGCTCACTAGCCCACTTTGGTGAGCGAAATTTTGCGTAATCTGTATCGAAGGTGTCTTTCACGATCTGCGCAACTAATTCTTCCACTACTCGATTTGGTTCTTGTGCTGTTGCTGGGAGTTGGGGTAGTCGCTTAGGCCAAGAGTACTCCCAGATGCCACCGATCGGATAGCGTTCCTGTAGCCTAGACAGACGTACGGCATCTGCATGAGAAGATCGTTCCGCAGAAGAGAAGATACGTCTGGAAGAAGGTAGGCTAAGGGGTGAGGGCTGGGCATAGCGAGTAAGAGAGTTGAAGAGGTTGTAATGTTTGAGCAGAAACGAAGGTTGGTGTTTGGCAGCTCTTTTGCGTGCTCGAATGCGTGAAGGTGTATGGACTGCTTTGCGATGTTCCACCATCGCTGCTCTTCCTGCCTCAGCCATCAGCCGCTCCAGGGATGATGGTAGCTTCGATGTTTGAAGGTATTGAGAAGAGAGCAAAAGGTTGAAATGCAGGGTCCAATTTCAGTGAGTGGAATTGGACACGGCCGAAACGCAAAGTTCCGAGTTCCAGCTCATTTGGCACACTGGTTTCTCCACGCGGCTACTGCACTGACCACTCAACAGACACTTTCAGTTCTTCTCATCATCATCCCTCGACCCTATCCGTCCCTTTCAAATCTGATCGAACGGGTCCGAAACCACCGGTAGCAACGCGCGATGATCAGCGACGTCACGCTCTCGGCGCTAGCCAACTGGCTTGGCAGCTTGACCATGATTTTGATCGTTTTGTACCATGTAAGTTCCAACACCTTCCCCAACTGGGCATCCACATGATCAAGTACGGAGAATGCTGACACTCTCTCGACACGATGGCGATGACAGGCATTGAGCGTGAACGTCAAGCGCAATCAACAGTCGGCTAGAAGAGTCGCTGCTTCCACATAACCGAAATGTCCTGTCACAGCGCAACGGTCTTGCTCGCACCTGACGGGCGACTCACGCACACCATTATACGGACACTCTCCCCTCATTCGACCCATGCCAACTTGATCATCAGCACACCACACGATGACCTAACAGGTCGCATGCAACACTTGTACATTATTTTTCCATAGAAAGCGATCAGCTTCTCGTCTGTCAATCCGTCTGTGCGCTTGGAATTCACCAAGCGTTGTAAGGAAGCGGTTCGCAAATTATACGTTGGGGAAATCCGCCGTCCAGCTTCTGGTCATATCATGGTGACCAGGAGCGAGGCAGACATGCATGAATCATCAAGTGAGGGAGCCTTAATGCTTGCAATCGAATGTATGACCGAAGCCCAAGTTTGTGCTTTTCAACGATTGCGGGGTAACGTCCTTCCTTTATCCTCCTCCACCGTCTCTCGGTCGGTCAGCGCTCTATTCGTTGCAATCATGACCGAAGCTCGACCTCTAGACCTGTCATGGGAAGATCCTCTTCCGCACGCACTGACTCCAACTCGCACCTACCTATCCCGACCGAGCTCTTCTACCCAAGCAGCAATCATAGCTCTCCATGGGCGTGGAGACAACGCTCGAGACTTTGTTGAAACCTTTGTACCTCACTTACAGTCTTTCTTCGGTTCTCAATTATTCGGTGAGATCAACGACGACTCCAACGCTCATTCTGAGGACTGTAAAGGGGTCAGGATAAGTCTGAGAGCTCTGGAAGCAATGGACGGAATCTGGTTCGGCACACATACACGTAAGTTGCCACTTAGCACCTCCCCTCTTTGCCTCACAGCGCCACTCACGAGATCCCGTTAGAATTCGAACAGCAAAAGGAGAAGCAGATCTAGCCTTTCAAGGTCCGTACGTCCACAGCAGTCTACTCAAAATCAAGCACGAAATCGAATCACTCAACCAACTCGGCATACCTTGCTCACGAATCATCCTAGTTGGCTTCAGTCAAGGTGCCATCCTCGTCAACAGCTATCTGCTTCGCGCCTTGCGACTCCTTTCCTCAACTTCTCCGCAGGTGGAAGTGGAAGATGGAGAGCTAATGCATACGCCCCTGCCTTTGCCGGCAAACATTCTTGGTTGGGCAGGTACCATGTTCTCGTTCGAAATCACTTTCCCGCAACCTGGCTGGCCCACTTTCACCTTCCCCGCGCCCAAATCACCGCCCAAAGCGGAAACGGAGGACGAAGTGCAGGATGGGAAAGAAGAGACATATGTGGTGTGGAGCCACCAACAATGCGGATCTTCCGATCGATACTTTTCGTCCACTGATATCCAAGATGTTGCCCAACACATAGCGAAAGCAGGGCAGCAAGCGGCGGCAAGGTGCGAAGGAATGATCAAGGTGAAAGCTACTGCAGAGATGGAAGCAGGAGCACATAGCGTGTTGCCTGGAATGATTGGGATGCTTATCAAGATGCTGCAGCGTGTTGTAGGTGACTCTTCCTAAGCTTGTTACTGTCCCACTGAGGCTTCCGGTTCTCCATGAACGAGTGTGCTGTGTGTCAATCTGTATGGACAAAAGTTGTTTGGTCGAAAGTTGTGTATTGCAGTAACGAAGCTGGAGATAAGTAGTATGTGTGGTCGATTAGGTTTACTCGTCGTCCTCCTCGTCTTCTGTCTCTCCACTGAAAGCACCTTCCTTGGGTGCAGCTACCTGCTCGCCTCCAAGCTCAGCGGCCAAGCCGTCTCGAGGATAGGTCTGCAGTCATCGCGAACAGATGCGAAAAGAGGGTCAAGTGTCAGTTGCACCAGTCAATGATGCTTGTATTTGCGGTGAGCGTGAAGGAAACTTACCCTTGGAAGGGCGGGCTTGTCGGGAGTAGCAGCGTACACTGTCGAACCGAAAAGAACAACGACGCCAATAGCGACAAGGAACTGCCTCAATGCAGAAGAGGCAGGCACAGCGTGCACGTCAGGTGCCCAAACCGAAAGAACATCATCTTGCTCGTKAGGCTATCAAATCATTTCCGCACAACACCAAAATGCAAAAAAACAGTCAGCTACCCACACCTTCAGCACAAGATCGAAACTGTTCGAGCCAAGAAGGGAACTTACAGTTTCTCCAAAGTTACGCTTCTCTTGTGGATCCCACCACTTGGGGGAGTATTTGCGTTGCTGCTGGCTGACAAAAGGAAGATCGGGGTAGTCTCCAAGTTGAGGATCTTTGGATTGCTGGGCTGCTGCGTTGATTGTCGAGGTGGAGAGTTGTCGGAGGGGAGCTGCTGAGGTGGTGCGAAGCGCGGCACGAGAAGCGCCGGCTACGGCTGTTCGTAGTAGAGACATGATTGAGGTATGCGTTTGCGAAGATGGTGTGGTGACAGGAAGTGGAGTTGAGAAGATTGCAGATGTCGATTGGAATTGCGAAGCGATGCGATGGTGTCGCTGAATTGCTGTTCACTGAAATGAACTTGAGTGGATCCGAGAATGAGCTCAATCCGAGAAATTCGAGAATTGCAATGTTAGTTTGCGAGTTTCTTTAAGAAAAAGAAAGCGGGGAGCCAAACACCAGCTCCAAGCCTGTAAGGAGGCGTGATCGATTTGGTTCAATTGATGCGCTTAGACCAACCAACCAACCAGCCTTCCAGCCGTTCTTGCACGCACTTGCCTAGAAAAAGCGCGTCTTTCTTGAACCCAAGTCTTTTTCAAGTCGCTTCTCAATCGGGCTTTTTTTGTATTCATCTTTCTTCGGACTTGGGAGGCTTCTGCATGGTTGCCAGTCCAGATTTGAATTGTTCTCTTAGAATGATGAATACAAATTTGTGCTTCTCCTCCTGGACGAGAGTGAGCAAGGCTGGGACGCGGCTGCAACTCGTGCTGAGCGCTTCCCTCGCTCTCTCTCTCTCTCTCTCCCTCTTTTTGAATCTGAGACCCGTTCAAAGGCGGTGGCTGCTAGTTGGCTGACTGACTGTTGTTTGCTGTTCGTGAATCGATACTCGAATTGCTGCCTTGCTTTTGCTTTTGCACTGAAACTGACGCCAATATCCGTGCCCGCGACCGACCGCCATTCGTCATCCACACACACGCTTTCCTCCCTCCGCCTTGAACATCAACAGTCACATCCATCATCACCAGCAACAACACACCAACCTCGTTCGCGCTCGCATCCGCTTTATCCTTCCACCTCTTACTGCACGACTCAAAACACGAACTCCTTGCACACCGCAGCTCAAGCCTCGGCAGCAGCACCGATAGCAAGCTTATCTTTCTCGTCCGCATAGAATTACTGTTCCGGAGATACTCTCTTGCAAAACATCGACTCAGCTTTCTGGCACATCCGCAAAAGTTTTCGCTCCTATCTTGCAGTCTAGCATACCCGCTCCTTTCCCTCGACAACACTGCCCATTTCTCGAGTGCATCTATACCCCCACTGGCCTTCAAACGTTCCAGCAGCACTTGTTTGCATTCTTTGGACCCTACTCTCTCTTTATCTCTCCGTGGCTCAGCGTACTACTCTAGAGTTTCAGAACCGCCATCATGGTCGACATCACCGAGCAGGACGCTTGGATTGCGCATCTTAGCGAGTGCAAGCAGCTCTCCGAAAACGATATCAAGCGTCTTTGTGACAAGGCACGAGAGATTCTTCTTGGTGAATCCAATGTTCAGCCCGTTCGCTGCCCCGTCACTGTTTGTGGTGACATCCACGGTCAGTTCCACGACTTGTCAGAACTCTTCCGCATCGGTGGTAACTCTCCAGACACCAATTACCTCTTCATGGGTGACTACGTCGACCGAGGATACTACTCTGTTGAGACCGTTACCCTCCTTGTTGCTCTCAAAGTGCGATACCGCGACCGTGTCACCATCCTGCGTGGTAACCACGAATCTCGACAGATCACCCAGGTATACGGCTTCTACGACGAATGTCTACGAAAATACGGCAATGCCAACGTCTGGAAATACTTCACCGACCTGTTTGACTACCTTCCATTGACCGCCTTGATCGACGACCAGATCTTCTGTCTTCACGGTGGTCTTTCACCCTCCATCGACACACTCGACCACATTCGATCCATCGACCGTATTCAGGAAGTTCCGCACGAAGGTCCCATGTGCGATCTGCTCTGGTCGGACCCAGACGATCGATGTGGTTGGGGAATCTCTCCTCGTGGTGCAGGRTACACTTTCGGTCAAGACATTTCCGAAGCTTTCAACCACAACAACGGTCTTACACTCGTCGCACGTGCCCATCAGTTGGTAATGGACGGTTTCAATTGGTCACAAGAACGTAACGTTGTTACCATCTTCTCTGCACCTAATTACTGTTATAGGTGTGGAAATCAGGCGGCGATTATGGAGATCGATGAGAATCTCAAATATACCTTCTTGCAGTTTGATCCAGCTCCGAGAGCGGGTGAACCGTTGGTCTCGAGAAGAGTACCGGATTACTTTTTGTAAGATTAGTGCACACAAAATCGATTCGTTGGGTAGCGGCATCTTGGTTTGAACGTTTGGGTCCATTTACTTATGCTGCACTATTCGGTTTCGGTTTAGAGTAATGGCGTGTGAGCTGCTGGGAGTGGAACACAGCGGTGGAAAGATTGAAGGGTTGTGTGGTTCAGAATCACAATCGAAGCAAGTTCAGCAAAGGAAGTGTCCGAGAGTCAGCTTTGGTAGCTTTTATTATTAATACCAATACGTGTGTTTCTACCCTGTACAGATCACGGAGAAATTAGGCTGAGAGGAAAGCCAAGATGAGAAGAGAATAAGCGTAGGGTGTTGATGGTGGTTCAGAGACCCGCGGGTGGTTATGTACAGGTTTGTTGGAGGGATGGAGTGTGAACAAGGTTTGGGGGATGCGTTGATTTCGCCCCTTGTGTGAGTTTTGCAGGTTCGGTTTTGATAGGTGTCAAGGCTGACTTTGATCGACTTGTAGTTGAACGGGAGACTGGGCTGCTTGTCATTGCGACCGATTCAACATCACCTTCTGCAATGATTGCGTCGCATTTACTTTGCCTTTCCATTAGCAACCTTTCCATTGCTAGCCTTTCCATTAGCCTTCTCGTTAAGCTTAGCAGCCAATTTCCTCGCCTTATCCTTTGCATACGTCTTCTGGTAGAAAGCGATAAACAAGAACAAGTAGCTAGTCAAGCAAATAATACCCGAAAACGCAGCATGCTCCTTACCCGCACAAGTGCCATAATGAGGAACCTTAGGGAAGTAGGTGTAGGCAAAGTAGTTGTACGAAGCAAAGTAAACCACAAACAGATCAATCACAAACTGTGTGATCTGCGCCGTGGTAACGCTCTTCTTCCAAGGGCAAGGGATCTTGAGCGAGGTAAGCGCATAGTAGAAGTACATCAACACGTGTACAGCCAGGTTGAGGCAGATCACAACCCAAGAGACCGAAGTTTTACCGTGAAGCTGCGAAAAGCAAAGAACAGCAGTAGCAGAGTGGTGATAAACATGAAGGAAAGCAAGAGGCTTCTTCTTGAGAACGAGGAAAACAGTATCAATGAGCTCCCAATACTTGAAGTAATAGTTGATCATGTAATACGTCTCCAACTTCATCGTCCATGCACCTTCACCGCAGATACCGTAGTAGAGACCGTTACGTCGAACGATGGGGAAAATCTCTTCGAGCATGAGCGCGAGAAGAAGACCCGAACCGAAAGTAAGAGCAAGATTGTGGAGCAAAAAAGGAAGTTTGATGCTAGAAGTGAAAGGAGCGCGGTTCTTCATGAGTTCGCGACCACCAAAGATGACGGCGAGATAGGTGATGACAGCAGCCACCAATGAAGGGACGGTGGAGATGGGAGATTTACCAGGGATCCATGCGAGCAAGTGGATTGGGGTTTGTTGCTTGATGTTTTGTGGAATGGCCGCCACGACGGTGTCGTAGATTACGCTCGAAACCATCTTGAGGAAGGAGGCTGCTTTGCGCGAGAGGAGGAAGAAGGGGGGACCAGGCTGGAAGGGGGAAGGGACCGATGATGATGGTGATGGTAAGAGAGAGAGAAAGACAAAGACGAGGTCGATCCGGGAATCCAAATGTTCAAAGAGAAGAAGGACAGATAGAATCACATCGGATCGGATCTTCCTTTTTTGCCAAACTTACAGTATGCTGCCGACCGAGCAACAGCACACAACATTGCTCTGACGCGACCGAGGTTAGCTCTCCCACCTCATCTGTTTCTGTGTGAGACTGCTGGAGAAAGAGTTTCGCGAAAGAGTGACGCAACACCGAACAGACCAACACACACACACGCACGAACACGCCCTCACACGCACTTGAACTGGAATTTGCGCGTTTCTGTGCAGCCTCGCCAATCGTTGGACCCTCTCCCCTTTTTTTGTTGTTGTTGTTCTCTGCTGCACTACCTTTGAGAGGATGATTTGTTTGGAATCGGGAAAGTAAGCAGCAGCAGCCGCGAAAGGGGGAAGAACGGAGCTGTGTGCAAGATTGAGAGGGTCGTGGGAAAAAAAAAAATATGCCGAGCAAGCAAAACCGAAAAGCGGATGGCGAAACGATAAACGCCAGGTTTGGAATGTAATCATTTTGCCCATTCTCTGGCGATTCGCTCGATTCTGTCTTTCAACAATAGGATCAATGGATCATAATCAAGACAGCTTCGTACTCTGTGTGTGTGTTCTCAGCCAGACTCAGGCTTAGACTCTGACATCCGATGCAATCGCGTGCCTTACTTGTACGATCGACGCGAGTGAGACCGGACTGCATTTAGCTTCTGCCGTCTGCTTGTTCACTCTTGACTTTCATCCTTTGATTGCTCCTTCACAGCATATTGTAACGTCTGAATCTGAAGGCAGCGTTGCAAAGTAAAGAAGCTAAAGCGTTACCGATCGAAAGAGATGATCACCCTCATTGACAATCCGACCACGCGATCCACTTTTGTGCTCTCTTGCTCTCTCTGGTTTCTTTTTCCTTGTTTGCCGAGAGATGTTTGACGTGTTGGACTCGCCCGCTCTCTTACAGTCGAACCTCTATAAATGACACATTTCACCTCCATAAAAAACGCGTGTTTTTTCGATTTATATTGAAGAAAAATAAAGCCTAGACATCTGCGTGTGCCATCAATATGTGCACATACCCTCCAATTATATACACCGTTTTTTATCTACAAGTCCCACATGTATAACGGCGGTAATCTCTCCTTTCTACCACCACCATCCTCCAGCACACTCACTCTCAACATGCCCAAATCACCAAGGACACCTCCTTCAACAAACCCGAACCTTACACAGGCACAGAAGCAGCAGCTACTCGCCTATTACAACTCTCAGATAGCCAGCAAGCCATTACAGCCCAAAGATCTTGCAGAGTGGGCCAAGGAAACCTTCAATCTCACATATCTACCAAGCAGGTCAACTATATACAGAATCCTCAACTCAGCCTCTTCTACACCTTCAGATCAATCCCCATCTTGCAGCACTAAGAGACTAACAGGCAAAGGAGAGGAATTGGATGCACTTCTTGCAGAATGGGTAGTGGAGCAGCAAACTAGGGGGGTAATGATCAATGGTCAACTGGTCAAACAGCAGGGGCAGATTCTTCAAACCAGGCTCAATCTCAGCACTCCAATAGACCAACAACTTTGCCTTAAATTCTCTAATGGCTGGTTAGAGAAGTTTTGCAACAGACACTCATTCAAGCAGCAGATAGCCCATGGAGAATCAGGCAGTATACAACAGGATATCATTGATAGGGAACTGCCAATCATCAAACAGGTCTTGAAACAGTATCAGCCTCAGGATATCTTTAATGCAGATGAGACTGGTCTCTTTTACAATATGCCACCTACCAAAACCATAGGCTCAACCTCAGCAGCTGGACTCAAGAAGAACAAGGCAAGAATCACCATCCTACTAGCATGCAACTCTACTGGCACAGAGAAGTTGGACCCCTTGTTCATTGGACATTCTCAACAGCCTCTGGCCTTCAGGAAGCAAAGCTCAGAGCAATTGGAAGTGCAGTATTTGGCCAACAAGAAAGCTTGGATGACCTCAGACATCTTTACAGATTGGCTTGCCTCAGTTGACAAGTATGTAGGAAGGACCCCTGGGAGGAAAATCCTGCTTCTTTTGGACAATTTCAGTGGCCACACTTCGCTTCAGAGTGCTCACAAGCTACAGCACATCCAGCTTCACTTCCTACCCCCCAACACAACTTCAAGGATACAACCTTTGGATGCTGGGATTATAGCAGCTTTTAAGAAGCAGTACAGGGCTAGGCAATACTCTATGGCCCTCCTAGAGGCAGAGCTTGGAAGCAAGGATATCTACAAGATTGACACCCTAACTGCAATGAGGATCAGCCAACAAATCTGGAGGGAGCTCAGTAGCATCACTATAAGGAATTGCTGGAGGCATACAGGTTTGGTGGAGTTAGAGCAAGAGAACCAGGCTGATGATGAGAACATGGATGTTGAGCTGGAAGAGACCCTCAGGAAGCTTACACAAGTGTCAGTTCAGGATGTAGTGGAGCCCCCAGGTGAGGAAGAGGAGTGTACATTGGAGACTGAGGAGGACCAGGACCTGCAAGACATCTCAACACCTCCCTTGAGCCCTTTGCAGCATGAGACAGGGCTAGAAGCAGCCAGTATGACGCCTCAAGCACAGCTTCAGGATCTCAAAGTGGCTCAAGACCTCTTAGCAAGTCACAACCTTTTGTCACCAAGTGTTTTGGAGGCACTTGTCACATGTAGCAATCGAATTCAATTTGAGTAGTTTGAGAACAGCCTAGTATGGAGATTGAAAGTTTCCGCATCTCACTAGCATGTCTAGTTGCTGAGATATGTAGGTATAGGTCTTCATCAGCGTGTTCATAAATTTTCGAATTTTAAAAAAATAAAATGTGTCATTTATAGAGGTTCGACTGTACATCTCAGCTTCGCCTGCACAGTTCTCACTAACCGAGATCAGGTGTTGGACCAATTTTTCTTAAATGCGGAAAACAACGCTCAAAATCATCTTTATTATTACACTAAATTTTTGGGGTTTTCGGCTCGTTCGACAGGATCGTGACGGCGAAGATCCCGATCGCAAAAGACCAAAAAAAAAAATGCGGAAGGATCTGCACTGCTGCCTGACACACAAGAGAGAGCCCAGATCACCACCTATCATCTGACTACTTGATACACTGACTGCACTACCTGCAAAGTGTGGAACCATGCACATGCAGCACATAGAGTCGCACTGCGATGGTTACCATGCTGGGCTCAGTGCCCAAACAGCTACTGAACTGTATGAGGTCACTTTCGAGACGCATTGTCGATCCTGAAGAGATGTGTGAGTCGAGGTCAAGTTTTGCTGATCCTGAATTCCAAAATCCGACTGCAAGAGAGAGAATTCCAAACAGTCGGCTCTTGAGATTCCGGCGTATCGCGCAAGTTAAACGCGACAAACACACACGCACACACACACACACGAACACCACATGAACAAGAATCGAGATCAACAGTGCATAGCATTCCGTCTGTAATTCTTTCACTATGCTTCTATGATGCACATTTAAGCAAACATCCCGGCTTCGAGAGCTACCTTCAATTGCCGTGCCGGGCATCTGAAAGCGTTCATGCAGCTGATGCAAACGCAACACGGTTTGTAACGGTTGGTGAAATGCTTACTAATGCCTATATAATCTTGACAAATTTTAATGTTTGAGCTTTAGGTCCAGATTGCTAACATTGATCTCGTCGCTTTATTTGTGCAAGTGGAAGGTCGAAGAAGAAGGTGCGCGCTCTCGAGCTACACTTTTCCCTCCGCAGCTCCACTCCCAAGCCTAAATTCAGAGAGAAAGAAGAAAGCGCGCGTCTCATGCCCTTGTCAATCTGTCACTTTTGCTGTTGCTCTCTGTCTCTCTCTCTCTCTCTCTCGAGCGAAAGAAAGCGTGATTGTGTGTCTGTGTGAGCGTGCGCATTTCGAGAAGAACTGACAACTTCGACTTCAAGTTCAACTCTGAACACACACGCACAGCTCAGCTCAGCTCAGCTCAGCTCAGCCTTTTGCTAACTTGACACCATCTTCCGCTCATTGCAATTCTCTCTATCTCGCCCACTTTCGCCGGTCGAAATAGCAGCAGCAGCGGTAGCAGCAGCAACCACCCTCATACAACATGGCGGAACCACAAATCGCATACGCTCAGGATGAATACGGTCGACCTTTCATCGTCGTCCGTGAGCAAGGCAAAAAAACTCGTGCCAACGGTGTCCAAGCCATCAAGAACCACATCTCAGCAGCTAAAACCGTTGCCAACATTCTCAAAACTTCTCTTGGTCCACGCGGTCTCGACAAGATCCTCATCAGCCCTGATGGAGACATTCAAGTCACAAATGATGGTGCTACCATCATGAACAATATGGAGCTCGATCATCAAGTCGCTAAGCTTCTCGTCGAGCTTTCCAAATCTCAGGACGACGAGATCGGAGATGGTACCACCGGTGTCGTGGTTCTT
This sequence comes from Ustilago shanxiensis, assembly GCA_019972555.1. Taxonomy (NCBI): domain Eukaryota; kingdom Fungi; phylum Basidiomycota; class Ustilaginomycetes; order Ustilaginales; family Ustilaginaceae; genus Ustilago; species Ustilago shanxiensis. The sequence continues at coordinate 391,647 of BPMX01000010.1, read as the reverse complement.
GCAGGCGCTTTGCTCGAACAGTCCGAAGCTCTGCTCGACCGAGGCATTCACCCTATTCGTATTGCTGATGGTTTGGAGCGAGCTTGCAACCTCGCCGTCCAGGAACTCGAAAAGGTAGCTGACGTTGTCGACTTCTCCCGTGACAACATTGACGAACTTATGAAGGTTGCCAAGACATGTCTCGGATCCAAGATCGTCTCAAAGGCTTCGGACAAATTCGCCAAGATCGCTGTTGACTCTGTCCTCTCCGTCGCCGACCTTGAACGTCGGGATGTTGATTTCGAGCTGATCAAAGTCGACGGTAAAGTGGGAGGTGGTCTCGAAGACACACAACTCGTTCAGGGTGTCGTCATTGACAAAGACATGTCTCATCCTCAGATGCCCCGCGTGGTTAAGGACGCCAAGATCGCCATCCTCACATGTCCCTTTGAACCACCTCGTCCCAAGACCAAGCACAAGCTCGACATCACTTCGGTGGAAGAATACCGCAAACTCCAGGATTACGAACGTCAGAAGTTCGAACAGATGATCAAGCAGGTCAAGGACTGCGGTGCCAACCTCGTCGTATGTCAATGGGGTTTCGACGACGAAGCCAACCACCTTTTGCTCCAGCACGAATTGCCCGCCGTACGATGGGTTGGTGGACCCGAGCTCGAATTGATCGCCATTGCAACCAACGGTCGAATCGTGCCAAGATTCGAAGACCTCTCCGCAGAGAAGCTCGGCACCGCCGGTATCGTTCGAGAAGTTGGATTCGGTACAACCCGAGATCGAATGCTCATCATTGAAGAATGCGCCAACTCTCGTGCCGTTACCGTCTTCGTGCGTGGTTCTAACAAGATGATCATCGATGAAGCTAAACGTGCCCTTCACGATGCCATTTGCGTTGTTCGTAATCTAGTCGTCGACAACCGTGTCGTATACGGTGGTGGAGCAGCCGAGATCTGTGCTTCAGTCGCGATTAGTAAAGCAGCAGACGAAATCGCTTCTCTTGAGCAATATGCTATGCGAGCTTTCGCCTCTGCACTTGATGCTATCCCTCTGGCGTTGGCGGAGAACTCGGGTTACTCTCCGATCGAAACCCTGGCAGAGGTCAAATCGAGACAGGTGACGGAAAAGAACCCTAAGTTGGGTATCGACTGTATGGGTGCAGGAGATAACGATATGAAGAACTGCAGGGTCTTCGATCCATTGGTTAGTAAGAGACAGCAACTCTTGTTGGCGACACAGTTGGTTAGGGCCGTGCTCAAGATCGATGATGTTATCGAACAGCATAACATTGAGTAAGACTTCTTGTTACAGTATCTTGGCAATGAAAAATTTAGGATCGCTGTTTGTTTGGCGGTTTTTTTGTACAAACCAAAACCCTCTCATTGAAAGTGTGAAGGATGATTCGGAACATGTTAGAATCCGACTCTCAAGGCACATGCCACACTGTGATACTGTGGTTGGGTTCTACGGCTTTGATTTCTGCATTCGTGGATTTGTCGGTGGTGGTTTCGATCGTGTCCAAAGATGTAATCTGTACAGTGCAACGCCTAACGGAGTTGTGATTTGGCTTTGCTTAACATCATACACCCTGACCATCTTTTCTTTCTCTTTACTTTCTTCTTCAACCGCTGAAAGTCTCGCTAGTGCCTTGATCGCTGTACTAAACCTTTCCGTCTGGGTGTGATCCACGAACTGAGGTACAAACAACGGATACGCCCCCACCCTCGCCTCTTCCTCCCCTCCCCCTATCCGTATCGAGAACGATATCGCCTCCTCCCTATCTCCCTTGCCTCCCATCTGTACGAGATCCAACTTCTTCCGATCCGCAAATCTTTCACCGACTAGCTCCAATTCCTGCAAAACCCTTTCACCCAACTGTCTCCAGATCAACTCCTCCATGCTATCCACCAACCCAGCCTTTGAATTCAGGACCTTATGACTGCCTCTTTTCTCCAGTTGACTGTAAATATACGGGTTAAGTGTGAGCCATAGACCTTTGCCCACTTTTTTAGGAGCGTATTTCGGGTGAAGAATTTGATCGGGTAGCATGATTATCCTTTCCGTTCCGTTTGGAACCGTCTTTCTCCCTTGATTGATGGGAGAGGAGGTGGAAGGGGGGAGAGTGACGGTTTTGAGTTGGAATAGAAGGGAGGTGGGGAGGATTTTGGATGTTACCATGCATTTTCGGAGAGGTGTGGAAAGCATAGAGAGGTGAAGGGAGGATGACCAATGGGATTCGAGTGAAGAGAGATGGGTTTTTGCTGCGGTTGTGAGCGGTGTTGCTGTTCTGGAGGCCATCGTGGCCGCGTTTCCTCGCAGGAAGGTTGCTGCGATGCTGGTGTTCAGCAGCGTTTGGGGGGTTGCGAAAGGGAAGGGACGAAAGGTGGTTTTGAGGAGGTACAAGAAAGAAGAAGAAAGCCAAAAGCTTCGAAAGTGTGCTGGACCCTGAAATCTCACTCCACGCCCCGATTTGTACCTCCACACCCGATCCTAACGCTGGTTCCCGAAAAATCCAACTCTCTCAAATTTCGTTACTCTGTAGTGGCAATTCCAAATGTTCGATAGCGTTCAACAGCCTTCCTCTGCTACACCTTACCTTTTCACATATAAGAACCCTTCCTCCCTTATCCCTCCCTATCCTTTCCTATATCCGGTTCTCAACGTTCCATAGCTGACGAAAAGCCAAGATGTCGAACGACAAAAACGCCCAAGAACTCCTCAAATGGGGACTCGCCCACTCCGGTTCCACCTCCGTCACCTCTGGGCCCTCCATCGAACAAATCTCTTCCGACATTCAATCCGGTCGTCGTCCTGATCTCGCCGACCCCAACCTCTACGATGCCATCATGGGTAAATCTGAAGCTCAAATGATGCGCGAAGAACTAACCTCCGCCCTCAACACCTCCCTACCTCTCGCTGATCGTTGCACTGCTTTGGACAACTTCGAAATGCTAATCGAACAAATCGATAACGCCAACAACATCACCTCGATGAAAATGTGGCAACCTATCATCTCCCTTCTCGCCGCCTCCGAACCTGAACTTCAAACCGGTGCAGCTTGGATCCTTGGCACGGCGGTACAGAACAACGATAAGGCACAGATGGCAGTGTTGGAGTTTCAACCCGTAGCTGCTCTGATGGATTTATTGCAGAGTGAAAACGAGGAAGTAAGAGCCAAAGGAATGTATGCTCTCAGTGGTTTACTCAAGCACAATCCAGCTGCAATGGATCAATTTGATAAACTCGACGGTTGGAAAGTTTTACACTCTGCTCTATTGGACCCGAACATCAGCCTTAGGAGAAAGACCGCTTTCTTGATCAACGCGTTGCTGGTTCAAGATCCAAATTCATTCTCCTCCTCTCCTTCCCATACCGCTCCCACCAGTACAGCTACAGCAATCGCTCCTCTAACCCACCCCTCCACTCCAAACGCTGCTCCACTAGAACAACCTCCCGCAACTCACACCTCAATCCCCCACCCCAACGTCACCCACTCCCTCCTCTCCTCCGGAATCATCACAACCCTAATCTCCTCCCTCCTACCCCCCTCCCCCGATTTCACTCCTCCCCCTTCAGGTCCAAACGGAGACTCCGACCCACGAACAGACCTCGATTTCGCAGAAAAAGCCACCACAGCCCTCATCACATTCACTTCAAAACTCCCACCCCCCTCCTCACCCCAATTCGCATCCGCAATCGACACAAAACTTAAATCTCTTTTCAAATCCCTACTCGAAGAATTACAAGGACCCTCATTGGATAGCGAAGATGGAGCTACCTCAAGATCACACGAATTAGGTCTGGACCAAGACGCATTCCTGCAGTTCAAACAAACCGTTGAAAGCTGGTAACCCCATCAACACACAAATGTAGAAATGCCAAAACTTATCAGTATTGCCAATGCAAGTGTGAAAGCAAGACTAGAAATTGAGACTCCAAGAACCTCCCCCCTCCGCATCCACGTCTAACCTCTGCCTCACATCGGATTGAAAAGACAACTTCGGCAGGGAAATCTGATCAAATGCATCCGCTCTACAAAGTGGACAAGTCTTCGCCGTTTTAAACCACATCTAACCCCCAAAAGAAAACAAACCGTCAGCACAACCTCTCGTATACATCTTCGATGCGGGGGGTTTGCAACATACCTTGATACAATCAGCATGAAAAGCATGACAACACCTATTAATACTCATCAGTACATCCGAATCCCCATAATCCTCTCTGCATATAGGACACATCGTATCTCTCCCCACCCCAATCCCCTGCTTTTGTTTCCCTTTCCCCTTCCCAACCAACTCCTCACTGCGCTGTCTACAATCCCCCCCATCCCACTTCTTATACTCACACGTCGGCAAAGAATCCACCAAACTCTGCGGCACACATACCCCCACACTCCCCAACCTCTCACTCAACTGCATTAAGCCTTCATACGAGTTGAGCTCGGCCCAATCTTCGTCTGCGATAAAGTTGCGTGCATCGAATGCGAGCCTCGGACCGAAATCCAGAGTGGTGGTGGAAGAAGTGGATGCTGGAGCGTAACCAAGATGACGAAGGTGTGGGTTGGAAGATAGGACTTCGGATTCGATCGCCATGCGTAGGAGGGGGCCGTGAACGTCGGAGGAAGCCATCCATTCGTCGAGCATGCTATCGTGGCTCATGAGACGACCGAGGTATTCGAGAGGAGATTCGTTTTCGCTTCGCTCATGACGCGATGACGGTGGACGATAAGCTCGCGAAGAAGCAAGTCCTGTGGGTTGGCGAGAATCGGAGCTGTTGGGTTCCGTGAATGGCTCAAAGCGTGGTCGAGTAGTAGCAGAAGAAGCAGCAGCAGTAGGAGCATCACGATCGCGATAGTTGGAAGGAGGTCGAATGCCAAAGTGAGATCTTCGCCAAGGTAGAGTATTGCGAAGGTCATGCCAGTCATCAGCACCTCGGTCGGGAGCAGTACGGTGAGAAACGCCGTTCTGCGCACGCTCGAGTACCGCTGGAGGTGAGGCTTGCTGAGACTCTCTCGCTGTCCTAGTCTCGTCACGAGTAGTTCCGGCGACGCCAAGCCGATATCTACGCCGCATGTTCTGACCGTCTTGCTGCTCGAAAGCAGGCCTAGCTGCAGCAGATGGGTCTGCCGTAGCTTGGCCTCTACCCGCGCTCGAAGAGTCGAAGTGCTGCCAGCTAGCTCGGCCCTCTAAAAGTCCAAGGTCGAGCTGTTCAAAGTTCGTCGGATTGCGAGCAAAGGGTATGCGACTTCGGCGACTAGATGCTGCCTCCCGCTCTGCGTTATGATTCCGATGAGGCAGCGAAGGGTTACTTGGGTGTGAGAGGAAAGTACGAGACAATGTGCCGAGTCTGTCGGAGGGATGATTGTCTGCGGATGGGACAGAGGATGAAACGCGTTCCGGCCACCAGGATCGTGCTTGTTGACTCAGAGTGTCGCCACTGCCGCCGCCAACGTCGTCAGCATCGCGCGGAGATCGCTCGACCTCATCGCGATGCATCAGAGGAACAAGCCTTCGTGAACGCCCAACTACAGGGATATGTGAAGCACTCTGTGCGAGACCATCGGATTCAGCAGGGGCGAATGGGACGGTGAGCGGTGAAGCAGCGCGCACATAGGGCAGCTGTGGAGCATTGCGCTGAAATGTCACGCTTGGAACATTCAAGGACATCTCGGAACGTCCGTTGTTAGCAGAAGGAGTTCCGTTCGAGAAAGTTGCACTATCACGCACGCTTTCGAAGCGAGCACCAAGCCGGAGATCGACTGCCCTCGCGAATTCAGACATGAAAGAGTCAGAGGACGACGCCGAAGCTGGTGCTACGTTGTCGTCTTGCGATCCAGCGCTGACAGGATCAGCGTCTCGGCTGTAAAAGCCCCTCCGACGACGAATGCTTCCATTCGAGCGATGCGCTCTGTTGTCGTCCAAGAAAGCAGCTCGACGCTGCTGTAAGCGCTCCGATATTGAATCATCGAGTTGTCTCTGACGGTTGATGGGCTCCGGAGAGACGCAAAAGGCGGTTTCACCTTCGAGGGATCGTGCGCTGCTGCTGCTAGTACTGCTGTTGACCAGAAGTGAAGTTCGACGTGATTGGAAGCGGGCACTGGATGATGCATCTTGGAGGCTCGGATTCAAGGGAGGGCCAGGATTCGATGCGATTCGTTCAGCAGTATCTGAAGCACCTGTCATCTCTTGGAGCGAGTTGGTGTAGCTGCTGTAGCTGCTATTGCTGTCGTCTTCGACGGCGGTGCTGAGACGGTCGGAGCGGCGCTTTTTATTGGCATTGTTTGGTCGAGAGGATCCGGTGCCAGACGAAGTGAGGAGAGTTGAACTCGCCGAAGCATCTCTTGATCTGCTATTCGAGCGATGACTTGATGTGGAGGGATACGACTCGAGCAGTGGCAGCGATGCCGTGTGTTGAGTAGGCGAGTTCGAAGGCGATGAGCCCAATTGACGGATGGAACGCTTCAGTGAAGCATCATCTTGGTGGGATGTCTGGGCACACGTGGCTTGCCTTGCTCTGTTCCTTGTACTTTGACGGGTGTTCTCAGAGGATTCTGCTGTAGTTGAATCGTTCATACAGAGACACGAGCGGACGTCGCAAGTATGTGCCTGCTGCTTTCCTTTCCCCTTGTTGTTTGATCGATCGTCCATTCTGCGAGGATGGTCATCATGCATTCTGATGCTAGCACTCGACTCGCCTGACGAGAGCCGATCGAATTGGAGATCATCTTCGTCATTGTCTCGAGCTCGCGCTTTGCCCTTGTCAGCATGTCTGGAGGAAGAAGAGGATCGTGAGAGCTCTGTCGTAGCCATCCTCGCTGGACCTCTGTAAGTCAGACCGAAACCGTCGGATCGCGCGAGGGATTCCATGATTGAAGCTGGTATGATTTGAGGGGCCGGGATCGAAGCTGGAGCGGAGGACTTAGGCTGTGTTCTGACGAGATAGAGGCGCTCCAGGGTCTTTGGTTGTTGGCACAGAAGCTTGATCTAGGAAGGAGCTGGATGGAACTGGCAGCAGTCGGTCAAAGGTGCTAGATTCGATAGGAGGATGGTGGTGAGGCTGAGGAGAAGGAGAAGGTGAAGGAGAAGGTTCAGGATGGAAAAACCCTCCCCGTCGAGGTTGTGTTTTGTGTTGACTTTCGTATATGAGATTGCTCATACGGTGATGGTGATGGTGGCCGCAGGCGAAGCAATAGGTCGATAGGCTGAGGCAGTCAAGCTGAAGGGCGGTATGCAAAGACGAGATCAATCGAATGGTTGAGAGATAGGAGGGAGAGTAGAAGGGCCACACAGAGTAATGATGGCAGCAAGTTTAAAAGGAGTCGGTTCAACCGAAAGCGATACAGTCGCATTCGTGTTGTCCCACAAAAAGAACGGAGAGAGTGTATGAGACAGGACAGAGAGAGGAGTGTGAGAGAGAGAGGAGAGAAAGAGAAAGAGAAAGGGAAAGATAGTTAGTTAGGGTCGGTTGGCGGAAGGTGGGATTGAGGCGGGCGGGCCAGACGGGCAGTTGAATCCGACGACTCTCAATCTCTCTCTTTGTGTGTGTTCAGTCACGGCATGCAGCATATGAATGTGGGCAAGGCGCAAGATCCTAAGAAAGTGGAGTCAGTAGTTACAACGCTGTTCGAGATACAGTAAAACACAAGCCGAGGAACCATAGCAAGCACATAAGACAATGCAACACACTAAGAAGAAGGAGAACTCAACTTTGTAGTGACTACCTCTCTCCTCAAATTCGCTTCTTTCAAGCAATCACATCTGCAAACCTCTGTGTGCGTGTATGTGACAATGTGAATGAGCAAGAAGTGCATGTGTGATTGTGACTCTTTCGATTCGGCATCAAAGCCTGAGCTCGGTATCTCTCCGCTCTGCTGTTGTTGTCTTTGCCGTTACACTACAGTACCGTATGCAGTAGCACAGGTACTGTACTATAGTACTGTGACTTGGACAAAGGGAAAGGCCGATTCAGGGTCCATGCGCCAAAAAAGAGAGAAAAAAAAGAGTGAGTTATGCACCCTGTGCATATAGACAGCGTGAGAGAAGAGAGTGGTGACGTTTTGGCTCGCTCCTTTTGCAACTCTCGCTCGCGCGCTTGCTTGCGCAGGCAGAGAGAGAGACATCATATCATCATCCTCAGAAATCACACGATGCTCGCTTCTCTCTCAAACACTCTTTTTTGAGGCTTTTCGGATCATTCCGCCTTAAGCATAGGGAAACAGCTCAATCTTTCGTTGTTGCGAGGACTCTCTTTCTCTTTCTGCTTCCACTCACTGACTTTCAGGCAATTGAAGTGGGAATGCCTGACCCCTGAACAACATCGCCCATCCTAATTTGTCAAGGTTGCTCTTTGTAGTCAAGATTATTGTGGGTTTATGGAGATGGAGTTGCGGAGCAGACTCAATTTTGGCAAGTCTGGCAAAACGCAAAGAGAAGGGTCTGCAGATTGTGCCAGCCACGCAGCCATATTGACTTACTGTTTCAACTGACTGCAACTGCGACTGGACTCAACTGTGACTAGCTCGTTTGGCGACTAGAACACATAAGTGATAGCTGTCGCAATCGCATCCACATGCCAGTCAAGAGCCGGCTTGTTGACGAAGCCGTGACAACCGACAGTCCACCAATATAATGCTTTTGCTCATTGCAAACCATCGCCGATGCTCGCATTCTCGAGTCGGACTGGATGCCGTTTCAAGCTAACCTACACTCACGCTCTGTGACTAACTATCCAACGCACTTCATCTCCCACATTTCGTTGCTATAAAGCGAGGCGCTCGAATGTTGGTTTGCCTTCCTCTACCTGCAGCCTGTCGGCATTCTGCTTTTTTCTCCGCGGCTTTTTTTGGCCAGGATTTTTTGTTTTCTTTTTCCTGTGTGGATTTTTCTCTTTTTCGCCAAAAATGATCTTCGGAAATCGGAACGCGACTAGACCAAAAAAACGAGAAGAGAGAAATGTGGATCTTGAGAGCATCCATTCACGATTCTCGAGGTGGAGCAAGATTGTGTTAATGTACTTACAGTATATCTCTTCCGCACCTTCCTCATCAACAACACCGATTCTCTTCCGGCAGAGGAATCACCGCAACTCGTTCATCCTTGCATCAGAACCACATCAAATCTATCCGGCTTCGACTTTACAGCTCCATCGACTTCGACGCGCCGGTCGACCTCAACAACTCATCTGAGCCTGGTCTGTCAAAGGTCCCATGTCACGCGTCGTCCTTCCATGATTGCATAAGCTCATCGCCAGAGCATCCTCTCACACGCGCTTTCTTGACCTGGAACAGGATGGCGGATGAGAAGAAACCCCTTGCTTCGGCTCAGCCAGCTGCCGTTGCTCCAGCAAACACCGTTCAGCCATTGATCTCATTCTCGACCATCGATGCACCCTCACAACGCTTTTATGCCGTCAGCATCGCCGCCCTCATCCAGGCCTGGAAATACTTTAGGATACTGTTCCAATCATCACCATCATCACCAGCAGCATCTTCAATAGCACTTCAAAACACCTCGGCATCAGTCTCATTATCCACGGCTGTCCTCATTAACTTCGCCGTTCTTTTCGTCGTTTCACGCCTCGGCATCCCATTACTCGACCCTCGACTCACTTCCAAGTCAGCGCCAGCATCCACAGATGGCAATCAAAAAGCAGTCCTCCAACCCGCCAAGTCTTTTGGCCTCACCTACTTTCACTATCTCGTCATCTTTGGCGCACTTTCCTTTGTCGATGCAACCCTGCTCGGCGGCGCTTCCGTCAACCCGCTCGTCTTGATACTTAACGGTTTGCTCAGCAGTCTGCAAATCTTCACGTCGTTGTTCGGTCTGAACCTCCCAGCAGCAGGTCTCTTCCCAGATGCACTCAGCCGACAGCTCTCTATCAACGAAGGTCACGTTCGCATTCGTGACCTCATCCAGCCAAAAAGTCACATTCTCGGCCAGCACACCATTCACATCTTACCGCACAGCACCGCAAAACTCTTACCCTCGAGTGCATGCTACTGCGTCGGTCCTCACTCTCCTCAAGTCACTGTTCCCGTGCTCTTCAGCAATGCGCAACCAGACTTGCTTCAGTACTCTATCACCGACTTCGCTTCCGGCCACTCCAGCTTCTACAATGTTAGCGTCGACAATCTCATCCCCTTTGGCACAGCCAGTGCCGATCGCGATTCAGACGAACTCAGCGCCATCTCGGCCGCAGCAAGAACGCGTTCAACCAAGCAAGGTAGTCGCGAAAACGATCTGCTCGATGACGAAGATGCTCTAGATGACCCCACTTCCTTGCTGCGTGGTGTTTCGTATGCTGAACGCGCTCGCATCCGTGCAGAGCGTCGAGCACAGTCTCTCGGTAAACGCACATCTGGCCTCGACACACCCACATCTAAGCGTCTTCCATCCAACCGCAACGGTCAACAGCTGCTCTGGCATCTCCCCATCACACAACCAGGCCGCATCCGCCTTGAACGTGTGCTCGACAAGTCCCGCAACGATGCTCGCATCTCTACCTCGGAAGCACTTGTCGTTCAGTGCCCTTCCACAAAGCTAATCTCTCCAGCATCCTCTGCAGCTGACCTCACAAATCCTCTCTCGTTGCAGCACAAGTGTCCTGGAGACCGAGCAGACTTCGCCGCTCAAGTGAGTGGTGTCGCACCTCTCGAGCTCGAGTACCGTCGTGTCTTTGACCCCCTCTCTCCCGCCGGTTCCACGTCGAGACATCGAGAATCTTCGCGACAAGAGTACAAGCGCAAGATCTCGCGTATCTCGCCGCCTCATCACACCTCGCCTCTCCTCTTGCCCGAGGCAGAAGCTCTTCTTTCACCAACTGAACGTTTGGCTCTTGCTCGCGAGCGTACACGTGTTGCATCTCGCCGCAATGATGCAGGATCCGAAGACTTTAGCTGGGCCAAATCGGTCCATGTCAACATGCCGCTGAGCAGCATCGATCTAGACCTTCCAGGCAACTACACCTACGCTCTCGAGAGTGTCACAGACGCTTGTGGTAACAAGGTTGCTGTGCACTCCGACCGTCATGCTGGTCTTTCCCTTGCGCAAAAGGCACGCAAGAAGATCAAGGGCGACGACGAACATGCTGTCACCTACCAGCAGTCTGTGGTGGTTCATGCCCGCCGAACGGTTGCATTCGACCCACGACAATGCCGACCGGGTCACCCTCTTCCTCTTTTGCGTAATGTCAAAGGCATCGATCTGACCGTCCAGTCTCCATTGGATGCTGAGCAGGTCGGTGATTGGAACGTCAACGTCTCCTTCCAGCCTGACAACAGTGCTGCGGCAAAGGGTCTCTGGGCACGCGATGCCGCCTCAGCCTCGACCATGCAACTCACACTACCTGCACACAACTCCCAAGTGCCGTTGACCATCGAAAAGCCCGGCACCTACCGCATCGATGACATCACAGGTCCCTACTGCTCAGGCGAAGTCGGTTCGCCCTGGACCTGCGAGGTTGTCGATGTGCCACCTCCTACTGCTCAGATCAACTTCAGCAGCATCGAAGACCGCTGTGCGGGCCCTGTCGGCGTCAAAGCTATGTCCGTCCTCACTGGTACTCCTCCCTTCCAGCTCGAGTACGAGGTCACCAAACAAGGGCGTCACCCGGAGCGTAAAACCAGGACCATCTTCGATCAGACCCGTGACGAGCTCGACTTCCGACCTGATGTCGACGGTGCTGTCACGTACAAGTTTGTCAAGCTCCACGATAGCAACTACCGCGGCATCCCGCTTGATGGTCCATCGTTCACACAGGTCTTCCACCCCTTGTCGAGTGCCGAATTCATGGCGCCGATCAGGGCACATGATGACAGAGCAGTAATGCAGAGCTGTAGTGGCAAACAGGCTGAGGCTGATGTTCGATTCAGCGGTGCCGGACCATGGGATCTGACGTATGCTGTTCGTGCAGGCGACGGCGTGGAGACCAAGGTGGTGGAAGGTATCACAGAATCTCCGCACAAGCTCAAGATCGATATCCCCAAGTTTGTTGCTGCATCCGGTGGATTGGTCACGGTGAGCTTGGTCAAGATACGAGATGCTAGAGGGTGTGAAAAGTCGCTTGCTACTCGTGACCTCAACATCGAGGTGCGACGAGTTCAGCCCAGCGTCGGTTTCCTGCCCATCAAAGCCGAAAAGGGCCGCCACATTGAAGTTCTCTCGGGCAAGGCAGCGCGTCTTCCGATTCGTCTCAGCGGACAGGGACCCTGGCACGTCGACTACTCGTACAAGGCACACGAGTCAGCCGACGAGATCGATCTTGTCGCATCGCTCGACAATGTCGATGGCGAGCTTACGGCCGAACGTCCCGGTCTGTACAAGATCAAACGCATTCGAGACAACTACTGCCCCGGTATCGTTCTTGAAGGACAAGAGGACTACCGCATCAGCGTTCGGCCTCAACCTCACGTTCAGTTTGCGAGCGATGCCGGTGTCGGCGCCCGCAATGGCAGTCTGGTGCGTGCCCCTGTTTGCCGCGGTCAGCCGGACTCGGTCGACATTGTCATGTCTGGTCATTTCCCCGTCGATGTTGAGTACGAACACGTCGCACCTTCATGGAGTGCAAGCAGCGAACCTGAAGCTTCTGCCGCTCTGGCATCGGCAGCTCACGAAGTAGCATTGCACGGCAAGCGACGAAAGACAGCCTTCACCTCTGCTCTCAACACAACCAACCTCGAGCTCTCCACTGCTTTGCCCGGTTGGCACACTTACACTCTCAACTCTGTAGGCGATGCTGTTTACCCTCCCTCGCGTCTTCAGGACTTCTCAACGGAATCACCACGAAGATTGGAGCAGATGGTGTTGCCTCTTCCGAGCGCTGCATTTGCAAGCACCGCATCGAAGCATAGTCGTCCTTCGCTCTGTGTCGGTGATGGACTCGATCGACTTCAGAGCTTACCTGTGCTGAAGCTGCAGGGTCAAGCGCCATTTACGGTGACATTTGAGGTGGTGTCTACTTCGGGCTCTTCTGCTGCTGCATCGGGTATGGGAGCCTATCGCTTCACGAGAAGCGGTATCAAGGGGAACGAATACAAGCTTGACCTTGGCAAAGACGAGTTTGCATTTACCAGCAAAGGTCTTTGGTCTATCCGCGTTGTGCAGGTAGCCGATGCCAACAACTGTCAATCTGCTATGATCCAAGAAAGCAGACGTCCGGGACAGGATGATAAAGCAATGACGATCGAAGTTGCTGAGACTGCCGACATTGCTGCCGTTTCTACGCGCGAAGACTACTGCATCGGGGAACTGGTCGAATTCTCTCTCCAGGGCAGCCCGCCTTGGACAGTGTCATACGACTTTAACGGTAAATCGGCACAAGCAGCCGTAACCAAACCGGACTTCTCCCGTGTAGCTGAAAGGCCTGGTGTTCTTACCATCAAATCCGTTGCTCATCAGCAAAATCAATGTCGACGAGACATCAATCCCAGATTCTCGCAAGACATGGTTAAGACTATTCACGATCTTCCAACAGTTCGCATCTCGGAAGGTAACCACTTCGTAGAGGATCTTAGGGAAGGTAATCAAGCCGAGATCATCTTCACTTTTAAAGGTGTACCACCGTTTAGCTTTACTTATCAGAGGAGTGAGCCGGTGGATACGCATGCAAAGCCGAAAGTGTTGGAGACGAACACGATTAGTGGAATTTTGGAGGATAGATACAGCATTTGGGCTGCTGTGGAAGGAACATGGAGTGTGACATGGTTGCAGGATAGATGGTGCCAGGTTTCGTTGGATTATCATAGTGGAGCTGCTACTCCGTTGGGGAAGAGTAGACTGGCGATTATGAATGAGGCAAGTGATGGTCGTCAAGCTTAAGGAGTCAGCACAGCACAGAGCAGAACAGGAGGAAGTGTGGAAATCTAGACGTCTTATTCCAACATGTCACTTCCTCGCCGCTTTGCGATGTATCCTACCATGAATCAGAATGAGCATCAGAACCAGAAAAGAACTTTTGGTGTCAGTATCAGTGTGTGTCGCTACGAACGTGCCCTCATCATCCGTCTGCGAGCTTTCGATTGGGGATTAAGTTGCAGCTGCCATTGGAAGCGGCAGCAACCACGAACGTCTTCGAAGGAAAGTGTTTGTGTGGAGGAGAAATGCTAATCCGAATTCCGAAAATTATTTGCTTCAGATGCCTCAAAGTCACACTATTTGACATTCAAACATTCCCTCTGAGCCATCGTCACCACCTTCGTCTCCCTCAGCACTTCATTGCTACCACACCCGATCGGCTGCAACCTTCCAGTACGAACGAAGGAGTCAGGATGCCACCAAAAAGACCCATCCGTAACGTCTTTGAAGAAGACGACGATGATCCTTCTCAAAACGCCTGTACTGGCGGAACTCCACCCAAGAAACCTCGTCCTGACAATCGTTCAACCGCTATACACCGTGCCGGCATTGCTCCTCCTCCTCCACCACCACCACCATCAACATCAAGCTCGACACAGAATGGTGCAGGAGGTAACACCAGTATATCGGCTCAAGTGGCAGCTGCAAAGGCGAGAGCACAGGCATTGATGAGTGCTATGCAGAACAAAGGATCCACAACAGCACCAACAACAGTTAGGCCACCACCGCCAATCGCTAGCACCACCTCAAGGTATGCCTCAACGAGTGCGAACAACAATGGCACTCCAGCAGCGGCGTCAATGAGCAGCACTACAGCCAGACCTGGAGCAGAAACAGGAATAGGAACGGGGGCAGGAGCAGCACCTAACAGTATCCAGGCACAACTCGAAGCGGCCAGAGCAAAAGTTCAAGCACAAATGGCCGCTTTACAAGCCAAGACCAAAACAACTCCCCCAACCGCTCCCTCCTCCTCCTCCGCTTCTTCCACCGCTGCCACACCTCGAGTCAGCTCCAGCACCTCTTCTACTATCCCCGCGAGTACTTCCTCTTCAAAAGCCCCCACAGCGATTCACCCTTTGCTACTTTCCAACTCTCTCCCCCAACCCACCACCACCTCTTCCACTTCCTCGTCTTCTTCCTCCTACATCAAATCTCGCTCCATTGCACCCGAACTCAACCCTTATCTGCAAGCCTCGCGTCAAGCATCCGAAGAACTCAGCTCCGTCTCCGGCCCTAAACAACGCTCTGTCCACAAATCGTTCCAATTCCACAAACCAGGACGACACGTACGCGAAGCTGAAGATCTTCGTCGCGAACAACAACTTGAAGAAATCAAGAAACGAATCGAAGAAAGTGCTAGAAAAGCAAATGCAGCAGAAGGAATAGAAGAAGGAGACGAAAAGAGACTTGTTCGTCGTCCTCCACCCGAGGTTGAATGGTGGGATGTAAATCTTCTTCCTTCTCGTAGCTATGATTCTGTTGCCTCTGGGAGTGTTTCCGAGATGCTTGCGCAGGTGGAGGAGAATGGGGAGGGGGAGGGTGGTGGGATGTTGTTATACGGGAAAGAATCACCCATCGATCAATACATTCAGCATCCTATTCCTATCCCAGCACCAACAGATAAGTTCTCCGTAGCGCCAAAGGGGTTGATGCTGACCAAGAAAGAACAACGTAAACTTCGACGTCAACGTCGTGCAGCCGAACAATCCGACAAACGCGACCGTATCAAAATGGGTCTCCTCCCCCCCGAACCTCCCAAAGTTAAACTTTCCAACCTCATGCGAGTGCTCACATCAGAAGCTGTATCCGACCCAACAAAGATCGAAGCTAGAGTCCGTCGAGAGATCGCTGCTCGAAAAGAAGCACACGAACGTCAAAACTCCGAACGTAAACTAACTCCCGAACAACGTCGAGAAAAGATAGAACTCAAGAAGGAAAAAGAAGCCTCCAAAGGTCTCTACTGTGCTGTGTTCAAGGTCAAACACCTCATTTCAGCTCGACATAAGTTTAAAGTGAGACGGAATGCTTATGATCACGGGTTGACTGGTGTAACGATCTTTGGGAGAGATATGGCGGTGGTGGTTGTGGAAGGAAGTGGGAAGGGTGTAAAGGCGTATAAAAGGTTGATGTTGGTGAGGATTGATTGGAGTGATCCTGGTGAAGATTTGGAATCAACTGATACACCCGGAGATGGTGGGGGAGGAGGGGGGTTTAAAACCCTATCCACCAATGAAGAGAATGTGAAATGGAGCGATAACAGTTGTGAATTGATATTCGAAGGTCCCATTCGAGAACGATGCTGGGAAGGAAGGGGTTTTAGAGCAATTGGTGTGGATAGCGACGAAAAAGCGAGGGAAATTTTGGGTCAGGCGGGAATGCAGGGTTATTGGGATCTTGCAAAACGTTCTACTGGCTCTACTCAAGATCTTTAATCCTCACTCTATCAGAGTTCATTTCTTTTGGGAGTTGGGAAAGGTGTTGTATTCTATGTTCGACCAGCACGTTCGAGTGAACCGTCTTTGAGCATGTATGCAGGTTTCCAGTGTCCTTTTGCTGTTCCATCTCCTACAACCACCCCCTCTTCCTTCTCTTCCGTTGTGAGTTTGAGTTCGGGGTTGGGTAGAGTATTGAAAGTCGACCCTAATGATGTATAACCTTGATCGTATAGTAAGCAATAAGGTATGCCTTGCTTCCCTCCTGTTGTGCCCCATTTTGAGGCAAGGTCTGTTGTGCTTTGTTGATCGGTGGAAGCGAGGTGGGGACAACGGAGAAAATCCCAAACGTCAGAATAAGTCCAATCGAGAATGGGATGGATACGTTCAACTCTTGGCCAATCACTATCTGTCCATGAACGAGGACTTAGCAATGGTCCGTGTGGATCATCTCTCCTAGTGCCAACAAACATCGCTTTAATATCCCTGCCTCCCTCCTCCCTCTTCTCCCTTTCTGTTTGACCTTGATTGATACCAACACCCTTAGTTCCACCTCCATCGAGATACGTCCTAATGCCGGATTTCATTCCTCCTTCGACCGAAACTAGATCTAAATGATACCGCTGTACACAGAAGGAGATGAATTTCTCCACCGTTGGAAAGGGAGAAGGACAAGTGATATATAGTGAAGGTATTGATGGGATTGCATTGGGACCTGAGAGCGGGGAGGAGTTGAGTCGACGTAGAACGGAAGATAGGATGTGGACTAAGACGGTGCAATCCTTCCCACCGTTGAAGGAGAGAGCGCAGTGTTGTTGGCCTACATCAAGAATTACTTCTTCGCAAAGCGCTACAGCCGCAGAAACTTTACGACTTAGTGAAGGATAGAGCGAGGAAACGGTGGGATCTTCGAATAGGGTGTAGACCGAGTCTATTGATTTGATCCATGCTGGTGATGGATTGGTGGAGGTTGACATGGTGCGAAGTACGCTGGTTTGGCGTACACGCAGCTGACGGAGTAATGTTGCTATGATGGTGAAAGATGTACGAATGGGAGGCAAGGAGGTGGAAAGGATGGTGGTCAAAGCGATGGCTGTCAAATTGACGTAAGCCTTCGGGTAACTGTGTCCGCGGTCAAAGCCGACGCGGTTTCTTCTTCTTTTCCCACATTTTGTGGAGTTAAAAAGGTGTTCGGATTGCGGATTTCAGGGTCCAATTCCACATCCCATCTTCACCTTCCCCATCATCTCTCACCATCAAAGCCTGCCGAACAACGAGGAGAGGATTCAAGCATGTCGGAAACCTCCTTCCGCACACCCCGATCCGAATCACTCACTTTCACAGACACATCCCTCGCTCAACCTCACAAAATTCGACTTCGAATCATCACAAGACATCCTCTACCCGAACTTCACTTCCTCGCTCCCTTCCATCACCACCATCCCAATGCATTCCAAAAACTTCAACACTTCATCCATAACTATATCATAGCAAGACAGGGAAGTAACGTGGAGGAGGGGTGGAAGGAGGTGGAATTGGTGCTTATGATGGATAATTTCGAAGTGCCGTTTGACGATCCAGAGATTTTAAGAGATGGCGATGTTGTCGAGGTTCATCTTGATCAGAGGGAGACAAGTGTTAAGGTGGAGCAAGATCAGGAAGATGCAGAACAGGAAGAGGAGGAAGAGGAGGACCTAGAGAGAGCAGTAGAGAACGAAGAAGAAAGGGAAGCGGTACTTGAAGCTACTCGTGTAGCAGCCTTACTACGAGCTGGAATTCACCACTCCGAAGCTGACGAGGATGCTGAAGTATCTGCTGCGATGAGGAGAGTGGATGACTTGCCAAAGATGCCCAGCTTACCTGCTTTTCCTCCGACTCAATCTTCTAGGGCAATTGCTACTCCTTCATTCCCAAGCATGCCGTTACCTCCGTCAGGCTTAGGAGGAGGCGCAGCAGCTGCATTAGCAGCATTCGAAACCAAACGAAACCAAGCTCAACCTTCATTCAACGCAAGACGAAACCAGATCGCACCTTCATCAAACGCAAGAACCCTAACAACAAATTCTATTGCAGGACTGTCAAATCGCAAGCGTGCTCGTTCAGATTCCTCCTCCTCCTCCTCCTCCTCCTCCTCGTTGCAGTCTTTGCCATCGTTGCCATCCTTGGAATCGTTGGAATTGGAATTGTTGGGTTCGTTGCTGTCATTCTCCTCTTCCTCCTCCTCCTCCTCCTCCTCCTCTTCCTCTTCCTCCTCCTCCTCCTCTTCCTCGAGCTCTAGTTCCTCTTCTTCCTCATCGAGTAGCGATTCAGAATCCTCCTCCTCTGCACCATCCGAACATCCTATCACCTTCGATCATTCCCCTTCCTCCTCCCCCAATCCTTCTCCTGAACCTGACCCGATTCCACCTGGTTCCGGAACCAATCGTACCAAACGTCGCAATGCAATGCGACGCGAGAAACTTCGCCTCCAACGAGAGCAGGAAAATTTGGTCGCTTTTAAGCAGGCTCAGATTCGGGCCCTTGCTATTAACGGTGCGCAGGAAGGGGAGACTTCGAGTGAGGTGGAAGTGCCGAATGGGATGGGGATTAGACATGTTGATTGTGAGAGATATTATGAAGAACAGGTGGACAAGTTGGCCAGCTTGGTTCCACGTAAAAAACCTCGACTCTCACCACCAACTTACGAGATTTGGAACCAGATTAAAACCCGCTACACACCTTCTGAAATATCTTCACTCCTCCCACCTTCCACCCTTGCAACATGGTCCGACCTGCAGAAAAATACACCGTTGGTGGTTAGGGAAATATCCATTCATCCGGTCAAAAAATGTCCAGAACTTCTGAACAAACTCGCTGTCATCACCAGCGCAGATGAGGACAAAGTGGTGGTGGAGGTTTTAGGTCCGATTTGCACGCAGCAGCGGGATTGGGAAGAATATCAAGTGGAAATAGACGAGTGGGAGAAGGAGGATGAAGGGAGGTTGTTGTGGGTCTTGTAATCACTTTCTGGTATTGCACACGATTGAAAGATCATTTGATTTCCGAGATTTGAACAAGATACACTTCCCCCCTTCCCTAGACGCTAATCTGAGCAGCGTCCAAATTAAGTGCATGTAGGAGCAGATTCACATTCCTAATCCTAATATCCACCTCCTCCCCCCCTCCGCCGTTACGTTTCTTTGCCTCCTTCGCACTGATAACATTTTCCAAAATCTTCTCCCTCAACTCCTGAACCAACACTTGCTGCTGTTCCATCGTCGAACTAACCGCTAAGGCAGCCATGAGGTTCCAGCTGGGTTCATCTTCCAGATCGACATTTCTATACCTTCCGCCTACCGTCTGTGCTGCCACTTGCTGTCCTAATCCACCCATGTAGTAACCCACCCCAAAAGGAAGGGAGAGTTTTGTTCTAGTACTTGGGAATAGAGTTGGAAGTTTGGATTGAGAAGTAAGACGGGAAAAGAGGAGGGCGAAAATTTGTTTAAACTGTTCCAATTCTTCCGCTGGAACCTCCCCACTCTGTTTAAGAGTTTCTGCACGGGAGAGGAAGATGGTAAGGAATGCTACACCAGGACGAGTTTGTGTGACACGAACCGGATCATTCCTCTCGACAAACAACGCCAACATACCCGATACAATCCTCATCGGTGCGGTGCTAGCCATCTGCATCATAGACGGAACAATCGTAGTTGCAAAAGTCTCCGACTGTCTCTCCGCATCCCTCCTCTCCTCCACCTTATCATCACTAAGATCATCCAACAACGGTCCATTCCTCACCACATCCAAGCTCTCAAAACTCGCCACCACCATCGTCAACGCGGTCAAAGTCTGCTCCGCCGACAAATGCCTCAAAACCCTCGGCAACAACCTCTTCCCCTTCGCCGAGCTCAGCAGCGAAACAAACGGATGTGGATCCGAAATCTCCAACGGCTCCAACACCCTCAACTCCGTCCAAAGCGTGCTAGTAACCGAAGCAACTTCAAGCTGATGCATGTCGAAAGCGGATTTGGCCGCCACTGCAGCTTCATCCTTTGGGTCAACCTCGGAAGAAGGGGGAGAAGGAGCATTTCTTCGCAGTTGCTCCAATTGCAGAACGAGATCGTAGAGCTTTTCGAGAATACGCAAAACTTCATGCTTGGTAAGCGGATCACGTCGAAGATCAGCATCACCATGCCCACCGAGACTGGCACCTTCCAAAGCCTGTCTCACTGCATCTCGAGCATGTCCAGCATCGGGTGTAGCGGTTCCAGATCCATTCTTGTTGGCCTTGGCAGCAGCATCTGCCGAGATCTGCAACATCTGTCTGGGGTTTTTGGTGGAACTTAAGCTGACACGTCCGAGTGCACCTTCGAGAGCGGCACCGGAAGCGGATTTCTCCATGCGTTCTTTACGACTCTGAACGATGCGTTCGACTTGTTGCTGCATACGAAGCATTGCGTTTTGTTGTTTGTTCAACTTTTGCTTGCCCTTACCGCCTTTACCACTTGCAGCGTTGACAGCAGCACCAGCAGCGGGTGGAGGAAGAGCAGGCATACCAGGCCTCCTAGGCCCACCACGAAGGGCAAAGTAGATGTGAGCGTAGAAATCATCCGCATAGGGATCAGCGGTGATCAACTGGGAAATTTGAATCCTAGTGATGAAGTCCTTGTCACTTCCACTCATGAGACCGTTGTACTTGGCCATGGAGTTGATCTTTTCCATCCTCCTCTTGCGCTTTGCTTCGACGCGTTCGAATTCAGCCATCTGATGTTGAGCTTTTTCCATCATGAAACGGACTGCATCTTGTTCTGCAGAGGGAGCACGGTCGCGAGAGGAAGGATCGAGGAGGCTGGGGAAGTTGGCAACGACAGATTCGAGGGAGTCGAACTGCATGGGTGGAGGGAGAGAGAGGATGGATTGCTGAACGAGCGGGGGCATGGCTTCGAGGAGGGAACGCATACGGGCAAAGTGGGCAGCTTGAGCAGCTTGCTGTGCTGCTTGGATGGTGGCAGGGTCGGCATTGGGAGGAAGAGGTGGAAGCATGGGACCGGAATGAGGAGGAGGAGGAGGACCCATGGGAGGTATGCCTGCGGGAGGAGGAGGAACAGGAGGACCGGAAGGCTGGTGAGCACCATCGCGAGAATCGGTGCGTTGCTGAGATTGCAAGATAGCAGCCATAGTTGGAGGAGGAGGACCACCAGCGTGCATGGGAGGAGCGGGACCAGGGCCAGAGGCAGGAGCGGGGCCAGGACCAGCAGCACGACGGGCACGAAGTTCGGCCTCAACCTCTTCAACCGTCATGGGCTTACGGTCGGTAGGAGGCTGCTGCTGCTGCTGCTGCTGTTGCTTACCACGCATGGCGAGCATTTCGGCTTCAACTTCCTCAAGCGTCTTTGGCTGAGCACGAGGAGGTTGATGCTGTTGTTGGTGTTGCTGAGGTGGCTGCTGTTGAACACCACGAGCGGCACCAAAACGAGGAACAGGATCGACGAGGAAATCATCGAGACTAGCAGCAAACTTGTTAGACGGGTCGAACTTGCTCTTGGAAGGCTGTTGCTGGTAGTTGTTGTTGTTGTTGTTGTTGTTGTTGTAAGCATACTGTTGCTGGTGAGAAGGTTGCGAGCTGGTTGGAGCGTGACCAAAATCAAAATCGTTTCCAACATCGAAGTCACCAAAGGTATCCTCGTTCAAGTCATCACCGGATTCGTCGAGCTTATCTCCCAAGCCATCGTAACCCTCCTGACCCCAGGTGTAGATCTCTACATCTTCCTGAGCACCAGCGGCAAGAGCGTTGATCTTGGCATCGAGGGATTCTTCGTTGTCGAAAGTAGGATCGAATGCGTTTTGGGAATAGTTAGGTTTCCTTTGGGCACTGCCGCCGCCGCCGCCTGCTCCTGCACGCTTGTCGCCGGGAAGCGAGACGTCAAAGCCGAAGAACGACATGGCCTTGCAGCGAAATGAGCTCAGGGCTGAGTTGTCGTCGTCGTTGTTGTTGTTGTTATTGTTGTTGTTGCTGTAATTGGGGTTGGGAAGTAGATATGAGGGGAAGAGATCGCGCTCAGACAAGACTGTAGTCCGTGTCCGCTCTCGAGACGTTGTTGAAATGAGCGACTGGTCCAGTTGCGCAAGTCACGTGTCGCCGCTCTGTCGTCTGGAGTGAGATTTGTGATCGGCACTGCTGCAACGCCTTGTCCTTGATTTTGACTCGAGTCCTTTTTTGGGGGCGGCAGAGAAAGATGTTTGTGTATCTGAATGTAACATTGATTGAGAGTGGAGGTTTACTATTCTATTTTGGCTGCTTTCTCGCAGGGGCCATTTCAGGGGATATTGCAAATGAAATACAGTGCACACACTCTGTGCGTGTGTGTGTGTTGCTGCTGCTGCACGATTGATGCACACCAGTGAAGCATTTGCAGGTCTCAGTTAGGACCGACGAAAGCCAAACCCCACGCTTAACTTAGTCGCACGCACAGCAAAGCGTACTGTAACACATTCAACTTTCAATTAACACACAAACACACACACACACACTTCTACATTAGCATCTTCAAACAGCAACAAACGTCACTTGATCCAATTCGAAATCAAACCTCCTTCCCCCCCTTTCTCCATCACCTTCTTCACGATTTCTTCTCTCCGAAACAGCACATCACAGCTTAGCCTCCGCCAACGAAAAGGGCCTTTCCCCAATCCCAATCTGAGGGACTGACTTGCCCTGCCTGGCCAACAAGATGGCACCAAAATCCTTGGTCACAACCTTGCGTGACCGCTATCTCAGCACTATCCGCTCCGTTCAACCACCATCAAGATGGAAAGTTCTCGTCGTCGATTCCTTCACCAAGGAGCTTCTCAATTCCGTCCTCAAAATGTACGATATCCTCCAAGAGAACGTGGCTCAAGTCGATAACATCGAACTCTCCCGGGCTCCTCAATCCACTCTCGAAGCATGCTATCTCCTCACACCCAACAGTCAGAATGTCGACCGCATCATTCGCGACCTTGCTCCCGAAGCAGGCAGACAACCCACCTATGCTGCCGGTCACATCTTCTTCGTCGACAGCCTCTCGGATGCACTTGTACACAAACTCACCTCTTCACCTGCAGAACCAAAGCTTAGACAACTCATAGAGCTATATACCAACTTCTGGCCCATCGAAGCACAGGCTTTCTCGCTCAAGTCTCCTCACAGTTTTCTTAACCTTTTCCAGCCTGTCGGAGGGTTGTATGGTCCTGATCCGATGGAAGCAATGCGAAATATAGAGCAAGAGTTGCATTTGTCCACCCAGGCGATATTGAACGTTTGCGTACAGCTCAACGAGTTTCCACTCATTCGATATTACAATCCATCACATCCACCTTTGGGTCCATTGCAACCGCCAAAAGATGCACTCAAATCTCAAACTGCCGCTGCAAACATGTATCAGGGCAGTGCACGCATGGCTCGTCTTCGAGGCAACAACGCAGATTCTGGTATCCCCGGTGCTGGATCAGATGGCTCAACCCTAGGAGAGCATTTCACCAAGAAACTCGCCTTCCGTGTTCAATCAGCAATCGATCACTACATTCGAGACAACCAACCCAAAATCGAATCATCCCGTCCACGTAGTGTACTCTTCATCACCGATCGATCCATGGATACCGTTGCTCCCTTTCTACACGAATTCTCCTACCAAGCCATGGTCAACGATCTTCTCCCCATCGAAGACGGTTCCCGCTATCACTATACTTTCTCCACCTCTGATGGCGAACGAGAAGAAAAAGATGCGGTGCTTTCGGACGAAGATAACGTCTGGACTGCAATTCGACACCTTCACATCGCTGAAGCTATCGATAAACTCACCAAAGATTTCAAACAGCATGCGGGGGAACAAGGTGCATTCGCAGATCCAAACTCTTCTCTTAACGATATGCGGGACATGCTTGCCTCGCTCCCTCATATGCAGGAGATGAAAGAGAAACTCTCGCTTCATCTTACCATGGCTCAAGACTGCATGAATCGATTTCAACATTCCAAACTCCCCGATCAGGCTATGGTGGAACAGAATTGTGCGACACGGTTAACGCCAGAGGGACAGAAACCGAAGACGTTGGTAGAAGAAATGGTTCCGTTGTTGGATGATAGGGGGGTGAGTAATATGGATAAGGTTAGGATTATTGCGTTGTATATTATGTATTGTGATGGGGTTCCGGATGAGGATAGGAAGAGGTTGTTTCAGCATGCGAGGTTGGGGAGGTATGAGATGGAGGCGGTGGATAATTTGGTTCATTTAGGTGCACAGGTTGTCAAGGATCCTGCTAGTGGTTGGGATGCTTTCTTTAAGAAAGGAAAGAGGAAACAGCAACCCGGTGAGAATGAGTTTGAACTTTCGCGTTATCAACCTCTAGTCAAACTCATGGTGGAGGATCATTTTGGGGGAAAGTTGGAACAGAGTCAATTTCCATACGTTAAAGATGCACCTCCAGAGACGACGGGGATTGTTTTGCCGGTTCAAACTTCGGCTTTGGCTAGAGTTGGACTTGGTTCCTCTCCCACTTCTAATCCAAATAGTGCGGGGGTTAAGGGGCCTGGTAGTTTGAGAAGTGCCAAACCGACGTGGCATCAAAAAGCGCGTGGAGGATCCAACGTCGGCATCGAAAGGATGGAGAATAAACAAAGGGTAATCTTGTTCGTTGCGGGGGGTATGACGTATAGCGAGATGAGAAGTGTTTATCAACTCAGCAATACGTTGGCAAAAGATGTTTATATTGGAAGTTCACATGTTTGGACTCCAGAAAGTTTCATACAAGAACTCAAACACTTCGGTAAACCAAAACCACCACCAAGAGAGGCAGCAGCGGAAAGGGAAACAGCGTTGCCAGAAGGTGCAAATACACTCTCAAAACCACTAAACGATCGTAGCGCTATCCGTACCACCTCCCTCCAACACGGCGCTATTCCTACAAACGGTCATCCAAAACCCACCATTCCACAACATATTATACCAGCAGCAGCAGAAGGTACAAGTCCATCTTCCGATCTAAGCCAGAGATCAAAGGAGAAAAAAAGATTGAAGAATCCTTTCTCATTCAAAAAGTAATCCCTCCTTCTACTCACTTTGAACGATGTACGAATGGACAATATAACTCCTCTCTATCCCATCATCAAGTTTGTGTTTTGTGCCGCAATCGCTTCAGTCACACCCAACCTGTACAGTGTTGTAAACCGATGAACAGATTCCCACCTGACCTATCTACCAACCCCTAATCCCTAATACATGTCTAACATCACTCGCAAACCTCAAACTATCCAGCACCGGCAACAAATCCAACAACGCTTCATCATTGGGATCATTTGTCCAACCCTCGATCGGAATTCCATTCTCTCTCTGCAACCTATAACTGGCTGGACTATTATCCACCAAACAAACCTTACTTAAATCTTCATCCACCACCGTAAGGTTCTTGACATAACTACCACCTTTAAAACTGCAACTTTCCCTAAACAGCCTTGCTGAGATTAGCCCCCTACCTTGGTCTAACCAATCGATTACAGGGTCAGCATATTCCTGAACTGAAGCGGTGAAGACCACCACTGTGTACCAAGAGGATACTTTACGGAGGAAGTAATCTGCCCAAGGACGTTTGTAGACGTGATATAGTACTGAACGACCGTCGAGCACAACTTCTACCATGTGAGGACGAATACGACGCGGATTATCGTTTGCTCGAAGACCCAACACAGCACCGGCCGTTTCAAGACCCAGGAAGCCAGAGGTCGTGGTTCTACCTCCACCTGAGAAATGCATGGGAGAACGAGATGTGGAGTGGATCAAGGTCTCATCCAAATCCAAAACCAGTATCTTGGGTGAATGGTGGATGATACTACTAGCAGCAGGACCTCTCGGTACTTTACTAGGTAACAATGCACCAGAGGAGGAGGTAGGAGGGGCAGCCGTGGAGTTAGGTGCAGTTCCAGCTTTTGCTGCTAAGCGTGCAGCTCTACCTTTTGCAATCCTACTTTGTCTTTCAGCTTCCATAATAGCTTCTTTTTCCGCTGCGGCGATATCGATCGGTTTGGCTTTACTGTTATGTGCCAACATCGGATCGACTGTTTGCGGATTCGGCAAAAGACGTGAAGGTGTACGCTGTCCAGGCGAAGAAGGAGAGAGAGCTTTCCAACCAATTCCTAACTCTGCTGCTTGGTCTTCGGTCACCGGTTCGTTGTTGACCAAACCCGAAGCATGTTTTTCATCTGGCTTCGGAGTTCGAGGTCGACCTATGCCGATGCCTGCAAGAGCGCGTTTCTCGCCATCAGAATGCCTGGAAGCCGATTTGAAACGAAGAGAAGATGATTTACCGTTTCGCTGCAATCCTGTTTCATCCGTAGGCGTGACATGCTTCTCCAAGATAGGAACTGCCGACTGGTCGTAAATCGCCTCGACAGCTTCGTGTGCTCGAATCACCTTGCGATGGCGAAGGTAGCGGACACAGTTGACGGGGCAGAGAAGTACGGCAAGGAGCAAGTCTCGGATCGCAACTAGAGTTCGACGGATAGCACGTTTCGTGGAGGAGGAGGAGGAGGGACTTTTCCTTTCCGAGCCAGACTTGGATGCTGAGGAGGTATCGCTGTGGTTGCTGTATCGAGAATGAGGGTCGTCGGTCTCTGACGCCTTTGCTGACGATCGACCAGACCTGCGTCTTCGTGGCTTTGAGGAAGGAGTGAGACTGCGATCAACAGCCCTCTCCGAGTCGGTCGACACGAGTGAAGAGCTAGAAGAGGATGCCACCGAATCCATAGCTGACAGCTCGTCCCTTTTTTGTCGCAACGAGGACCTACGAGAGGCGGAAGGAGTGGTCAATGCGGAAGTGGAGGAGTCGGACTGCTTCAATCCGTTTCGGTGACCTTTGGGTGTATCGTCGCCATCACCTGCTGTATCACTCTCGAGTGTTGAGGCATTAGCTGACGCTTTCCTCGGTGTAGACGAAGCAGCAGCAGCACCTGGATCGACGACAGACGAAGTTGGGTCCTCCTGCGCAACTGCTTCGATCGCTTCGGGCTCGCCCTTGGCTGCTTCGAGCAGCGTCTCTGAGTCAACACTCTTCTCGTCTGCTTCATCTTGAGACAGAGTGGAATGCTGTTCTTGCGTTGGTTGTTGGTGCTGCTGCTTCTCTTCTGTCACATCTGGAGAGTGTGAAGCCGAAGTCATTGTGGTCATTGTAGCAGCAGCATCATGCGAACCAGCACTAGATCCCTCAGCCCAGCTACTATCATTACTACTCTGCGAGATCGTCCTCTCCCTTAGCCCGTCCACATCTTCAGGAGCAAAATCGCCTCCGTCGAACTCGACCACATCTTCCCTCTCCTTCTCTGTCATCAACTCGGGATCCTGGTGGTGGTGGTGGTGGTGGTGGCTGTGCAAATCCTCCCGTTGTGTTGGCCAAGCTTCCACCTTCTCCGCCTCCCCATTGGTCGAGGTTAGAATAAGAGAAGCACTCTGACTGAAACGAGATTGACGTCTAGACGATCTCGATCGTCTGATTTCTGAGCCGGACTCGTCCGTACTGCTTCCATCCTGATGACGCGGATAGACATGACCTGACCCCGAGGAAGCGGTCCTCCTAGCTTGATCCCTTCTGGGCGCAGTGGAGGAGAGCAAGAGATCGTCAAGACTGGGGACACGTTTTGTGCGTCGAAGAGAAGAGATTTCCGAAGCACTGTTCTTTCGGGAACGACTACGAGACCCAGGGTGAATCGCCTCGTCAATCCAGCCTGCTAATCCCCAGAGACCACTCCAACGTGCTCCTCGAGCTTGACGTGATTCGGAATCGCTATCGTCTGTATCAAGTGCGTGCGAGGATGAGGAGGAAGATGGAAAGAGACCAGCCGGAGTACTGCCAGTACGACGTAGTGTGTTGTTGTATATCGACCGGTGAGGATCATCTTGCTCTTGGGACCAACGTCGGAGGGAGGAAGAGCCGGAAGGAGTAGAGGAGGAAGTGCTGGATGCTCTCCGACTACCAGGTAGTGATGAATGGGAACGAGATCGTTTGGTGGAGGATGAGGGACGTGAAGGAAGTCGATCTGTGGTGGCTGGGGCAAAGGAACGACTCAGCACCGAATCGAGGTAGCTGATGGAATTCATCTTGGAGGTGAGATGATGAGCTTGTCACCTTAGGGTCCCTTGTAAATGCTTTTTTTTGGTTTCCTAGCTTCCTTGCTGCTACGTCTTTGCAATCGAAGGGTTTGTCGACGTCCGCCTGCCTTGAAACTACGGTACCCAGTGAATAGCTGTTGTCGGCTTCACCGATTCATGACTGAAGCTGGATTCGAGATGGCGTGGCGTGCGAAAGGATGATGGAGGTGCCGACGTGCACGGACAAACCCAAGTTCTCCTCGGCCAAGCCTACTGTCGGGTGGTCTCCGACGAGACGCTCTCCTCGGTATCGAAGGAAAAGGGGTTGAGATGAGGCAACAGAATGGTAGCGACAGACAAGAAAGGATGAGGATGATGGAAGGTATCAAGCTTCGAAAGCAAAAGACTTGGTGCCGTTTGGTCAGTTTGGCTGAAATGAAGTCGTGATTGTGTGTCCAAAGCATAAAATCAAAGCAACAACTCAACGCCACGGGGTTCACTCAAAATCAACCCTTGAAACCTGTCGCTCTTGCAGCTGAGCCAACTTGCTCTCCCTTCACCGCTTGGAGGATCCGCGGCTAAAATCATCATCCAAAAAAGAAAAGGACTTCGCCGTCTGCAACTGCAACAACCCGGAAAATCGACTCGAAAATACAGTAGGAGAGCTTTTGAGAAAAAAGACGGTTGCAGATTCACTATCTGAGCGAAAAGGAATGGGGAGACTTTTTCTAAATTGACCCAACATTCATTTCACGCGAGAACAGCTCCCAACTCCACATGGAAAACGCACGTCCCACTCACCCTCGTGTCTCTAATTCCACAAGAGTCACAGTGACGACGGATTTCTTAATTTCGCATTCCGCATCCTCCCATTTGCAGTTGCCCGATTTCCGAAGTCTCTTCTCTCTCCCTCTCTTTATCTCTTCACCTTCAACCCATCTCGCAACACCCCACCCAAGTCACACCAGCATCATCATCAACAAAGCCAGAATCGTCTGGAACTCATAATCAAAAGATGCTGCAACCAGCAGCGATCACTTCGCTCCTCCACCAGCTTATCACCGGCAACCATGATTCGGCAATAATACATCCTCACACGGCGCTTCTCACCTTGCTCGAATCATCCGAACTTTATGCGGTTGCAACGAGGTTGGTCGAGTCTCCACCGACAAAGTCTGCTGTAGCATCGATACTGGCGAGTACAGCGGCAGCTGCTGGCACAGCACCTCCCCCGACTGTGACGAGCAATGGTGGGAAACCAGCTCCGTTGACGTTGGATGAAAGGGCGGCGTGTTTGAGTGCGATTGCTGTCACCGCTTGGCGACAGGCTACCGAGGGTAGTATTCAGAAGAAGAGTGAAAAGGGGGAGGGGAAACATGTGGTGCTGGCTGGAAGTACGGTTTCGGTTGCAAAACATGCGGTTACAGGAATGACGAGTAGCAATGCAGTTAGTAAAGAGTTGGTTCCGCTTTTGCTAGAAAGTGATCTCGGAAGGATATTGGTAATGCCTATTGTACCTTCTGCTCCTGCATTCAGCACTTCAAGGAACGAGCTCGCTGCGATGGAAGATCAGCACGACGAATCTCACCCTTTCTCAAGTGAACAGCAAAAACCATTTATGCTACTCACTCTTAACGCTTCTTCCGAATCAGCACCCGCACCAGCTAGCTTACCCAAAAGCCCTTCAACTCCATCCGCAGGGCTTGCTTCCTCCACAGCCACACTCTCAGCCAACAACCCAGCTAGATCCAGATTGAGATCCGGTGGAACAACACCAACATCGACCAGAAGTGATAACACTGCTACACCAAGCAGGTCGCCTGTTTCAGACCATTTTCCTACCGGTCCCAGTGGTCCACATGGTTCCAGCTCGCCTTTACCAGGGTCAAGCGATGTAGAGGTAGCGTCAGGTCAGACAGGGGGCAGTGCGGGGGTGGAGGAGGAATGGGAAGCTAAAGTTTGGTCGGGGTTGTATGGTCAGGCGAAAGCATTGGCGAGAGTGTTGGCGCCGAGTTTGACAAAGTGTGGAGTAGGGCAGCATCATTCGGATGAAACAGGTCATGACGGTAGACAGAGTGGTGCTGTGAGTGATGATGAGGCTGATGCCTGAAGAGACGGCAAAGATTGAGCGCAATTATACCCTACTTCATCATCGTTTTGCAATGTCAATTGCCTAGTTAGGAGCAAGATCGATTTTCATCAGTACTTGAAGTGTTAGTGTAGGTGTATGATCAAGATGAGCTCGTTGATTTGCTTCGGGAGAAATCAGCGTGGACGGTTCATCGGACCGGGACGCGTGGTTTGAATTCTTCCGAGCTCGTACTTTGCTTTTCCCCCCACCTTCCCGTTTGGCACACACCCCGCAAATATCCCACCTTCTCTCACCATCCCACTTCACTTGACTCTTCTTTCACTTACACCACCATCTTTGTTTCAACTTTGTCAAGATGTCTACACCGACCTTATTGATAGTGATGGGAACGTCTGGATCTGGGAAATCCACGGTTGGTTCAGCTCTGTCCACCGCTTTATCATGTCCTTTTGTTGATGGAGATGATCTTCACCCTCCTAGTAACGTCGCTAAAATGTCCTCAGGACAACCATTAAACGATTCGGATCGGGAACCTTGGTTACTCCGTATCCGTCAAACTGGTCTACAACTCGCACTTTCCCAACATCAGCCCTCTCCAGCCCAGCAAACAGAGGTGAAGCAGTTGGCTGAAGTATATGAAACTTCGCAACAAACAACCACGCGCTTGGACGAGCATACAAAGACTTCAGATGCCAAACAGGTGCAGGGTTCTAAAGCAAATGTA
This sequence comes from Ustilago shanxiensis, assembly GCA_019972555.1. Lineage (NCBI taxonomy): Eukaryota > Fungi > Basidiomycota > Ustilaginomycetes > Ustilaginales > Ustilaginaceae > Ustilago > Ustilago shanxiensis. The sequence continues at coordinate 360,466 of BPMX01000010.1, read as the reverse complement.
GCTGTGATTGCTTGTTCATCACTCAAAGTGATCTATCGGAGATTGTTAAGAGGAACGGTGAAGAAACTGGATGATGAAGCCGGATTGAAGCAAGAGAGTGAAGTGGAAGTTCCGAAGGATCTAAAAGTGGTTCATATATATCTGGACCTGAGCAGGGAGTTGTTGGAAGAGAGAATGGGAAATCGAAAGGGACACTTCATGAAACTCGACATGCTATACTCCCAACTCGACACCCTCCAAGCCCCCATCGAAGGTCAAGAACCCGGAGTCGTCGTGGTCAAAGTAGAAAGAGAAACAACCACCGACCAAATCGTAGCACAAGCTATTGCCAAACTTCAGACTCAAAATGTAATCTAATCTCTACCGAAGTATGATCATTACCAACCTCATGCATAAGTTACAATTGTGATGTGAGCTCAAGCAGCAGCCGACTTTGCCGCATCTTCCTTAAACTTCCTCACCAACTCCTCTACTCTTTCCTCCTTCTTCTTCCTCTCCTCACTCAAAAGCTGCAGAATCTTCCCATGCTTCGCACTCGGCAGACCTTTCGTCTTAACCATAAACCTCGGGAACCTCTCGGCATCCTTCTTAGCCTCACCCAAGATCCCCTCACTCGCCAGCGGATCCAACTTATGATAACTAGCCGCATCTCTATTCGCAATCTCCTCTTCGTACTGTTCCGTGCTCTTCTTTCCTCTCCACCTTGTCGTCTTCGTCATTTTGAGGTATACTCTGGAACGTTCGTAGTCTAGTTCGGAGGTGAGAAGGTGTTGTTTCTGAAACTCGGGTGAGATTTCGGGGAAGAGGAAAGGTTCGAGCAAACCGACTTCGACTTTTTTATAAGTTCTACCACGACCGCTAATCACCTTACCCGTTCGACCGTCACGAGTAACAGGAGATCGGTAGATTGAAGACCTAGCCCAGGTGGTTTTAAGACCGTAGATGGCAAGGAGGTATGATCTCAGTGCATGTTTGTGCATGGAGAGGGGGACTCGGACGGTTGCTTTGAATGGATCGTATTCTTGACCTTCTGGGACGTGGTTTTTCACCAACTTGACAATGGTGTTAGGTAAGAAAGTAAGTTCACCCGCTCGTTCAGGAACGGGATACCAACGAGGAGCATAAGAGCCAAGGATGTGAGAATCTTCCGAATCATCCAGATAAACCTGGGAGCGATCTCGAAGTGTCCAAGCAGCCTTTTCCTCGGCTACTCTCTCTTCAGGAGTCAACTTTTGCCAAGCTTCCCAAGCCTCTTTCTCCTCAGCAGCTTGAAGAGCGCGGAATGCGGACCAACCTTCCTCACCCTCGACTCCCAACTTGGCAGGTAGATGCGAAGAGTCAGATTCGGGGCGAGGATAGCCAGAAGAATAGCCTTGTCTCCAACCCAACTTTCGAATGCTCTCGAAACGAAGACGGAGAAGTTCAGCAGCACGTTGTTCTTCCGACAAGGATTGCCAGACCGGTCGAAGGACAAAATCAGCCTGCTGCTCGTAATCCATCATGTCGAAAAGTTCGGCTTCGTTGAACTGTAGCGATTCGAGGTATGCATCGTATTCGTAGTCAGGGCGGGCCTTTGTGACTGCGGCAGCTGCTGCACCTCTTGCATCACGATCCTCGAGCATGTCACGACGAGCATCGATTTGGGATTCGATCCATTGTGCCGGGTCTTGGATGGTGGAATCGGAAGTAAAAGCGCGAATGTGTTCGAGTGTGGGTGTCCAAAGACGTGAGCGAGCGGAACGGAAACGTTTAGCTTCCTCGTAAGAGGCCTTGAGCCAATCGGCGTCGATCCAGCGAGGAAGACGTCCGCTCCACTCTTCGCTGGAAACATAGCTAACCCTTTGGGCTTCGGACGAGTCGGATTCAAACCACGCCCATTTGCGGAGGGACTTGGCTTTGTCGGCTAGAGTGGCGGTGAATCGGATGCGTTTCTTACGTCCTGAAGTTGTATATTCGGGGTCGCCGAATTTCCATGGGCTTTCATCAACAGCAGCAGGGGTAGTCGCGGTTGTAGTTGCAGCAGGTGCGATGGGTGTGTCGACGACATCAGCCTGACGGGGAATGGAGGAGACGGTGAAGCTGCGACTGGCGATTGTAGAAGCGACGACACGAGTAGCGGAGGCGACTCGTGAATTAGAGGTGGCAGCGGCGGTGCGAACGCCTCGAAGCGCTGTGCGTGCAAGCAGCGCTTGAGATGAAGGTGTGCTGATCATCGTAGTGGCGATAGACCAGATCAGACCAGGCCAGAGCTGCAGAGGGGAAATGATGGTAACGATGAGAGCTGTCTAGTTGGGATTTGGCTTGGAAAAGCAACTTTTTTTTCGATTTGGATTTCTTCCGATTGCTCGTCTACAGTAAGTTAAGAGCTGGCTTTCTGCTTCCCCCCCTTCGAAGACCCTCCCCGATCTGATTTTACTGACCATCACGTGCCGCCTTGTCGAAAGCGAAAAATCCGTTCTCGCACGACTGCCTAACCACACAACTGTCTTGACGAAGAAGCAGTTGGCCTCATGCGCTCCGCTACTGCCTTCATAATTGGACGGCGCATTCTTCTCGTTTCATATTGTCGGGTTGACCGCAGTCTTAGACATTCAAGACTTCCTGCAGACAGCGTCGGTTGATGTGTGTATGGCTAGTGTAGTGTGTGCTCGTCTTGTTGAACATGCATGGATGTATTGAGATCAGAAGCAAGACATGCTTCCCGTCATTTCGAGCCCATGTGTAGAGTGCAACAACACTGATCAGATCTTTGTTCGATGTTGGTTCAAGTGGCGTCTTCTGAACGCCCCCTTCCAGCCCACTCTCCATTAGAAGAGAGGGGCCTTGCATCTCCCTATCCTCAACACACCAGTAACCAAGGCCCAAACAGCATCAATGCGTGCGCTTCTTGCCTATGTGAGATGCTTGTGATCAAAGAAGGAGCAGTACTACGTCCTTCTGGCGACGCACCTGCGTGTCGGTTTTGCGGGGGAGTCGCACCGCACCTTCAGCATTTCGTGTGTTCCCCCTGATGATGCATCCGGTCAGCATCCTGCAAGTAAAGCTTCCAGAGTGCTTTCTTTTAGAGTTTCGGAAAGCGGCAGAGAATGCGTTTTAGCGAGACAGAACAGAGTCAGTCGCCTCTTTCTCTCTCTCACTCTTTTAATTTTTGTTTTTTTCTTTCCCGACGGCGAACGACAGCCTCGAACGCCGCATCCCCCTTTGATGGCCTCCCCGCAACACCCGCTTACCGCTCCAGGCTTATTTTTTGAGATCTGTGCACGCGTGGCACACTGAACGCACTGTTACCTTGGCCCTTTGCAGATCCCCCTGCAGCAGCATGTACAGCATGTAGGTCGTTGAAGGCAGGAAAGATAAAAGTATGCAAAGTGTTAAAGAAGCGTAAAATAGGGTGCAGATGCGACGCTTGCAGTACAGTACAGGACAGAAGCGGAACTTGAATTTTCCAAGTCTCGACTTGCGTGTGTGTGCGTGTGTTGCACGCAGCACAGAGAGCGGAAAGAGAGAGAGAGGCACCGAGTGTCAAAAAAAACCCCTCTACAGTAGCTGGGCTTGCCTTCTTGCCGCTCTCTGGTTGAGGCTGCCAAATTTGGATGCCTTCGCGTAACTTTACACACACGCACACACCCTCTCTCTCTCAGCTTCTCTTCTCCGCGTGTGGGACAACTGCTTCCTCCATTGCTTTGGCTTCAACCGCCGTCTCAGTTCTGCTTCCATCCTTCGGTACAGCCGTTTTCACTTTGCACTCTACTCTTGACCCGCACATCTCGATCGCTTTGTCCGACGAATCGAGCAAGCCACCACCAATCGGTCCATCCGTGCATCTGTACCACCACCACCATCAAAGACAACACAACATCTTGGGGATCTATCGGCATCTCCATCATTGCAACTGCCACCCTGGTTTCTCTCGACTCATCTCGGCCTGACCGAAGCAATCGTGAGAATACCATCCTCCCTTGGTCGCATTGCTTCCGAACCAGCGCTCATCGGCTCTTCCAGCAGCATTCAGAGAACTCTTGCATTCGACTCGACTCAATTCGGACCAGCATAGCTTCCCACAGCAAACGTATATACACAGTCGATGCTACATTCGTTCATCTGATTCACGGTCGAACCCCTTTCCCTCTTTCCTTCTCTGTCGCCACATCACCGTCATCGTTCTTCATCATTCGGCAGGCTCTTTTCGCCATCAGATACCCCAATCGCGCCTCGCGGATGATCGCATAGACACACCTTCGCATCCTCATCCACAACGCATCCTCAATCCGACATCTCAGCATCCCCCGCATCTCCGCATCCCCTCCCATCTCATGCCCTTCTCACTCGCATAGACCACCTCTGATCTCGTTCTCAAAATGGGAGCTCTCTGCTGCAAACCCGAAGTGATCGATTTCGACGGTCCCGTCGACCTCTACCACTTCTACCTCCTCCGTGCCGTCGGCAAAGGCGCATTCGGCAAAGTTCGCGTAGTCCAGCACAAACAAACCAAAGACCTCTACGCTCTCAAATACATCAACAAAGCCAAATGCATCAAAATGCGCGCCGTCTCCAACATCATCCAAGAACGACGCTTGCTCGAAGAGATCGATTCCCCCTTTGTATGCAATCTGCGGTATGCGTTTCAGGACGATGAGAATATGTTTATGGTGTTGGATCTGATGCTGGGTGGGGATTTGAGGTTTCATTTGGATAGGACCGGGAATATGAGTGAGGAGGTGGTGAGGTTTTATGTGGCCGAGTTGGCGTTGGGCTTGGATTATTTGCATAGGTTGCAGATTGTACATAGGGATTTGAAACCGGATAATGTGTTGTTGGATGAGAAGGGTCATGCTCATTTGACAGATTTTAATATTGCGGTGCATTTTTCGCCGAGAAGACCGCTGACGAGTATTGCGGGGAGTATGGCGTATATGGCCCCGGAAGTGCTGACGAAGAGGGGTTATTTGTCGTCGGTGGATTGGTGGTCTTTGGGCGTGGTAGCGTATGAATTGCTGTTTGGGAGAAGACCGTTTAGAGGTAAAACTAATTCGGCGTTAACTCATTCTATCCTGAACGATCGTTGCACTTTTCCGGAGAATGTCGAAACGATAGTTTCAAGAGAAACGGTGGCTTGTATTAAGTCTCTTCTCGAACGGGACCCACGTAAGAGGTTAGGGTGCAGGAGTGGGATTGACGAGTTTAAGCAACATCCTTGGTTCGCAGCGTTAGATTGGGAAGCGATGGAAAGTAAGAGGGTGACACCACCTTTTGAACCGGATAGTAAAAAGGCCAATTTCGACGCTACGCATGAGTTGGAGGAGTTGTTGCTGGAAGATAACCCGTTGAAGGCGAAGAAACGAAATGGTAATGCGGATTTCGATGCTTTGCCACCGGAGATGAGACAGATGGAAGAAAATTTCTTGCCGTTTGACCATCTGAAACAGAGGAGGAAGAGCTATTTTAGAGGCACAAGAGGTGGCACTGTTGCGAATCCAACAACGGTAGGCGGGTTGGGGGAGCAGGGAAGATCTTCTCAGATCTCACTACCTCATACGTTGCAGGATCAACCGCTGGCGGATACTACTGCACCACCATCAGCAGCGGAAGGGGGAAGATTGACACCCCTGCCAGTACCGGTAAGTGGGAGGTCTTCACCAGGTGGGGTTGGAGCGGAGAGGTATAGTGAGAAAGATACATTGATGGTTCCCTCAGCGAGTAAGGCACATCCGTTAGCACAAGGATATACAGCAGAAGAAGGAGCGGTTGCTATGTCTTCCTCTTCAGCATCAGGAGCAGGAGTCGGGGCGGGTTTGACGAGGGACTTCGATGAAAAACATCCTCAGCAATAGTATCACATTCGTTCATGTTTTTGCAATACCCTTTCATTCTTTTCCTACTACTTTGTGCGAAAGCATATGAAACTTTAGATCTTGATTAAGCGCTGAGAAGATATGCTATGTACAAATTTTTGGCGTGGATATGACTAATGAGCGGCCATTTTCTCCAACCTGATTCTCACAGCCTCTGCATGAGCCTGCAGTCCCTCACACATGGCCAAGTCGATAACATTCTGACCGAAGCCCTTCAAGCCCTCCTTTGTAAGGCTTTGACTTGTGATGCACTTCTCGAAAGTGCCTACGTTGACTCCCGAGTAGGATTTGGCATATGCTGCAGTGGGTAGGGAGTGGTTTGTACCGCTCATGTAGTCACCGCAGCTTTCGGGGCTCCAAGAACCGACGAATACCGATCCTGCGTTCTTTACGAGTTTGACGAGTTCTTCAGGTTGCTGAGTTTGGAGAATGAGGTGTTCGGGGGCGTAAGCGTTGGACCATTCGAGAGCTGTTTCGCGGGAGGGGACGATGAGTGTGACGGATTTGTCGATTGCTTGGCGGACAACGTTGACTCGAGGGAGGAGACGGGCTTGACGGTCAACTTCGGATTCGATGGCTGAAAGTTGGGCAGGGGTGAGAGCAATGCCGAGAAGTACGACTTGGGAGTCAGGGCCGTGTTCCGCTTGAGAGAGCAGGTCGGAGGCTACGAAGGCGGGTTCTGCAGAAGAGTCGGCAATGACGAGCACCTCGGAAGGACCAGCAGGCATGTCGATGGATACAATGGCATCGGTCTCGTTCTGGACCAACATCTTTGCGGCGGTGACGAATTGGTTTCCTGGACCGACGATCTTGTCGACCTTAGGTACGGTTTCAGTTCCATAGGCAAGAGCGGCAACAGCTTGAGCTCCACCAGCGCAAAGGATGGCTGTAGCGTTAACCTTGGATGCACAGTAGAGCACCTCGGGGGAGATGGATCCGTCTGGTCGAGGTGGAGTAGCGATGACAACGGTTGGGCAACGAGCAACTTGAGCTGGAACACCAAGCATAAGTGCAGTTGATGGAAGAACAGCGCTTCCACCAGGAACGTAAAGACCGACTGACTCGATTGGACGAGCGAATCTACGGCAAACAACACCAGGCATGGTTTCAACCTCCAACACTCCATCCTCGGGATCCTCGAGAGACTCGACAACGCCGTTGGCGCCAGTGTTGGAAGCCTTCTTGTTACCAAAAGTGGTCTTCTGAGCCTTGTGGAATTTGTAGATGTTGTTATAAGCAATGTCGATCGCCTTGACTACCTCTGGTTTGATCTTGGCCATCACTTCATCGTTGACGAATGGAGGTCTCAACAAGGGACTCGAGAGCTTTGCCTTGTCGAACTTCTCAGTCAACTCGAGCAATGCAGCATCGCCCTTGGTCTTGACAGACTTGAGGATGGGACGGCAAATCTCCATGACCTGTTCGGTTCGAAGTGCTGGTCGCTTGAGGAGCTCCTTCAACTGCTGGCTGGAGAGATCCTCGTATTTGTAGGATTGAATCTTGATCGGTGCGTCAGCATCCTTGACAGGTGCAGCAGCAGGGGCAGGGGCAGAAGGAACAGCTTTGGATTCGGCCTGCTGTTGAGCAGCAGCGAAAGCAGGCTTAGCATCACCTTTTCTGCGCGAAACCTTCTTGCTCTTTGCATCGAGCGAAGCTTCGATCTCTTCAAGTCCGATACCAGCAGAAACACACTTGGTGAGAGCAAAGTAGATGAGATCGGCAGCTTCAAATGCGACGTGCTTCTTGTCCTCGTTCTTTGCATCGGCAAGTTCAGCAGCCTCTTCGCGAAGCTTTGCGCCAAGCAACGAGGGGTCGCTGAACAGTCGAGCGGTGTAACTTCCTGCAGGTGCGCTTTGCTTACGCTCCTTGAGCGTCGCCTCTAGCTTAGCGAGACCGGTGGACGAAGAGAAGCATCCTTCGCGGTTCTCGAGATGACAGAAGCCGGCAGCAGAAGTACCACGAGACTGACGAACGGCAAACTGAAGTGCGTCCGAATCGCAGTCTTGACGAATGGAAACGACGGCTTGAGTTGCACCGGAAGATTCGCCTTTGTGCCATAGACCACGGTTTCGGGACTGATAGTGAGCGGAGCCAGTGAGAATGGATTTGCGGATGGAGAGAGGTGAAGAGTAAACGAGGCCCAAAGAGGTGTTGAGGGCGGAGGAGACGACGGTGGTAGCGAAAAGACCGTCGGTTCGGTCGGAGATGAGGGGAGCGAGGAAAGCGTCGACGATGTCAAGCTTGCCTTGGACTTGTTGACCTTCGTCGGCAGTAGAGAGGACGGAGGATGGGGCGACGATGCTTGCAGTGAGCTTGGAGATGGCTTTCACATCCTCAATGGTAGGAGTGCCGGAAGTAGCAAGGACGAAGAGCGACTTGCCCGAAGTGTTTGTCTGGAGAGACTCAGCGGTAGTCTGAATGAGCTGAGTGGAAGAAGCAATGGCAGAGGCTGTGGGAAGGGTGATGACGGCACCTGCAACGCTCTTCAACAGCTCAGGGACGGGAGCTGCTCCCGAAGCAGAGAGGTAGATGAACCTGGTGGAAGAGATGGATGCATCGAATTGCTGGATGAGCTGGGTGTCAGCAGTGACGATCGCCTCTGCACCGGCATCCAGAAGATCAGCAGCAGCCTCATAAGTGAGCGAAGGCTCAGCAAGAACGAGGTACGCTACGTTGTCGGGAAGCGAAGAAACGAGGTCCTGAGGCACAAGGACGGGAGCGATACGAGCCACAGCACCAAGAAGAGTGCTGTCCTTAACGCCCGCTGCGTCCAAGAGTGGCAGCAAAGGGGTTGTGAGCTGCTGCATCGCGATTGTGACTGAGTCGGATGAGCAACAAATGTGATGACGGGGTATTGTGAAGAAGGAGAGTTGGTGAGATGGGAGCGAAAGAAGGTCGACTGACTCGGAATGTGAAATTAAGACCCTTCTGCTTTCAAACACAAGGCAGCTCAGAGACTGACTCGCTGTGGGCTTAGATAAAGAAACGGTCAACGGCTATCCAACACAGAACGAACAGCGATTTCGCCACGCCCCCGGCGAATGACAGTCACAAGTGACTCTTCTTCGCAATCGCATCTTTTATTTTTTTTCTTTTGAGTTTCTTCTTGAGCCCACAATCTTCCGATTTACAGTATAAAAAATCGAGCAAACAGTAACGCTCGGTGTAACATTAACGAAAAAAAAACTCTTCATGACTCGGACGGATTTTGCGATTTCCTTGCCTGCTTCTCAGCACAGTGAGGTGAACTTGCATGCGGCGAGGCAGAGTCTGACAGCCATCAACCCTGCAACGGTGCACAGACGAGAGCTGCTATCGGGATAAGCGGTCAGACCATGCCAAAGTCTTTTTCGTGCAATGACCAAAGATTCGCTTCCTTTAGCACGATCAGCTTTCATTTGTATCCCACCATCGCTCAGAAAGCGGGACCTTCAAGATATGCGTCTCCTCAGCAGCTTTGGGCTGCTTGTCAGCATAGCAGCTTCCTCGATTGAAGCAGCTCAAATCCCCTTCTCACTCCACTCTTCCCAATCTTCTGCTCAACCAGCTACCGTTCTAGACCACCCTCATCTCCCGGCCCACAGTCTTCGCGTCGTCTCGCCTCCTTCCTCGATCTGCGATTCTACTGTCAAGTCGTACTCTGGCTATCTCGATGTCAATGTCGACCGTCTTTCTCACCGTTTCGACCCATCCCTCGAATCCTCCCCTGTTTCTACCTTGAAGCATGAGAAGGATGGCGAGTCCAAGGGTGCGATCGAACACTTTTACTTCTGGGCATTTGAATCGCGAAATGATCCCAAGACGGACCCTGTTGTGCTATGGCTGAATGGTGGACCTGGATGTTCATCTTTCACTGGTTTGTTGATGGAATTGGGTCCTTGCAATGCTGTCGATCCAAAGACTCGAGGGGGTAAGCCTGGCACGGAAAGGAATCCTTGGGCTTGGAACAGCAATGCTACACTCATCTTCCTGGATCAACCCGTCGGTGTGGGCTACAGTTATGTAGACTGGGCGAACAAGTCTCGTACTGATAAGCCTCCTGCTCGCGTTTTCAGCGCTGAATCGGCTGCTAAAGATGCATCTGCTTTCCTCCATCTGCTCGCTATGCACATGGGTAAAGAGATCTTCAGGGGTGATGGAAACAAGTTCCCTTCTTTCCATATCGCTGGTGAAAGCTATGCTGGTCGTTACATTCCACTCCTAGCAAACCAGATTCTCGAAGACAACAAGAGAATCGCTCGTCATCCTGAACTAGGCTTGGAACCCTTGCCTCTTACCAGCGTTTTGATCGGTAACGGAATCACTAGTCCTCAACATCAGTATCCTGCTTACGTCTCGTACACATGCTCCAACGTTTCTGGTGCTCCTCATCAGCTCCTTCCCGAGGAGAAATGCAAGAAAATGCGAGAGAGTATCCCTACCTGCCTTACTCTCGTCGAAAAATGCAATCGCAAGAACAAACGTGGCAAGACATACGACACACTCGCCTGCATCGCTGCTTCCTCCTACTGCGAAGGTGCTCTTGCATCTCCCTACGACAAGCTCAACAAATCTCCTTACGACTGGCAACATCCAGCCAAATACGTCGAGGAAGACTGGGTAGCTGCGTTCCTTAACGAGCCTTCCACCCAGTCTGCGCTGGGAGTCGATGCAAAAGGTCCAGGTGATAAACACGATGGTACTTTTGTCGGATGTTCCGATAAGGTCTATGCTGATTTCGAAAAAACTGGTGATGGTGCTCGTGATTCTTCCTGGGCAGTCAGTAACATTCTCAAGGGACAAGTGAGGGTTTTGACTTATTCGGGAAAGAGAGATTTCATCTGCAATTATGTCGGTAATCGCGCTTGGTCCGAAGCTCTAGAATGGGACGGTAAGGAGGAATATAACAAACAACCCCTTCTACCTTGGTATCTGGGTGATAGGAAGGAAGTCAAGGGCGGTGATTATAAGAATTGGGGCAATTTGACCTATGTCATCGTTGACGAGGCTGGTCATTTTGTTCCTCATGATAAACCACAGGCTGCTCTGTCCATGATGAACACTTGGTTGCACGGACAACACCCAGGAAAGTTTTAAACCCGCCGTTAGCAAAGCTGCATCCGAATAAATGTGCTCAAACAATCAAGTGTCGGTGTGATAATGAGTCGCCGGTATGAAACGCTTGCACAAAGTGACATGCAATTCTGAACCACGTTTCCACATCGACGATCAATTCTCAATACACTCCATGCTCGTGAATACTATGTGAACGGTTCCTGATTGCGAGCAAAGAGATCAAGTCAAGAAACACAAAACATGCAGTGAGAAGCTAAGAGGAAGAAGTGGTATCCGTAAAATATGCGTATGTGAGAAATCAATGCAGTGCAGGAAGGGGTGCAACCCTGTTCAAACAGCTGAAATAGCAGGAGCAGGTCTAGTCTCGCTCTCCGACTTCCTGTTCGCTATCGCCTTACCATGGTTGATATGGTTATGCTTGTCATGCAACTTGGACTCATTCTCAGCCGTCTTCTGCGTCTCCTCCGCTGCACCCGTTGCAGCTTTACCACCTAGCAGTCCAGCCGAGATTCCACCCACTACTGCTGCGAATAAGCTGGCATCACCATGCTTGTGGGCATGCTTGTTGGATTTGGTAGAGGCCGAATCTCCGACCGTAGAGTTCTCCCAATCGGATCCTTCCTTTGCTTCAAGTTGAGGTGGGAATTCGGTCTGTGAAGTATAGAAACGGTCGAGATCGTCATCGGCTTCTGCGTCGACAGATTCGTAGATGGGTGAAGTCTTGTCGACAGCGGTGGAGCCGGTACGACTGGAACCTTCACGTTCGAGCTTGCTACCAGCAGCATCGCCGTCCTTTGCAGTGGTGGCGGAGGAAATGGTCGAAACTTCATGGAATCCCGAATCTTGCTTGTGTGGCGCTGTGGAGCGGTTGAGTTCATCACCACCGCGAATGACCCATTCGGAAGCACCGATTTCTGAGTTACAGAGGGTACGGAAACGTTCGAGTTGCTCTTCACGACGCTTGTTGGTCAAGTCTATCAACTGAGGCCAATACTTGTCGTGGTCATAGGGGAAGTCGAGCAATCCACCAAAGTCAGTGGCGAGCTGTGCGCCAGGAACCTCATCCTTGATAGCTTCGTCGAACTTGCACTTTCCCTTGGTAACAGGGTCAATAAAGGGATAGATGGCGTTCCAGAAAGCCTTGAAAATCCAAGGAACGTTGATGCAGAGGGCGATACCCAAACGCTCGACATAGTGGTTTTGCAAGATGTAGAGCATGAGCTTGGCGTTGCTAATCGAAGTAGGGTTGCTCTTCTTGCCGCCAAAGTTGATGAGAAGGGCAAGCATCTCAACACCAGGGGGCATGACGTCGATGGCACGTTCAAGAATCCAGACGGCAAACTGCATCTGTCGTGGTGTTTCTTTGGTGGTGTTACGAGAAGGGTGCATGTAGTGGAGTGGACGACCACGGTTGTCGTAGCCGAGGATGGTCTCTTTGCCAGTCATGGCTTCAGGTTCGAGATCTTCAGGCTTGAGGCTATCGACGCCATACTCTCGCCTCCATGCGATGGTCTCGGTAAGACGCTTCTTGGCGGATGCAACGTCCCACTTGGTAGCACGAAGGTAGCGGATCATGGATTCGCGAGAAAGGTTGCGAAGCTTCTCCCATTCGTTGAGTGGCTTCTTTGGCGAGTTTGGTTTGAGGCTGGTAGGGTATTCGTCGACAGACTTGAAGTACTCGAGCATCTCTTCGTACTTTGCCTGTTGTGTGTCTGAAAGAGGAGCCGGTGGTGTGAGCTTGATACTCGGGTCAGGAGCCGTGAAGATCGACTCGAACTTGCGAACACCGTTGGAATCAGTGTTGTTGTCGACGGCGTCGGCGGTGTTGGCGTTGTAAGATGTTGGTGATTCGACGGTGTTAGAGGATGAGGAGCCGGCGGCGGGCATGCCGGCCTGGCTCTCGGAAGCGGACTGATTGCGTCGTGAGCCCATCATGAAACCTGATGCACGACTGAGGATAGAGGAGCGAGTTCCGGTGCTGGATGCTCTAGAGTGGGTTTTACTGAGATGGTTGGCGTCGGAGGACATGGCGGAAGGAAGGGAACAGCGAGGAGGAAAGGGTGGCCAGGGTTGTGGAGAAAAGATATAGGTAGAGGTAGAGGATTAATGCAGCAGCGAAGTGGAGCAAACAACAATGACAGCAGCTAGGCTGGGATCAAGGATAAAGTCAAGTGAACCCGTGATACTCGGATCGTTTTGGGTGTGTGTCGAAGGTTCGAGGGTCTAAAGCAGGTCACACGTCAAGCTGAGACTTGGGCTGCAAAGTTTTGATGAGCGCAAGTAGCGATGATCGAGACGCGTGTGTTGTTTGATTGACGGAGGTAGAATGCCAAGGACGATGATCGACTAACGTGGCAGCAGTAAGGGTAAGAGCAAGGGCAAGAGGTAATCTCCTTTGTTCCGCGGCGGCGTTGAGTTCCTCCAAGCTGAGGTGTGAGTGAGTATGAGGCAAAAAGGGCTGGCCGAAGAGGACCTGCAGGAGATAGTGTGTATGAAAAGGGTTCAGAGTGGAAGATGAGTTCCGGAGTTGCTAGAATGGCTGAGGCAAGAAGTTGTTCTGGGTTGATGGTGGAAGGGTTCAGAGTGAGGGATGGAAGTCAAGATCCGAACAAGGGCAAGGGCAAGGGCAAAGGCAAAGCTGAGCGTCGATGCATCCACCAAACGATCTTTTGCTCGAGTCAAAACGGTTAAGATGGATTCAAACGAAAACGTGCTCAATCAACGTCCCCTTGCCTGTCACACAGATTGACAGCTACAATACAGCTTTACAAGTCCGTCGATGCTAACTCGAGTCAAGTTGCCATCGGATGCGATGCGATGCGATGCGATGCCATATTGTGCGAATGCCACGGAAAGGCCGCGATTCAATTACAGTCAGATTGAGATCATACGCAGTCAGCAGCACCACACGGCGGCAGCTTGACCGGAGAAATGTCTCGTTCTCACTTGTGTCCCTTGCTTGGCTTCGCTTCTGCCACGGAAAGAGAGAGAGAGAGAGCAAGCCACAATCATCTCACAACTCTCCAAGCACAACATCACACACGGCAACTTTACCGATTTTTTTTGAAAATTGCCACGGACTTTAGACTCCGGAAACTGGTTGAGAAAGCTGCAAATTTTACCGCTTCTCCGTGGGACTTGATAGAGAAAGTCGAGCGGTGAGCTGCCGAAAGAAACCTTTTTTTCTTTTCCTTTTGATGTGCTGACCGACACGGGCTGATGTATTCCGCCTAAGCTTGCTCTTCGCTCTTTTCGCTTTCCGCCTTCCGCGTGCGCTCAGGCCTTAAACAAAATTGCCGAGATCGCTCCACAACAGAAGGAAATGGCAAAAGAAAACGCACACAGGCAACTAAGCTTGAGAGAGTCTTATCGCGCTGTTTGCTGACCCTGACAATCAGCAATCAGCAGTACCAAAGCTAGACAACCGAACAGCCTCGCCAGTCGATTCTCGGTTATAGTAAAACTTCTTTCTGTTTCTCAGTCATACCGTGTCGCACTTTGTACTCTACAATGTGAGAGCAGCTTTTGTGTCAGCGGTCATCATACATTTTTTTTATCTCCCTTGTCACTGTGCTTCTCTGCTGTTGCCACTTCGTTCAACCGCTTGATCTTTTCGATGGTTTCGATTCGATTTGATTCATTGCGTGAAGTTATGCTGTTTGAGGTCATGGACTCATGCAGATTCTACCGTGGCTTTGTATGAAGAGTCAGCTGTGATGTGATGCGAATAACTGTCACTGTCAGAATAGAGCTTTGAATGCTTAATTCCTTCATGCTGCTGCGCTGTCACATTGTCTTGACCGGGGAACCTGCATTGGGTGACGCACTTGACTACTGTACTCATTGTCTCTGCTGGCTTCACTGTACGTAGTTGCTGCTGGCATCGCAGGCATCGCTGCTTGACGCTCTTTTCTTTCCGTCAGTTACAGTAGGACTGCTGATTGTACATTTCGAGCAAATGGCTCGCCCAAGTCCAAGTCTCATGACTGTTGGTATCTTGGTGATGGAGCAACCTGATGTCGGAGGCGTTTTTATTTTTCTCTTGGCTTCGATCTTCCCGCCATCGAGGCTCGACAAGGGAACAAACAGCATTTCAACTTGTGCCTGGCCCGGGATTGCGCTCCTTCCCGCGAGATGAGATCACCACTTCCTGTCGGACCTCGCACAAGGCGTCAAGAAGCAGATCAACGTAGAGCTTAAAACTGGATCCAGAGTGACAGCCTTTGCGCATGGTACTGTAAGCCTTCTCATTGCAAATCAGTCATGAGTCAGGCTTCTTTTTGCCGCGGGATTCGTAACCATCATGTCACGCTGCCAAAGTAAATTTTAGGCTTTTCTCTTCGCGTCTGGTTACCCGGAAGTCAGCTTCCGCGGGAACCCTTCATCTTGTTCGTGTTTAACATCGTTTCGTGTCGCAGATTTTCATCGTCTCTGCGTGCCTGTGACGAAATGATCCTCTCCCTCACCGTGCATCGAATTCATTTGCACAAGGTGTCATGGATTCAGCTCGATCCCTTCGCCGTTGGATGATGGTATGACGGACCCAATGACCAGAGTTTTGCATGTGCATGAAAGAAAGAGTCTGGTCTCCGCCGGTAGATTTCGGAGAGTTTTCAACGCCGACCAGCTCAGGTCGGTTGAAAGTGCCATCCTCCGCTCGTTCCCGATGATGATCCGATCTTGCCAAGCATCGTGCCATAGGTAACGCTACCTTCGTTCCTGTCTCAAGAGCCAAGACGAGCTTGATTGAGATGTACTATGTCTGTATAACGTCAGCGGCTTCTCCGCGAACCATCGTTGGTCTTTGTGATCTTCGTCGTTTGTCAAAGATGGCATCGAGCGGCCAGGCGGCCAGCCCATCGTTGGACGGCGTAGTATCATGTGTCAAACTTCATCATCAGCGAGAAAGGTATTTAATGAGACGCTGAGCAGCCTCGTACAGTATGACGCTGTCACGCTATCAGTATGAGCTCGAACCGTTTCGAGTTGTCGGCAAGTTCTTCCAGAAGAAATCAGACCAAGACTCAAATTGTGTTGTTCGACGGTCTAACAGTTATGAGTTCGAATCTATTCAATCGTCGATTGACAGTCTACCCCGATCACAGATCGGTGATGTGCCTCCTAGCCATCCCCTCTATGAATCGAGCCTGGCCTTGTCCTGCTAAGTTGCAGGCGATCCGACGATGCTTGCCCTGCTTCGACGTACAGCACAGCTTATCTTCACGCTCTGCTACAGCATACTGTACAGCATCGTGCGATAATGATCGTACCATCCTGCCGAGGCGTAGCAATCAGGCTCCCGCCTCCGACGCGGACGGAATGAGAGTACGGCGACTTCTTTGCGTTCGCTTGGCTGGCTGGCAGGCTGTTTGCTGTGCCGTGAACTTTGTGTTGTGCTGGCGTCGCTAGCAAGAGCGTTTGCACATGTCGCTTGACGAAAGCCCCGCGCGTGACTTTTCTTCTCTTCTTGTGTTTCTTCGGTGGTCTAATTTCAGTGCCCGACGCTGTTGTGACGTGGTCAAACGAGTGGAGCGCCCTCTCCCTTTCTCTCTCTCTGTCCCTCTCTTCTCGTTGGCGACCCTAAGTTCGGAGAAATGTGTTTGTCTCGGTGTCGATCCCGTCAACTTCTGGCTGAAGCAAAACAACAACCACTAATGTTGAACGACCCTCTTTGCCTTGCTCGCCGCTATCTCTGAGAGAAACCATGAAGAAGTTCGTGTTGAGCGGACGAGCAATTAAGCTGCTGTCGTGCATGCATCAAGCCGAGGAGCAGACTCTGCTATTTTCCGGCTTCCTCGTGTAAAACAAACTGTGATGGCTCCCAGCGGCTAACAAGCGCTAAACGGTGCTGTTCCCAATTTCGTCGTCTCGTCCTCGGCAATGTTGCACAAAGCTGCTGTAGCCACTACATTAAGGGTTCCCGTCTTGGCAAGCAGCAACGATCAAACAGAGAAACAACCATCTCACCTCAGAGTCAAGAAGAGCAGCGGCATCGAAAAAGTGGTCAAGATTTCGTGCACAGTAAGCCGCGATGGCGATGGCGATAGCGAGAGCGAAGGCGTTGGCCGTGTTGGTTGAAAACGGGTTCATGTGTGTGATTTGCAAATTCTTCTAGCGAGAACAACACTTTTCTGTTGTCTCGCTACGCCGCCGTGATTCCGCTGTCAGCGTGTGCGTGTGTTGTGATTTGCAAAAAGTCCGCTGTTCCGGCTGCCTCTGCGATCGTCACACGCACCCTTTCAATTGTCGCATATCCTCTTGCAGCCAACCACAAGTGTCACACAATTCGACATGCCGGACTCTTTCTCTTCTGCTTGCTCGCCTTTTCCTAACTCACAACCCCAGAATAGGACCCTTTGTGTTGCTCGCTCGCTCGCTCGCCCCTTCGCTTCGTGGGCTACACTGCTTTCTAGCAGATCGATATGACAGCACAGCAAGAAAAGACATTTTTGCTTGTGTGGGCGATCATGGACAGCGGGGCCCGGTCTCATTTCGCGCGGTGTCGGCGATCTTCATCTCGTCGAGGGCTCTTTTCTGTTGTTACCAAAGTTTCTTGTATGTTGTGCAAGTCGCTTGTCCTTCGCTGCTGGTCCCTCGGTGTATGTCTGTACTGTCCCCCACTGCCGGCACCTCTGCATCAAAGAAAGGGGCATGAGACCTTGTGCAGCTTCTTGGCTCTGATACAGTACAGTACTGTACAGTTGAGGTGTACAAATCGACAAGCCGTCCTTGGCCACATCAGTATCCATTGTGTTGCTATTTCGGCCCACTTGTTGCTGCGTCTGTTTCTGTATGCAGGCCTGATCCTCGTCAAAGGAGAATCACAGACCGAGTTACTCTAGGCTCAGCCTGGCTTTCGTAACCGCAGAAGCCACAACAGCTCTTTCCTCGCAGCACATCCGCCGCCCTCCTGTACATTGAAGAGCTGATGAAGTCTGCTTTTTGTCTGTCTGTCTGCGTGCCTGCTTGCTAAGACCTCTTGATCCCGTCTCTACCACAACCATCCTTCTCCCCACCAACACAACCACCAACACCAACACCAACACCAACACCAACACCACCACCACCACCACCACCTTCATTAGCACATCCGTCACCATGTTCAGCAACTTCTCCATCCTCGTCGCTACCGTCATCGCTGCCGCCGCTGCCGTCTCGGCCGCAGGCCCCACCATCAACACCCCTGCTTCCCTCACCCAGTGCCAGCCTGTTTTGCTCACATGGACCGGTTCTCAGGGCAAGAGTGAGTACTCCTAGTCGCTAGACGCTGAGCAGAGCAGTGTATCAGGTTTGACGAGAAACACATTGTGACTGACTCGCCTTGCCTTTCTCCTCTTCTCTTGTCTCCTTTTCTCTACTCTGAAACAGCCTACGTGAAGGTTCTCCCTGCTAACCAGCCCTCGGCCACTCCCCTCGTCAGCTTCGAGGCTCAGGACGCTGGTGCCACCAGCATCAAGTGGATCCCTAACCTTTCTGCTAACACCCAGGTCAGCTTCTCCATCTCGGACGACTCTGGTGAGCAGAACTACAGCGCTCCTGTCACTGTTCTTGCCGGTACCGACACCACATGCCTTAACAGCAATGGTTCTGCCGCTGCTGAGGGCTCCACTGCCACCACTGGTTCGTCCTCTGGCTCCTCTGGCTCCTCTGGCTCCTCCAGCTCCGGATCTTCGTCCTCCTCCGGCTCG
Organism: Ustilago shanxiensis; assembly: GCA_019972555.1. Classification (NCBI taxonomy): domain Eukaryota; kingdom Fungi; phylum Basidiomycota; class Ustilaginomycetes; order Ustilaginales; family Ustilaginaceae; genus Ustilago; species Ustilago shanxiensis. The sequence continues at coordinate 341,871 of BPMX01000010.1, read as the reverse complement.
AGCAGCAGCTCCGGCTCTTCCAGCAGCTCCTCCAGCAAGGCTCCCGCTCCTTCCAGCTCCACCTCTTCCTCTTCCTCCAACCAGAGCAGCGGTGCCAGCAGCAACGCCGCCTCGATGGTCGGCACCGGTCTTGCCGTTGCCGCTGCCGCTGTTGCCTACTTTGCATAAACGGCATGCCGCTGCCTTGGACACTTTGCTTTCTTTCGAAACTACTTTCTTCGTCACCCCACTTTTGATTCGCTCGTTTTCGTCGCATTCTCTTCGCATTAATGTTCATTATCGACCTGCATGAATCACAGACTCTTTTTGCGCATTCCTTCTCTTTTCCCCATGGGGACTCCGACTGATACGAAACGAGGTTTAGTCTCGAGCCACGCCTCTTTCTTTGTCAGGCAACGGAGACGGTTTGAAGAGCTTCGAAGCTCGGGATGGGCCTGTTGACGTCATTCCGAGTCGCCTGGAAGAGGCAGAGGTATCTTTGCTGCTCTCAGGTGCTCTTGGTCTCGACGGTCCTGCCATCATGAGCGTTTCTGCTCGCCGTCTTGCTTCGGCTGTACTACCGACTGGGCGATAGAGTGGCATGGCAAGTCGGCTGCCTCCACGACTGCTCTGTGGGAGTCGTGTTGCTGGAAGCGGTCTACGCAATGCTGCGGTTAGTGAGAGAGTACCGTCGGGTCCTGCGCGCGAGGCTTTGAGCGTTGACCATTCGTCCTCTTTGCCGTACCTTTCCACTGCGGTGAGGGGAGGCGCTGTTCGCAAACCAAATCAACAGGATTAGCTGAGATTTCGAGATTGGCATAGACTAGAGCAGCGACTTACTCTGAGTTCTGCCTTTCGAGCGTTTGCTTTCTTGAAGTGCTTTGTAGATCACTGTGAGGACATACAGGAGAGAATGATAATCAGCGTTCGAGCAGATCTGACGCGGAGGCAAAGTGTGAAGACTCACTATCAGCTTTCGCCTTATCCGCTTGCGCCTGTCTTGGCGTTCTCGGTCGCCTGAAGGAGGAGAGTCCCGAGTCAGATCGAATCGGCGATTGGGAGCCATAAGCACGATGTGGAGCCGGCGAGACATACTGGCAAGGCTCCGGATACGATGGAAGGTAAGGTTGCTGATACGGTGGCGGATGGGGTCGTGGAAGGGACTGCTGATAGGGATGTTGGTACATTAGCGGATGCAGGTGCTGGTATGGCTGCTGATCTGCAGGAGCAAGCGGGGCGACGTGAGCATTCGGCGCGGCAGGTGTCGGCGGGTATCCAGGATGGTAAGGCATCATCTGAGCTGGTGTTGCTGTGCGACTGATCGGAGCGTATTGCAATGGACGCCCGTAAGCATCAACAGCGATCGGAGGCGGACCTCGTGCTGATGCCATGCGCAGAGGTTGTTCGTATTCTGGGGCTAGCAGACCATCATGCGCCGTGTACGTTGGTGCAAACGAACCGGTGTCATACGAGGTGCTGCCGTAGTCTGGGACCATGCTTCCCATCTGCGTTGACGATGCAGCATCTGATACAGCGCGCTCCTTTGCAGCCATCTCTTGGTCAAGGCTCTCGTAAAAATCGCGATCCTCGTCGAACAAGGCCTGTAACACCTGTTCGCTCTTCGTAGCGTAACTTTCGTCCATCCCGGATCTCGAATCACTTCGATTGGCTACATCGCTTCTTGGGCCTCCACGAAAGAGCTCTCCTGCGATTTCTACCTCGTCGTCACTCTCGTCGGATATCACTATTGCCTCTGACGGGATGCTTGGAGTCGGTACCTGTCTCGGAGTTGAAGAAGGAAGCGGTCGAAATCCTTGCGTTGTGCTCTCAGGGAGGCTGGAAGGCGGTGCATAACGTTGATGATTCGTCGCTAATGTGCCTGCATGATCAAGTTGTGGACGGGTAGGCTGCTGCGGAGATGCTCTTACTGCGCCCGTTCTCTCTACAGGCCGCTCTGCACGCTGCTGATAGCTCCTATTATATGCTTCGACCCTCTCGACAGGTGGTAAAGTAGTCTGTCGCGCTTTGCGCAATTGAGCATTGCGAGCCGCGATAGTGCTGTCGCAAAGCAATGTCAAGCAATGTCAATATCTACCCTTTTTCATCATGGATCAGAAATTAGGATAGAGATGGTGGTCTACTCACAAAGGTGTCTCTGTGAACTTGACAGACTCCTCTTCGACCGGATTGAGCGTCGGGCTCTAGATGCTATTGGTGTCAGCAGGTCTCATTGGTAAAATTCAAGAGCCGGAGAATCTGGTCTTACCTTCCTCAATGGCTCATCTCCTGCCTCGCCGTCATCATCGCTGTCAGGAAAGACGTCAGCTGCAGAGTATCCTAATGATGAAGCCCAATCCGACATGGCTCAAGAAGATTTGGTGGATGTGAGCTGTGCACGGAATGATCATCTGCAAGCATCTGACGCAGCATCTCACCATAATCTCAGATAGCTGCGTCTGTCACTCTGTCATTCATCGTCAGTGCACTGTGAATTCGAAAAGGCAAAGATTAAGGCTGAGTTTGGGACTGTGAGATTGTGATGGTGAAAAGGGAAGATACCACATTGTCGGAGGAGCCGAAGAGCTAGAGCTAGCCCTTAATTGAGCTAACCTTTGATATAGTCACAGCAGAAATGATCCCAGTTGTGAATCCTGAGCGCTGTCTCTGGTCTACAAAGAGAGGATCGCTTGAGTGTGGGGTTGACAGCCCGCTTACCGGCTGTCCGGAATTGCCGACAGCTTGAAATTCAGGAAAGGATCCGGCTACAGTACTCAAAATGTTCGAGACGCGGGGCAGTCGCTGCTGCTGCACCTTGTGTCTCCACACACCCTCGCTCTCTCTCACACACAATCTCAACGCACATACACGCCCCTTCTGTCGTTGTTGTCGCTTCACTGGCTCGGTATACTTGGCATCGGCACATCCGACCTCGCTGCCTTGCCTCTTCCCTGACTCCCTTCCATAACATGCCCCTTCGGACAGCCTTGACCCTGCTCCGCACATCCAGCATCCTACCACCTAAGGAGTTTCCGACGACTGCTCGTTCATTCACGCTCCTCAACACGCTTGTCAGAAATCACAGTCCCACGCCTCCTCAATCACTTTCTATCAGCACTCGCCACCTCTCCTACAGTCACATCTCTCGAATCGAAATGGCAACACAAAGCTCAGCTTCGGCTTGGAAGCCAACCAAGCCTCGTGGTGTGCAGCGTGAATCCGATCACAAGACAGGCCCCAAGGGAGAGCCTATGACACCTCTCCCTTCCGCGACACTTGTCGTCCTTTGTCCACGATCAGCCAAGGAAGCAGGTGGGAACCTTCAATACGATACCGTAATGCTTCAACGATCAGCTCGAGACGGCTCAAGTTTCCGTTCCGCAGTCGTGTTTCCAGGAGGCGCACTTGACCTCGTTGACGAAGCTGATGTCGAAGCAGCATTCTCCGCAAGCGGAGATATGGAAAAGTACATGCACGCTCTCAAGCTCTGCGCCTTACGAGAAACATTTGAAGAGACTGGATTGCTCCTTCTCCCATCAACGAACCCCAGTCCATCCGGCTTGCCAACAAGTCGAGCTGTGGGGCACCAAGAAGCAGGCATGTCAGCTGAGGAATGGGCTTGGGCGCGAAACGACGTTCATCACAATGCTGTTGACTTTGTTCCCTTCCTGCGTAAAGTGTGCAGCAAGCTCGGTTTGAGTGGCAAGCTGGGCACCGGAGACAAAGCGATTCCGGAGCTCGCGCCAATGGCTCATTACTCGAACTGGATTACACCACGAAGTGTGGTACGTCCGGCGAAACGTTTCGATGCTCACTTCTTCATCACTGTTCTCGATACACCGGACGTGTTTGGGTCGGATAAGTCACTGCAAATCTCTGCCGATGGGTCGGAAACGCTTTCACTAAGATTGCAGACACCTAGCGAAATCATGTTCGCCGGAATCACTGATCAAATCTCACTGTTCCCACCTCAATTCTACGTAAGTCTCAATCCGTCATCCCCTCTTGCTCCAGCTCTTCCTCCACTGACCCTTCCTCTTCTCTTGTTACTTGCAACAACTGATAGATCCTCGCTGATCTCGAAACAGCCCTCCGAGCAGCCACTACCAACGGTCGCATCCCTATCCTTCCCCTCATCTTCGACCCCTCACAAGCGACCTCCCACCCCACCCCGGACTCCGAATTCCGCGTCACCCCCGTCGAAGAAGAATCCCGTGGCCTCCAAGGTCGAAACTACTCTTGGGACCGTAAAGATCCTCCCGCCACCTCTTCCTCCAGCACTCCAAGCTTGCTAACTTCCTGGGTATCCGACACCAATCCACCCCTCTCCAAAATCCGCCCGCTCGGCACAGACCCCGAATCACAATACCCTTCCGTTACCGCCGTCGAACCTCGTGCATTCCCTAAACTCGGAACCATGCTTGACGTTCGCAAGGAAATCATCGAGAATCGTCATCTCCCCTCTAACAACTCAGAGCCCGAGTCGGAGGGCGAGAAGAAGGGGGAAGATTCCTTTGTATTCCCACTAGTCTTGCCTGGAGACTGGCAAGCTTCACCAGCACAAAAAGAACGAGCTAGGAAGGGTCTTTTCCTCCCCGGTACTGGAGAGCAGAAGGCTAATAACAAGGCTGCAGAGACAAGTGCGGCGGGAGCAGAAGCAAGTTCGACCAAGACGCTTAATAGACTCTACGTCTCACCTCGAGCAAAGGAACATGGTGGAGGAATGACGGTACGAGGTGCGGTGAGGAAAGGATTGACTCATCTGCGTGACTTCCAAGTCGGAGTCATGCTTGCAGACAATAACGCCGATGAGAAGCGTGGTGCGAAACTCTAGAACCACCTTCCCTCTCGCACTCGCACTCGCACTCGCACTCTCAAACACGCACTTCTACACTTCTTACAAAGTTAAAACTAGAAGTTTGCAATACTACAAGTTGGCCTGAATGCAATGCTGTGAATGTCCATTTCTATCGAGCTCTACTGGGGATCAGAATAAAACTGCACCGCAGTGCTCAACAGTCTCGTCTCTAACTCTTTCCACTTCTCCCTGACTTCATCCTCTACTTTCTGTCTACCCTTATGATCCGCCGCTTTTATTTTGACCTCAAACACCGCCGTTACTGGTCTATGGTCACTGATTGTAGCTTCCCATCTTCTATACTCTAGACATCTTAGTCTGTCTGGGTTGTTGGATCTGAAGAGGATTCTGTCGCACCAAGCTGGGATGCGATTTTTCTCTGAGGTGTCCCATTCGTGTGTTCCTCTGTCGTATTTGTAAGTTGGCAGGAAACTGATTGGTGCTTCTGAGAAGTCCTTTAGTCTGAATGCTGGGTTTTGTTTCAGCTCTTTGCGGAGTTGATCTTGTTCGAGCAGGGGTGTAACTTTGCGAGAAGCGATGGCGGAAAGGACAGTCTCACGAGAGTGATCGATGCGATAGTTGAGATCTCCGGCGAAAAAGACGAGTTCGTGATCTAAAACCATGCTTCCATCCCCACCTCCTACATAAGCTGATTGATCTGCATAAGCGTCACTGAAAACGGTCGGGTATTCCAGGATATCGGCTACATCTGCATTCCTACCTTTAACATGCTTCTGTCCAGCTGCTAAATGAGCATTGACGAAGGCAATACTCGTATCTTGAACCACCAATCTCGCAATGACTGCTCCTTTGTTCCCATACCTACCGCCCATACCTGTCTTGACCGTAGAAATCGCAAGCTCCCTCACATGCTTGAACTCCGTCTGCTTGACAAAGACGCATGTGAACAATCCCACCAAGCTTTCCGACTGCACCAGAAGATACCCACACGTAGGGGGCATAGCATACCGCACAATCTGGATCAACTTGTCATACCAAGCCCTGTACTGCCTCGACACTCGATCGCCCAGATCATTCGCCTTCTTCTTCCCTCCACCCAACAACAAGCTCTTCGCAGTGAGCTTTTTACTCTCCAAATCAATCAGTTCCTGGAAGCCGAACACAATGATATCCGGTGGTCTCTCCGCCGCCAAGCTATCCGATCCAATCTGACATGCATTCCTTAGCATGCTTCCAAACACCTCCATATTCTCCGCCGATGTCTCCAAGTCACTAGGCGATGCAGCGTCCATGTTGTATGTCACGTGTAACGTCTTGATACTCCTATAAGTACAAAACTCGTGCTCCCTCTTGCCCTTCTCTGCTTGTATCCAATCATACGAAAGCGTGCCATCCCATAGATGTACTGCAGCATCCAGACCGCCTGAAGCAACTTGCAGTCTGCCGACTTTCTCGATGCCGTGTTCATCCACCTTGATTGCGGTGATGGGTTCTTTGTGCGCAGTCCAGATCTTGAGTGCGCGCCACGGGGCAGTTTCTGTATCAAAGACGGAGATCGTGCCTGCTCGAGTCGCTACCCAGAGATACTTGACGACTCCCGCGACTGCTGTAAGACCGTGTGGACCGAGTTTGCGGACACCGACGCATTCGTACGTCTGCCTAGACCAGATGGAGACATGTCCTGAGTCATGTCCGAAGTAAACGTAGTTCGGACGGGATGGAATGACAGTACCGCCTGTGATGATGCCAACACCCTCAGCCATTTCTGGAGGGATCGAGATGGCTTTGGAGAGCGCATTGAAAGGTTTGTCGTCAGCAAAAGGATTATAAACGCGGATGCGGGGACCCTTGCTTCCTGCATAGTCTTTTGCGTTTCGTTGAGCGGAGAGCCCAGAAGCAACCCAAAGCTGCTGTCCCACAATGCAGGCATGCGAGCCTTTCTCCATGGCAATGCGCTGGGTGATGGGCTGATTGGAGAGTCGAAGCCCCGCGATGGCTGGATCGGGATCAGAGCTCGGCAGCCAGATTGAGATCTTTCCGCCCTCGTCCAAGCTGAGCATCTTGTTGCCTACTCGTTTCAGCAATTGAATCGGATCTGAATGGACATTCTGTCGAGAGTATACCACTTGTGCTTCAGCGATGTCGAGTTCCCAAATATGGCCATCCTTGGTGCCACACCACAGATACCTTCCTTCATCAGCCGTCTCGCCATGCGCGCGTCGACCCGTGATTGCCGGTGAGGGTGCGATGCCGTGATTGGGCGGTCTGAACTCGAGCACGGTAAGCTTGACCTCCTTTGACAGATGCTCGCCGACCGTGCAGAGCTTCTCGCCAACACCAGAGGCCGACTCGCCGACACGATACACTTTCACTTTATCACCACTACCAGTCACCACAGTGTGGCCGCAAACGGCAAAGCACTGGAATGCCTGCTTGGCAGAAGTGCAGCTATCCGGATTGAATTTGGGTGCGCGTCGATTAGCATGTGATGTATCGGGGAGGCCGCCAGGCGTCATATCCACTGCTGCATGAGGTCTGCGCAACCCCATCGGTGTCTTATATGAGGACGAAGGTGATAGCGAGGATGCACCTTCCGTATCATCTTCGTCGTCGGAGCTATCGCTGCCTAGACTCTTGGCCGAGAAGACAGAAGAGCCGAAACTGCGACCAATCGAGCCGTTGGAGGCGACGCTGGCGTTCCGAATGGGCGGAGGCAATAGAGGCGTGGAATGATCCATTTCGTGAGGTGAGAGAGTCCGCGACTGCGAAGCATGTCTAGCTACCATTGATGATGACACAGGTATCGGCTTGGATCTAGCAGTGACCGTATGAGCCCTGTGAACGCTAAGGGAAGATGCAGCGGTAGAGCTTCGTTGGGGTGGGGCCAAGATGGATGCGCCATCTGTAGCTGGCTCGCCGGCTCCTGGTCTGCGTGCAGGTAATGGTGGAAGTTCGGGGTCGTCTCCTGACAGAACGCCAGTGATGACCGGCAGTGATCCGGTGCTTCTGGATGCGCTAAGCCTCCTTCGCCGCAAATCCTCGCTCGTTGTTGAGCCTATTTCTCTTGATGGCAGTGCTGGTGGTGACATTGACATTGACGGTTTTTGTGGGACAGGAGGTGACACACCGGGGTCAATATCCAGCATGACAGAAGCGATGGAGCCTGTTAGCCCCGACAGACTCTCCTCAGAGCTATCGACCTTCATTGGACGTGGCGGGACAACCGGGGGCGACTGTTTGAACAAGCTTGGTTCGGACCCGATGTCAGCTGTTGGAGAGAGCTGCTCGTTCGAGCGAGAGTACTTCAGGAAATGACCGCCGCCACCAGTAGAGAGGCGACTCGGCGCTGTTGGTGCTTGCTTGTCAGTCCCATTCGACTTGTGATGACTGGAATGATGAGTGAACATGCTAGCAAGAGATGAAACGCGAGAAGAAGATCCCATGCTCGAAAGTCGTTCGAGATCGGCATCGTCCAAGATTTGAACGCCGTGAGATGCTGCAGTCGGCTTTGGTGGTCTGGGAGGCGGGACCTTGCCTTTCGGTGCCGGACCTTCAGCATCTGATGCAGAAGCAGAAGCAGTTGCGGAGGCAGTTGCAGAGGCTGGTGTACTAGAAGGATCAAGAAGCGATCGAGACTTCTTCGGGCGAAGAGTGGGGTTTGACGGTCCCAATTTGCAGTCAGGGATAGCAAGTGGCTTGGCAGTGTTTGAAGCCTGTCGCGAGTGAGTGCCACGCTTTGGATCCTTGCTGTTGGAAGTTGAGAGGTCGGCGGTGGAAGAGTTGGCGCTCCCGGAGGTCGATAAGGCAGCGAGATCTGCTATGGTGAGCGTCGATGGACCGGCATGAGAGGACTTGGGAGCGGGACTGGCAAAAGGCGGTGTAGCTGCAGATGATGAGGTAGAGGCATCGTCGGCGGCGAGATTTGGAGGCGATGCTGAAGGAGCTGAAATCTTGGTCTTCGATTTCGCTCCTACCGCACTGTTGCCGATGACGAGCTTCTTTTCTGCTTGGCCGAACGTGTGGGTCGCATTGAAGTCTTTGCGACGGATGTTGTTGGAGGATGCCGTCTGTTGATATGAGGGTCGGCTGCTTTCAGACTTCGAGAGCTGCTCGAACCTCGAGCGAAGGTCCGAAACGGCACCAGGAAGCGCGCCGAATTCGTCCGGCTCCTGGCCTGCTTGCTGTTCCGACATGGTCTTGAGCTTGAAAGAGATGCTCGTGATCCCAGCCTTGATCGGTGAAAGTGTGGTGGAGCGTAGTCATTCGTCAGGGTCGCAGATGGAGCTTATGGTCGACCTGTCAATTGGTGGAAGGATCCGGTGGGCATTGCAGTGAGAGCCCTTAGGTCACACAACCACAGAGACGAACCGGATGCGGCACGGACGAGATTGTGATGATGATGGTGGTGATAGTGTTGGTAGTGCTAGTGGTGGTAGTGGTAAGATAGCTACAGCCGCGGCTGATTGAGCTAAAGAAGTGAATCGTTTGGATCGAGAGAAAGCAACACAAAGCAAGCTCGGATTGGTGAACTTGATTGACAGTAAATTAATGCAACACGCAGCACAGCAACGCAAGGCAACGCAACGCAAGGCAAAACGGTCTAAGCGCGTTGCATTTTTAGCCGTCATTTCACTTGTGCATCGTGCCGAGAACAACCAAAAAAAAATGGCCGAGCACATCGCAAACAAAATGTAGAGAGGCTTGCGCATCGGCCTCAAATGAGCCTGCAACTGAGCGCTGACCGCTGTTCGCTTTGTTTTGATCAGCAATGCCCACAACATTGAGCAGCTTCGGAACGAGAGTCCGAGACAGTCGGAAAGCCAGATCGCTTTTCGCATTCAGATGTTTCCTCGTCGTGTCCAATGCCCATGTGTTTTGTGTTACTTGTGCTCAGCTGATGGAAACAAAGTCGCTAAGCGAGGTCAGCAAAGCCATTCAATTCACGGAAATACAGCGACGAGCAGGCTTGGCTTCCGCTGCCCTTGTTTGTGCTGTGTACCAGAGCAACACAGCCTTTTCCTTCGAATTCTGCTCTGCCAAACTGTGATTTTGGCAGATCCCACATCATATCCATTCGGGAAATCGAAACCTCCACTCTGCTGCGTGAAAAAACGCGGAGTTGCAATATGCATCTCTCTTAGACGCCGAGCTATCACCATCACCGTTTGCTTGTCACAACACCACCTTCGGATCACTAGAAACAGAGGTATCAGCGTTTGGAGTCAAGATGGTTCTTGCAGCAGTCGCTCAGATGAAGAGCACTGGCATTATTGCCGACAATCTCTCTCAAGCCGTCTCCATCATTCGCTCCGCCGCCCGTGCTGGTGCCAAAGCCATCTTCCTTCCCGAGGCTACCGACTTCATTGCACCCACAGCCGCTGTTGCTGAGCTCACACGTTCTACCGACAACTCCAACTTTGTCAGTGGTATTCAGTCTGCAGCGAAAGAAGCCAATGTTTGGGTTTCTGTTGGTATTCACGAGCCACCGTCTCAAGAACAAGATGAAAAAGATAAGAGCGAGAACAGAGGCCGTTTGCGATGCTACAATACTCAACTCCTCATTGACTCGTCAGGAGAGATCCTTGACAGATATCGTAAACTTCATCTGTTCGACGTTGACATTAAAGGAGGTCTGAAGATTCTCGAAAGCGACTCGACAATCAAAGGAACCCAACTTCTTTCACCACGTCAAACACCGTTAGGCAAACTCGGCTTGCTCACATGCTACGACTTGCGCTTCCCAGAACCTTCACTTTCGCTTCGCAGACAAGGCGCTCAGCTGCTCACATACCCTTCCGCATTCACCGTTCGAACAGGTGCAGCGCATTGGGAAACTTTGCTCAGAGCAAGAGCCATGGAGACACAGAGCTACGTCCTTGCCGCTGCTCAGGCTGGAGCGCATGACGGAACAAAGCGAGTCTCATGGGGTCATGCAATGATCGTTGATCCTTGGGGAAGCATCGTTGCCCAATGCCCTGATATTCAGCCTTACAAGTCGACCTATTGTTTGGCGGACATCGATCTTGAGTCGTTGGAGAACACTCGCAAGGAAATGCCTCTTTGGGAACAGAGGCGTGGAGACATCTTTCCTCAACTGTAACAGCTCACAGATGGTGAATACTACATGCAATAGTCGACGAGATTGATCTGAAACGAGTAGTATTATATCGATGGACTGACTGTGTGTGTCAGAGACAAGAAGCTAATGCAGAGAGAACTAGAAATACAATGATAAAGGTGAAAAGATCGGTGTGTCTGGATCACCAGGACCCATTCTAAGCAATTGGCTGCTGCGTAGGCGTCTTGGCCCGTGCAAGCGCCTCAAGTCGGTTGGTGAGCTCTGATGCATCCAATTCGAACTTGGCTGGTGTAGACCCGGTTTCGTTTGTGTCGGTATCTAGTCGAGTGATCACGAAGCCAAACCAACCCTCACTGCTCCGCTGTTTTGCACTGTTGTTAGTGCCATAAGCTTTGCTGATGGTTGGGTTTTCGCTGTTGAATCGCTGTCGCTCGTTTCGTGGTGCGTCTACATCCGCGACTTTGACAATAGGCACCGACTGCTGTCGCTGCTGAATGCTGTGATCCTTGTTCACGACGCAGGAAGGAAGGTTGCGTGTGGTACGGCTGAGTAGCGAGGCCACTGAATACTGAGCCCACAGCACCAAGGCAAGCGGAAGAGCAGCTTGGGCGATAAACACCAAGACGTACGTCAGCTGGTCTCGGAAGCATCCGACCGACGAGGTGTGCGGATCAGCCGCCGCTACGTGGTTCGTGAGGAAGCGAGATGAGGTGAGAATGCTGGCGTCGGCGGTTCCGTTGACGCTCTGTCGATCCATACGGTCACGATAGAAAGCGGTGCGACTGAGGCTTCGAAGTGCAGCAAGAGCAATCAGCACCTGGCAAAGCACGTGTGCACGAATCAGGCGAGATGCCAGGTCGATCACCCACCTCTTCTGCAACACAAGTCCTGCAATACCAACTAAGGCGAAAGCGGACTGTGTCAGCATGAAGGCTGTCAACGGCAACGAAGCAGCATCGGGGTGGATGGAGGTCTCGAAAGCGCACACGCCCATGATGCCAACGCTCAGCGCTGCCAGTCCTACGGCTACCAGAGGCGTGCGCACGTTGAGCGTGCGTGATATGCCATCGCGCGAGTTGGTGTGTGTGGACGAAGACTGCTTCTGCGAATGGTTGCTGGGCGGCAGAGGTCGGTTCGGAAGATCCGAGATGGACAGGCTGCGATGCTTGCGCCATGATTGAGCACGACGATGCGCCACAGGAGCCTGGTAGATCTGACTTTTGAAGCTGATACCGCTGCGACCAGGTGGAACATTGACCGTGACTTCACGGTCATCAGAGCTGCTCTGACGCGACAGCACTGGCGAGAAAGTCTCAGGGCTCTCGAACACTGCCCCGCCCGAGACTGAACCAGGCTGAACAGGGAGGCCCGAATGATCTTGCCCTTGTGCTCGCATAGATCGAGCTTCAATTGGTGAAGCACCTTCGAGGTCAGAGCTATCCTGGTCGTCGACCGCAATACCGAGCGTGTCAACATCAAAGATGGAACGAAGCTCCTGCAAGCCGGCTTTGAGGAGTGGCGAAGTAGTCGAGTGAATGGTCTGATTCAGAGCGCTGATGCTCATCCTGCGCGACATTGAGTTAGACCACCTCCTGGCTCTGCGAGTCCAGCCAGATGCACCGTACTCGGGCGAGAGGCCATCCATCGTGGTGGGAAGATCGGCGGAGGCGTTAAGCGAGAGATAGCGCGTGCTGCCAACGAGGTTGTTGTTGCGTTCGGATCTAGCTGAACGCAAAGAGGCTGAGCGAGACAGGGTGGAAGTTGGGCTGGTGAGGCTAGGAGTACTGGACATTGAAGAGGATGCTTCATCTAAATAACTTTCTGTCGACGAAGTCTTGAACATAGGAGCGAAGCTGACTCGGTCAGACTCGTCGGTTTCGTTGGAGAAGAGCAGAGAAGTTGCTATTGAATCGCCGGCACGATTTCGGGAAGAGTGAGGACGGTATGTCGAGGGAGAGGCAGGACTCGCTGCGGACAGAGCTCGGCAGACTTGATCTGGGCTAGTGGGTGCGCCGTTATCACTACCGGAGAAGACTCGTCGTTGGCGAGAGTAGGCACGGAGAGTCTCCCCACGCTTCGATGGGCTAACGGCAGGGTCACGAAGTTCATTGAGTGGGTTTGAACTGCGTCTCGCTGTGTTGTTGAGCTGTATAGGCAAGGCAAGCTGGTTGAGTCGGGGAGAAGTGGAGGATGCAGCAGCGCCTGCGTGGAGGTGGGACGTAGATGCCCCACTGACGGTCTTGCTTCGGCGGACGTTGAGATCATACCGCGATGGTCCGGCCGAGGCACCACCGGCCTCGACTGAAGTTGCCGCCCACTGACTCATTACGTCTTGTGAGGCAATATTGGAAATCCTTCACGGAGCTGACGTCGAACCCATGGATCCGAATACCCGGAGCAGAATCAGAGTCGAGATATCCTGGAAAGGTAATGTTGTTGCAATGAGATAGGGCTGAGCAAATCTGGATCGGCCGTTCCGATGAGTGGGTGACCTCGCTACACTATGGGTACCAGACCAATGATATGAGACGAATCGCAATGATGTAGCTGGCTTGCGAGCAAGCGCTGAGCGTTGTTATTGTGATTACGGTGAAGAAGTGGTTGCTGATGATAGGGCTCGCAATAAATGCGATGATGTCGGAGTGAGGTCGAGGAGGATGCTGATGGTGTTGCTGCTGGTACTGTTGAGGGCAATGATGATGGTGATGAGGAGAGAATCGTGGACGCTGGAACAGAGTAAGAGATACGAGTTGCCACGAGCTTGAAATTGAAGGACAAAGGGAAAGAGAAAGGGCAGAATCGTAATGCCTCACAAGACTGCGACTTGCCGTCCTATGCAGCAGACCAACACAAAAAGGACAACTCGCAAAGCGTTGATAGTGAATCAGTCAGTCAGCGTATGTCTTGCTGAGAGGCGAAGTCCAGGCGAAAGCGGGAACGTCTCGGGAGCTCGCTCTCCACCGCGAGGATGTGTCAAAAGGACGGAGGCGCGGACAGCGTCAGGGTTCAAGTTCTGGAGGCGGGGACGATAAAGGAACAGAGAGAGGCGTCGCAGCCAAGCCTGCAGACAGGAATGAGGAAAGTGTGTGACTGACGCAGCGATTTCCGAAGCGTTTGATTGCTCTTACGCCGAAGTGTCGTTTTGATTTTATTTTATTTTTCTCTTCTTTTGTTTATTAAAGGATTCGTTCCGTATGACACTGCAGCAACAGCAGCACAAGCAAAAGTAAGCAAGAACGCATCATAATCTGAAATAAGACACCAAGCTAAAAAAGACCAAGCGACAAAGTCATGCCTTTTTTGTGCTGTTTATCTGCTCGCCTTGTACCGTCACACAACTCGCTTAACCTCCAAAAGGGTCGTCCTGTAGCAAGAAAAGCCTTGCCGGTCCTTCTGTGTGCTTACAGGTACTGTACAGTATTGTACCTCGTTCTCTTTCGTGCCAAGCCGAAGCTATGCAGAAACAGCCGATGTTGCTGACACGACTTCCAGAGGTGAGCAAGACCAAAGACACATCGTCGTCKTCGCAACTCTTCGGCATGATTTCATCTTTCTGACCTTCCTTCTTTCTTGCAATCATTTGACATTCCTGATCATGAGACAAGGCTTTCTGTTTCTTTCCTCTTTCTTTCTGCAATTGGTTGAAGCTTTGGTTGAAGCCCACCTCTGTCGTACGCAAGGCGCACCTTGCGTGAGCTCTGACCCACCGGTACCTTTCAGCAACCCAAACAGGCCCACCGTGAGCCGCTCCCACGCCACTTGCTATAGCAGCCCACTCGTCCTGGTGTCGTATTCACACGCTTGGAGTGGTTCAGCACGCTGGATGTTACAATGACGGAGCATAGCATGCTAGCTTGCTAGGCATTTGCTCTTGGCTGGAGCTTGGCTGCAGAACGAACGCTGGCTGACATGATCAACCACAGTCATGCAGAAAGGATCTTGCTTTTTCAGGGGCGCAAAGCATCGCCCGCGGAGTATGGATCCAAGATCGACTCGGCTCGACTCAACTCAACTCAACTCAACTCAACTCAACTCGGCTGGGTTTTGAAGTATGGTCCAGACTGACTCCTCTGGGCTGAAGGGGACACGGGAGACACACAGCGGCACAAGAGAGCACTGGAGAGAGTTCTGGAATGCCTCTTCCGAATTTCATACTCCGCGATTCCTTGAATGGGTCTTTCATCAGCCCAGAATGCGTTCGGCAGTCGGCAGCCGACAAATACACAACACTCTGCTAACAACCTTGACGAAGTGATTGGTTGGGTGTGGCTTTAAACACAGCCTGGACCCTCTTTTCTCTCATTTTCGTTGATCTCGCCTTGTTTTGCTCCGTCGGGCAGCTCGAGCTCGGCTGCTGAAGCCGGCGATGTCGCTTCTGCTTCGCTGCAACTTGGAAGCTTCGGCTGATCCTCTCACTCACCTGTGCAACAACAAATCCACCACGCTTTCATGGTAATTATCAGCTTATTTGCGCTGCCATCTCGGACCAGAACTCGTATCGAACTCCGAGCATCTGAGGCTGTTCAAGCACGAAGCTTCGCGAAGGACATGCCTTGATGATGGTTGAGTGTCTGTCCGCTGCAGAGTGATGTCGAAGGTTCGGCTTGTTCCACGCAGACACAACCGAAAAGGTCAAGAAAATCATGCGATCCAATTCCACAGCCTTGGCACATCTTCACTGCAAAGCTACAGTAGAAAACGCGCAGATGATCGCCATCGACATGCATTCTCTGCCAGAGTTGCAAGTCTGCGTTCCTTAGCAAGCCCATAGAAAGCATTGTTTCTCGCGTCTGCCGTGCTATAGCATACTGTTCTGTGCTTAACGACGATCTTTGCATTGCCAGCGCCAGGGCATGGGAGTGTACAGTAGAAGCGATGCGACAGCGCCGAGTTTGGACCACGCGTGGTCGCTCAGGCCACATCATTGCCGATATGTCGTCTTCGGCACCCAAAGCTCTATCGATGTGGAGACGTTGATTAGGAGCAAGTCGATCTCGTCGGAAATGCGAAGCATGCTTCACACGATCCCCACCATAGCTACAGTAGCGCCAATCTCTCGGCTTCATTCGGACCATTTTCGTCCCATCCTTCCATCTGCAAGGAACGGCCGTCCTCTGGAATGCGTACGATCAAACTTCAGGAACCAGTACTTTTTCGTGGTTCCGTACGCGAACTGCAAAAAGATGGGTCCTTGCACCAACGCGGGTTTCCGTAGACAGGACCCATGCCTTTCTAGACTTGATGATCCATATACTGTACTGTACTGTCCTTGTCGATCATTATACGGACCATAAGTGTGTGTTCGAGCGAGAGGCATCGGACCAAACTCAGGATCGGGCAAAATTGATATGTTCTTGGCTCCCGGCCTTGGCACGAGAGTAGCTCATGCTTCATGCGGAACTCGCGTTCCTGTAAGCTTGCCAAGCTTGCTAACAGAGCGACTTGGTCCATCTCTCTGTACGCCGCGAGATATGGGAGCACCTCGACGACGTCCTTTGTTCCTTCATGACTTTAGATGCTCGTCAAAAGACAGCAAGCTTGGACAATGATCGGAAGTGCGATTCTGGTTGTAAGGGTCACGAGATCCGTGCCCCTAAACAACAGGAAGAAAAACAAAAAATTAAAAATTAAAAATTAAAAATGAGAGGCTCGCTTGGCTGTTTTACCCCGGAATCGGAAGAGAGAGCCAAGACACAGAGCATCAGAGAACAAGCAAAAGAAAGGAATGCAGCCGTCATCAATCAAGACAATGAATGAATGACTACCCTCTCCTTTGCCTGGCAGGACAGACTCGATCTTGAACATGATGATCGCTCCCCGCTGGTCTGTTGTCGCCAGTCTCATCAGTGCGATGAGAGAGGTGCTCACCTGACTCGCTTGTCCAACAATGGTATACATCCGCTTCCGATGCACGATGAATTCATGTTCCAACCTCGGTCAGCATTGACGCAAGTCACGAGGTCGTCAGCAACACAGAGTACAGTAGACGACGTTTCTATGGTACAATCTTGTTGTCCGTCAGCAAAAGTCGTCGCTGCAACTGGGGTTTAGATTCTCATTTCCGCTGCATCGAACACTCGCATCGACGTCACCCCGCGCTGTCATGTTCTGTTCTTTTTTTTTTCTTTTCCTGCTGGTGTCCGCTTTTGCACCTTCTCCCAGCGTCTGAAACTTAGTGCTCTTACAACACCATCGGTATTGATTTCTGTCAATGCCACAGACAGTCTTGCTGCGAAATTCAGCAAAAGAAAAACAAGGAAAAAGGAACTGCAGCACCTAGGATTCCCGCGTGGTCCCCCACCGCAGTACTGACTAGGCGATACCTTGCTTGACTTCGCAGATCGGACGGGATGCGGTGCTTTCAAGGTTCTATGGCCGCAGATGTTCAAGGGTCATTCAAGAGCATTCATTATAGACAGCAGAGCCGTACTATCAGAACAGGTTAAGGGAATTCAAATTTAGACTTTTTGAGTCAGTTTTGACTCCCGCTCAGCCAGGGTCCATGTCTTCGACGGGAAATGATAAGCTGACCGAAACCTGCCGCTTTTCAGTCTTCGAGGCTCGCTCACTGCGGTATGTCAACGAATGATGACAGTTCTTGCTGGTTGCTGCATGGAGCGGCTACTTTGAAAGCTGCAACATCGGTGATGATCTAGAATCGCCCCTCTCAAGCAAATCGGGGGCACAGAAGTTCGTGGATTTGCGCTTCTCACTCTGCATAGATTGGCGAGTGTATGATTGCATGGGTCAGTACAGTACCGTGTTGTGTGAGTACAGTAGAACAACAGATCTTGTGGACCCTTTCAACGACCGATACGGACCACTTTTTTCCTCTGTCTGCGTCCGAGGTTGAGCGGGTTCATAGGGTCCTTCTTCTTTCCTGCCGCCTCATCTTGTGCCTCTTCCTCCTCTTCCTCGTCATCGTCTCCGCCAAGACCCATGCCTCCGAGCATACCACCCAATCCTCCAAGTGCGTCAGCACCAGGCATACCAGGCGGCATACCACCCATAGCTTCGGCCAAATTCATGTTGAGCAATCCACCTTCGATCGCAGGCGAGTGTGCAGGTAGACGAGCCTCCAGTGTTGGCGGGTAGCGAATCTTTGCGAGTCTCTCTCGGATCGGATTGGGGTTGGGGTCACGCTTGGCTGCGAGAATCTGCTTGCGCTGCTCCTTTGTCAGAGTTGGCTTAGAGGTTCCAGCAGCACTGTTACTGGACGCGGAGGCGGCAGCAGCAGCAGCTTTCTTCTTGCTCTTCTTGGACGAGCCGGCGCCTGCTTCGGCAGCGGCGGACGAGCCAGATGCAACGGCTTTGGCATTCTCGGCAAGCGCTTGCTTCTTGATGGTTGAAGGGCGGACGCGCTTCTTTCGCGGTTCGATTGCAGGAGGTTTGCCTCCACAGTTGGGCTGGATCGTCTCTGCGATGGCGTCGAACAATTGCTTCTTGCTAGGGAATCGGCTGTCAACGGGACTGCCGTCTTCATTGAACAGGTATACTTTGACACGACCTGGATTCTCCCAGTCCTGAGGATGAGTCTTAAATGGTTCTTGAGCATATCTCAACTGGAGACGACCGACGGCTTTGGCAATCCAGAGTTGGGTCGGGAAAGGGCTAGCCTTGTCGTAGGCAACTCGTCGACAACCCTTTCGATAGTGGCGCTTGGCGTCGAAGTAGATGGGATAGACGCTGACCCATTTCTTGTGCTCTCCATCATCATCTTTTCCCTTGGATCCGCTGGCGCCTGCTACGTTTAGACCAGCAGGAGGTCGAGTGGCGCCGAAATCGCCCGAGCCAGGGTTCTGACCCATTTGCTCCATCATCTTCTGGAAAGCAGCCATCTGGTCGGCTTGCGGAGCGTTAGCTTGCGCTTGCGACTGGGCTACTCCGGGAGACGTGACGCTGGGAAGATCGAACTGCATTCAAGAACAGGAAGCAATGTGGGAGGTCAGACGCTTGTTGCTTGCGGCATGTCAATTTGGTACGACTTGGAACGTGAGACTGGGAACTTACCTCGAAGTCATCGTCGAAATCTTCTACGGCTGCTTTGCGCGGCATGTTGACGGGAAATCGATACTCGAGGCGCGACTCCAGCTACTCAACGATGTCAATCAGAGGAGTGATAGGACATGAGCGAAGAAGTAACTGTCCCATGGCTGTAAGAATGGCGGTGAGACCCCAACCTGAAGTTGGACTTGCAGATGGAGCGAGCGAGCGGCTCCACGTGACTGTTGCCTTGCGGTCACTCTACCGCGCGAGTGGAATTTCTGGCCTTCGCCTTGACAGGCTAACAAAGAAAGTAAAGTGTGGAGGCCAATGCTCCTCTTCCACACCTGTCACTGTCATTCGCGCTGTCAACTTTGCTACCATCATTTCACCCCCTTCACCACAAACTTCGAATCGGAGGCAAGGAGCTCTGTACCTGCCAGGAAACGACTCGCAAAACAAAGCTGCTTCTGCTATTCAGGCTGGAGACAAAACAGCGTTGGATGGCCTTTAGTCCAGCCCGAATGGCATGTCTTTGACTTGCTTCCGTTTCTTGACTCGACATCGACATCGACTGCTTCCGGCTCGGACCAACTGCACACTTTCTCGACCGTCGCCAGCATCGATCTCGATCGCTTCAGTCCCCTCATCAACCTTTTTACTCCAATCTAGGACGAAATTCACCATGAATCAAGATGCACAAATCCAGCTAACAGAGCAAGAAGAAGCCATTTGCCAGCTACTCGACCAAACCTGCTCCTATATCCACCGCGAACGACCAGAGATCGAAGGCGTTGATTCCACTCAGCGAAGTGGTGATGCATCAGCCCCCTGTGAAGCTCGTATAGCCGGCGGCTGGGTCCGCGACAAACTCCTCGCTCGGGACTCTGACGACCTCGACATCACGCTCTCCACATTGACCGGTAACGCTTTTGCTCTGCATCTGAAGCATTATCTCTCTACGCCCTCCTTCGCATCTTCGTCACTCGCACAGTCACCTTTCTTCCGCGATGAGGGTTCTGAGATGGGCCGTATCGGCAAGATCGCAGCTAACCCGGAGCAGAGTAAGAATCTCGAAACGGCCACTGCAAGGGTCCTTGGTCTCTCACTCGATTTCGTCAACCTTAGGAAAGAGACATATGATCCCGGATCAAGGATCCCAACGATGACGTTCGGTACACCGAAGGAGGACGCAGAGCGCCGCGACATCACTATCAATTCGCTGCTCTACAACGTACACACACGGCAAGTGGAAGATCACACCGGTTTAGGGTTGCAAGATCTAGCGAGTGGATTGATACGCACCCCACTTCCGCCATTGACAACGTTCTTGGATGATCCATTGCGAGTGCTCCGATGTGTTCGCTTTTCAAGTCGATTTGCGTACGAGCTGCATCCGACCATCATCCGTTGTCTGACTGGCGCAGGTTCGCAGCAAGACGCAGAGTCAAGTTTATCGCAGCTTGCCAGCAACGATGATCCGAGAGTCTCTCAAGCAGGGCAAGGTGTGGAGCATGGCAGAGATCTCATCCGAGAAGCCCTGATCAACAAAGTTTCGAGAGAACGATTCGGTATTGAAGTCGACAAGATGATCAAAGGCCCCCACCCCTTGCTCGCACTCTTCCTCCTTCACCGTCTAGAACTCTTCCCGCTGGTCTTCCATCCACCGCCGTCCACCGGCAAGCTTTACATCGCCTCCGACAACACTCCACCAAAGGATCTCGGCGAACCAAGCTCGGACTCTGTGGCTCTCAACGCGGCTCGGCTTTTGGACGCCATTCTCAGCAGCAAATCATTGGAAAAAGCCTCTTCGGCCAACCAGCCGGTAGCAATGGACGGTCTTCGCATTGCAGATGGCCGTAATGGGGCGCCCAAATCGGATCTCTCACGTGCGTTCTCCTCGATTCCGCCCTCACCCTTGCCCAAGGCTGTCTTTGAAGCTCTCCCTGTGGACTTGCTGTCAAGCTGGTCCAGCGAGTCATTGACATCAGAAGAGCGAAGACGACTCTGGATCTCAGTTGCACTTGTACCCTTGCGACATTTAATCTACGAGGAAAAGAAAAACAAGTTCGCTTGGGCCGGCGAGAGTGTCATCGCTAACGGGCTCAAACTTGGTACCAAG
Organism: Ustilago shanxiensis; assembly: GCA_019972555.1. NCBI lineage: Eukaryota > Fungi > Basidiomycota > Ustilaginomycetes > Ustilaginales > Ustilaginaceae > Ustilago > Ustilago shanxiensis. Next base: position 320,892 of record BPMX01000010.1, on the reverse strand, counting down.
ACTCTCAAGGAGCCTGTGGCGTCCCTGCATCGATGTATGGAGCTGCTGCCATTGGGAAGAAAGGTATTGTGCTCTGAGCAGTCGCAGCAAGGGTCAGAGTCAGAAGGTTTGGATCGACTTCTGCATCTTCCACCAGGGCTCAGTGTCAAATCACGGCTGGGTTTATTGTTGAGAAACCCACATGTGTCGAATGGTTTGTTACAACTTCGACCCGAACCTGCGCTCCTGCTTTCTTTCATTTCCGAGATCGTTGCAATTTGGCAGAACGGATCAGGGGAAGAATTCCACCACGACACGTCGACACTCGCTGCTCTACAGCATCAAATCGTAGATTTGGCGAGAGAATACGGCCAATTCTGGCAACTGATCAAGCAATGGGACTTGATTGAGAGGGCTGATGAGAAGCCAGTACTGGATGGAAATGCCGTTACGGCATTGTTGGGATGTCATCCGAGATTGATCTCGCAGATTCAGACTTTTGTGTTGGCTTGGCAGTATGACCAGTCTACAGCACAGGGAGGAGCAGCGGTCAAAGAGGAAGAGTGCAAAGCATGGCTGAAAGGCGAATGGGAGAAGGGAGGCATCTTGCCATTCGATCAGCGGCCTCCTCCTCCCCCGGGAAAGGGTGATAAGGCAAAGAAGAAGAAGGATCCCGCCCCGGCAACAAAGAACGAAGAGGCAGATCGGAGGAAACGACAGAAAAGCGAATAAGCACACACGCAACGAAGCTGACTCTTTGAAAAGCATGATGTTGGGTATATTGCTTGTGAATGGTGTGGATGCTGTGAAGTCAAACTGAGCACAAAATTGTAAGAGCAAGCGGGGCTACATGCCTCTCCAAATTGATAAAGAATCCTGATACGGTTCTTCGGCATCCTCACCGTCACCGGCATGAACGCCATCAAGTTCGTCCTCGATATCACCGACTTTCCTCCCCTTACTGTTATGCAGATTCAGACTAGCCAGAGGTAATACCGACCATTTGGGTAGCCATCTTACATCGATATCTCTCCACACTGCCCTTTCGTCGTATAACTCGATAAACTCTTGATCCATACTTCTACTTTTGGGCCAACTGAATCTTCGATATTCATCAAAGATGGTGGTTAGACTCCACTGTTGAAGTTTTCTCAGGCATCCGATCAGACAGCCCGTTCGATGTTTGCCTTTGTTGCAATGGATCAGGATAGGGTGATTGCGACGATCAAGGATGGTTGTAAGGGCGGCAGTGATTTTGTCGGTGGGGATTGAGACGAAAGGTTCTTTGTTACCGGGGATACCGAATTGGAAGAAGGTGACGCCGTTCTGGTCGAGGAACGTGGAGTTGGTTTCGGGATATTCTTCAAGGATGAGGGTTAGGACGGAACGTAGACCGAGAGTGCGGAGAAATGGAAAGTGTTTCTTTTTGGGGAAGGAGGATCGATAGACGTGGGAATTGACCATGGCAAAGTTGTCCGGTGGGAGGAGATCTTCTTGGAAGTCTGGAGGGGCGTTGGTGGATGCATTCGCAGGAGAGGTACCTTGAAGCTGTAAGCTGGAGAGACTGGATGGGTTGATACGAGGTGCTGTTGCGATGCTGGTCGTTGAGCTAGTTGACATTGGTATTGGATTGAAAGATCCCGACGCATTTGAATCTGGCGGTACCGTGCTCGCACTCATATTGGATGCTATGGATCCAGTTGACGATAATGTGGATGTGAGAGGAATGGCAAGATTTGCTTGTGGCTTTTGCGTTCTGACCACAGCTTCTGAGAGCGATGCTGGTGAACCGCTGCGATGAAACGCTTCCATAGTAGCGATCGAGTTAGTCTTGGGCGACGTGATACGAGACAATGGAGCCGAGCTCGTGTTCAGTAATGCTGCCGATGAAGATGAAGACGAGCTTGGTCTTGAGTTGGCATTGAGACTGCTCATAGCCGCTGTGTTGTGTCGCTTCTTCGTACCGGCTTTGCCTGAGGAAGCGTCATCTGGTACGAGCGGAATACCTGCAGACCGCAGTTGCGGATACGCCGAAAGCTGTGAGAACCATGGCAGCTCTTCTTCCGCTTCCACTTTGTTAGATGATCCAACATCCCCGTTTGCTGCTGCTGAGGTTGAACTGGTCTCAGCGGCGACGTCTCCGTTGCTTAATTTTGTCTCGGGAGATCCGGAAGTCTCAGCTAATGTGCTGGCTGCGCCTCGCAAGTTAAGCCCGTTCTGGACTGCAGCGATTGCACCGGAGCCTGCTTGCACTGCTATCGAGTCGTTATGAACATTGCTGTCACTGACGCTGAGATTGTTCATGACACCATTCAAGGATGTGCCTATATCGTCGACGAGACCGTACTGGTCGACATCGTCTGTTCTGATTCGGTGCTCGCTGAGAATACGTTGAAGGAAGGCGTACGGCTTTGGCTGAGTCTGCCGAGGAATTGTCGGATTGCGACGGCAGTAAAAGTTTGGTGGATCTGTTTCGGATCCACCGTCATCGTCTTTCACTTTGCTTTTGTCCTTTCCCATCGTAGCTTGGGAGCACGCCGTGAGCGGGGGAGGTGCTTCAAGTTGAATTTTGAAAGCTGTGGAAGCTTGCTTGTCGCCCTTTGGCACTGGCGGAGTCCCTGCTTGCCCTTGTATCCCGAGGTTTTGTCGGTCAAAGTTTCCGGGGAGCAATAAGTTGCTAGTTTGGTCTGAAGACGATCAAGTCAGGTTTGATGTGCCATCTTCTCCGGACCCTTCGAGAAAGAGCTTGTATGAGCACGGTTCGCCCGAGATCCGACATGTGGAGCATTCCGGTCAAGACATCTAGACGTGACAGATGCTGCTGCAGGGTTCTCTCTCTCTCTTTTCGCAGCCTTGATTTTCAACTGAATTTTCTTGAGAGCTTTTTCCTTTCTTCTTTATCTGCAGCTGCTGCATGGACCCGTGAATTCTTCGTTACTCGACGGTATTTTTTTTGGACGGTTCTCATTCACAATTGCCACCTCATCGTCGACGTCTGACCATCATCGCTAGATTCGACCTTCCGAGATACCTCTCAAGATGGCTCAAGGATTCAAGCCCGCTAAGCCTAAGAAGGCTGCTTCGCCAAAGAAGTCCAGCACCCAGACCAAGACTGGTCCTAAGCGTGGTCGTAAGTTTCACTCTTTCTTCCATTGGACGCTCGCCGTCACCCGGGATGAAGACGCTAGGTAGCATGCTGATGTACTCATCTGTTTCGCTTCTATGGAACAGCTCGTGTCATTGCACCAAAAAAGAAGGCAGCAGTCCAGGCAGCCAAGACAAAGCGACAGCAAACCGGAGCTATCACTGCAAGGATCGAGCAGGAGATGGTCAGCCGTGCTTCCAAAGGCGGACCTTTGACTATCATGAAGAAGGCTGCTGATGGTGATGCGGATGACAAGAAGAAGAACCTCAACAAGAAGTGAAACGGAGTGATTCGCAACATGCACAGGAAAGGTCGCCTCTGTCTCCGATTTTCCACTCTCATATACCTTTCAACGATGTCATCGAGCTTTACTAAGCTGGCATCTGCATCTACGTCTACACCGTCATAGATTCTCGAACACCGGAACATCACACTCACTTGATATCCGCAAGCTCAATATTCTTCGCTTTCGACACGATCCTTTGCCGAATCTGCGATGTCTCCGCCTCAATCGCAAACCCACCTCTCTTTTGCATCTCCAATCATGTACTTTTAGCCCGTTTCACCGCAAGCCATACATCTACTCAGGTCAGCACAGATAAGCTTGTGCACAATGCTCGATCCTTCCTCAGCATATGCAACCCTTTCCCGCTTGTCAAGATTGGAACGGAGAAGCAACAGGCAGGAGATCCTGGCCAAAGATCCTTCGATAGGTGTTAGATTTGGATCTTGAGCCCGCATCACGTGACGACCCCACGACGCGAAACAAACACTGACCAGAAAATCAAAATGAATGCAATACTTGCTCAGAAGCGCATTTTTCGGCCAGCTTAGGGTCGAATCATGGAAAAATCATGGCTCTAGAAAGGCAGATGGATGGATTGCGCAGTGAACAAACACAGGCACACACACGCGCTCAATTGCTCAGCACGTTTTCCTGCGGCCCACCAACTCCACACCTCTCTCTTCTGTCAATCTTTCAATCAGAAAAGTCACAGGGTGTCGACTCAGCTGCAGACCAACACATTGACTGCTCGCTGTCGGATGCAACGCGCCCTTTTGTTCTTTATCGTCTTTGCCTTCGAGATGCGGAACTACCACTCTTTCTAACCATCATCATCTCCGTCTTTCTCACGAATTCACCTTCATCGCACACCAATTACGACAGGCATTGTAGCACGGCGCGTCTTTCTTTACTGGCGCTAAGCCGACAGCCAGCGTGGTTTCCCTCATCGTATCGGACAAGTCGACCAAAATCTCCCATTCATACAAAGCTCGACTCTGCTCGAGTCCTAGAATCCAACCATCATGCCATCTCGGACCTCTTCCTCATCTTCTTCACGAGCTCCGCTCGAGGAGTCACGCGCAGCCAACCGCTCCATCTCGACTTCCTTTTCCGGCACCAAGGCTTCGATTTCCTGCAAATCTTCTTCTTTGTCTTCCAAGAAGGGCTCTTCTTCTTCGAGCGCATCCTCTTCCAAATCCAAATCGCGTTCAGCATCAGGCAAGCATCGCGGTCGCTTCGATGAGGATGACGATATCGCAGAGGAAGACGAGGACGAAGACGAAGACGATGGTGATAGCTACGACGAAGAGGAGGAGAACCACCACCGCCAAAGCAACTCTCGCAAACCTTCGGGAGCTCCTTCCAAATCAATGTCCAGACCTCCGTCGCAACCAGCCAGTCGTCAGCCTTCTGCATCCAACAATGCCAACCGCTCGATCTTGGCACGATCCAACCCTAACGCTTCCATGCTCATGGCTGGTGGAAATACATCTGTCGCCTTCCAGAATTCGCGCGTTGCAGCTCTAGCCAGATCACACGCCGTCTCGGACGCCTCCTCCATCATGCGTCCCCGCGGTCAGGCTGCAAACCCTGCGTCCAGTGCCGGCCCAGCGAGCGACGCCAACGGCGCTGTGCCAGCTGCTGCTTCTCTGCGCGTCGACACTTCCAGCTTCGAAGAATGGATGAAGATGGCTACCGACAACAAGATCAACTCGACCAACACTTGGTCTTTTGCGCTCATCGACTACTTCCACGACATGTCGCTTCTTCGTAACGACAGCGGCGACGGTAGCATCAACTTCCAGAAAGCATCGTGTACACTCGATGGATGTGTCAAAGTCTGGACATCGCGTGTCGACTCGGTCGTTGTCGAGACCGGCAAGCTTCTCTCTGGTCTGCAAGATGACATTGACCAAGCTACGCGTAAGGAGAAGCGTGGTAACGACGAGGGCGATGATGACGCTGACGATGATGACGACGAGGATGGCACTGGGTCCGGCACTAGAAAACGAAAGAGGAACAAGGAGGCAACGCTCGCGAAGACGTTCGGTCACATTCAGATCAAGAAGTATGACCTCGAGTTCACCGTCGACCCACTCTTCAAGAAGACCTCTGCCGACTTTGACGAGGGAGGAGCGAGCGGCCTGTTGATGAACCACTTGGGTGTCGATCCGTCCATGGCTGTCATCTTCGATGCTAGCGATGTTGCAGGTGTCGGCAGTGAAGAGGACATGGGCAAGATGCTTGACGTCGGCGAAGATGGTGAGGCCACCGAGGTCGCCGACACACCTTCCCCTGCGAGTGCCGAAGATGACGAGAATGAGCTCGTGGATCTATCAAAGCTCGCCACTAAATGGATCGGCTCCGATGAGATGAGCAACGCGGATGGCGCCTCAGAAGACGTCAACTCGCTGCTCGCACGTCGAGTCCTTTGCCCAACCCTATGCAACTTCCGCTTTTCCAAGGACGACGACACGCCCTTCGGTGTCGGTCTTGACGAGTTCAATCAGCAGACCTTCTACAGCGCTACTCAAGCTGACACCTATTACGACGGCCCAGCTTCCAACGGTATGCGTGCTCAGTCCGAAGAATATGTTGGCGCTGGATTCCAGGACGACGTCAACCCTCTCATGGACGGTGCTGGAGCTGATGTTGATTTCTTTGGCGCCGATATGGGCGGAGGCATGGACAACGATGACGATKACGATGACGGCAACGACTTCTTCGACGCGCTTGACACTGCGCCTGGGTTCCACCATGGTGGTCCAGTCGTCCTTGACGGTACGACCGGCAACGTGCAAGGCTACGGACCCTTCGATCCTTCGGCTGGGCCCTCGTCCGAGCTCGTCATGGCGATGGCCTTCAACCCAGAAACCGGAGCACCTATGGACGGCGCAGATGGTGAAAATGGCAGCGACCTCTTCGACTACTTTGACCGCCGTCTCATGCGCAACTGGGCCGGTCCTGAGCATTGGAAGTTGTCTCGCGTTGCCACCACAGGCCCTCTGGGTCTTGGTGCCGCAGCCGGTACCGCCGCCGCGCAGGCAGCAGCCAACACGCGCAAGGAGAGCAAGAAGAGCAAAGAGCCTTTCGTCATCGACTTCGAGTCTGAAGAGGGCGCCGTCGATGTCAAAGAATTGTTCGAGCAGCCCAAACAGGCCGCGTCCATCACTCTGCCTTCCAACGCTCGGAACAAGATGTCTAGTCTTGCGGCCTCCTCCACTGCCGATGCCTACTTGTTGCCAGAAGACCGTCACTTTAGCTCGAAGCAGCTTCTGCGACTCTTCTTGAAACCTCGTGTTGCTATCAACATGCGTCGCAAGGGTCAGCAGGCCGGCGCTGGCGGCTTCGGTACTGATGCACAGCTGTGGGCCGATGCTGATGCTGATGGAGACGACATGGGCGGCGCTGACGGCGGAATGCCCTTCGACACTCAGTTCTTCCACGATGCTGATGATGGCTACGACGCCAACGGCGGAGATCTCGGTGGCCTCGACGACTCGCCTGCCAACGCAACCACGGGTGGTGACATGGAGGACGAAGAGCTCGCCCAGACACTGCAGGCACTCAACCGCGTCAAGCCTGAATATGTCAATTACGCAAAGAAGGCCAAACGAGTCGATGTCAAGAAGCTCAAGGAGAACATCTGGAAGGAACTTGGCATTCTTGGAACCACCTCCGAAGACCCAGCTGAAATGGCGGCAAAGGCTGCTGCTGCCGAGGCAGAAGCCGATGGCGACGAGTTCATGGCTTCAAATGCAACGGAGGCAGCTGGTACAGTCAAGACGTTCGAATCGGTTCTTTCAGGATTGCAAAAGGCATATCCACAGGACAAGATGGAGGAGATTTCAACCTCTTTCTGTTTCATCTGTCTTTTACACCTTGCCAATGAGGAAGGACTGGCGATCAGCACGGGAACAGAGGATAAGATCGAGGCATTGCGGGCGAAGAAAGGCCGCAACAGCACTACACCGACCAAAGGCGATGCTGCTGGAGGTCTGTTCGGGAAGCTCGCTGCGGGCAGGGTGCTGCGAACGAGCAGCGAGGACGATGACCTTGGTGGGGAGGAAGATGGCGATGAGCCAGTGGAAGGTGAGGAGGGATACGAGGAGGATGAGCTGCGGGTAGGCAGGCTTTCCTCTTTGAAGATCATGAAAGATCCAAAGGCATATCGCTCAGCATAGTGTTCAGGTTTTCTTGTTTCAGTCGATGTGTTGTACTTTTTTCAGTCTCCGTGCGCAATCCTGTACTATGGACTTCTGACTGTCATGGCTGGTATCTAGATTGCTTCTTTCTTGCATGTGTGTGCCGTGTGCCAGATCTGCATCGAAAGACGAGCGGCTCGACTCGACTCGAATGAGAATCAGGCTCAGAATCCGAGCGGATTCAACTTCCCATCCCCATCAGTTGGCAACTTCCCTTGCTCTCTCGCCAACCACCAATTGGTATCCCACCCATCGAACACCAACCCCAACTCTCTCGCTGCTGACTCTGATGAATCTGAACCGTGGAATCCATTTCTTGTATCACCTAGTCCGTACCTGGAACGTAGACATTGTGGGTCCTCCCATTTGGCGCGGTATGCTTTGGTAGGTCCTAGCATGCTTCGCCATTTCTTGATTGCGTTAGGTCCGTAGAGTGCTAGCGCGAGAGATGGGCCGGATATCATGCCGATGATGAGTCGATCATAGTAGAAGCGACCGCGATGCTCGGCGTAGAAGGCATGAGCTTCGGAGGATGTCCAGAAGAGACGTTTGCTTCGGGCCACATTGAGGCCGGATTGCTTGATTTCTTTGAGGATGGCGGATACATCCGGTTGGTAGGAGCAGACGGAGGGTTTGATCAGTGCCAGGGTCAGTTGGAGTTTTTTTGAGTCACTTCGGGTGGATGATATTGTGCGGTGATTGGTCGGTTCATGAGATTGTGCCTTCGCGTTGGAAGCTGTTCCAGCAAGAAGAGGTACGCGTAAAGCAAGTCTTGATGCAGAGCTGGAACCTGCAGACCGCATAGAAGCGTTAGAAGCAAAGCGGGTGGGACTTGCTATCGCCCACATCCCTGGATGATTATCTCTCGAACAGCTCGTGGTCGTTCGTGGTCGCTCGAGTGCTTTGAGCGTGACATGAGATGGTGTCAGGATAACTAAGATGAAGCCGAAGCTCTGAATGAGCTGCAGGTGGAGGAGGAGAGCATTGCCGTGGGGCAAGATGACAGGTAATTATATAATCTCACTCTTAGACTTCGGCTGTCGGAAACGCGTCCGAGTGTCAACGGGCTAAGAGCGAGAGAGAGCGTTCCTGCAGCTTGCCAATCATCCTCGACCATCATCACCATCATCATCATMATCATCATTCCGACTTTCGATCAATACTTATTCTCCCACTTCGGAAGCTCGAACTCATCTCACGCAATCTTCTGCACTTTCTTCGATCAAATCACTCTCACAGAACAAATGCAACCGTGTTGAAGCACTGCTCATTAGCCTGGCTCCAATTCTGCATTCAAGTTGCCGGTGTCTCGATGCAACACTTCTAGCAATAGCAGACAAACAGCGCAAGCAATAGGATCCACCTTAGATGGGTACCAGTAAATTAGAATTCGACTCAAGCACATTTAGCTGCCGTACACATACGACTCGTTTTTGGAGCGATCCACGGTGCCATTCTGAGCGCCGGAGATAGACCCGCCTCACCATGGCGACAACAGCGTCGGTGTACAACACCTCGCGCACCACTCGTCAGATTCTTCGGCGACATCGGAAAGACAAACCATCACTCATACTGCATCTGCACAACAATCATTTCCGCTTCGAACGTCAAAATGGCATGTTCCTTTTCGACTCACCTGTCAGAGACTTTCTCGGCTACATCCGCGATCAGAAAGTGCCCGCAGACCTCATAGATGTGCTCACGGAATCGGGAGTCCAATTCTTTGAAGGATGCCTACTCGTAGATGTGCACGATCATCGCAGTCATGCTGCTGCTTCCGCATCGCCATTGGGACCACGCGAGTTGCACGGTATGAGTGCAGCTGCTGTTGTGGGGCGAGATCCCGGAAACGCGCTTGGACTCGACTCGGAAGGTGGTCTTGCATCCAGTCTCTTCTATTTGCAGGAAGGCGGTCGTTATGGTGCCCGCAAGCTCTTTGGTGGAACTGGCTCGTCTGATCCGCGCGCCAATGGGTTGGGTGGTGTCGAGATCTACCGTATTGTCTTGCATCCGACTTCGGAGACATTATGGGCAGATATCAAAATGCTTGACGACATGGCTGGAGCCATGTGGAGCGATCAAGAAGCACTCGAAGTCGAAGCCAAGATTCTAGCTCTGACCGCACCACCGCTTTGTCTCACTCCCGATCCGCAAGCTACGCGCATCGCCAATCTTATGCTTAGTTCCACGGCTCTTCCATCCGCGTACCACCCATCACAGGACTCGCCATATCGCTCGGCGAAGAAGAGAGGTGCAAACTCAATCGAGATGGAAAAGGAGGAGGCGAACCGTCAGCGCCGGGAGAAGATCATGCGTCTCATGCAGCATGGTCACAAGAACGCACTGCCGCCTTCCTTGGGCACTGCCGGATCGAACATCGGTCCTCGTCCCGGGGTCGCTGCTGGCGCTGCCGCACATGCTGGCCCCCAAGGTGGTTCTGCTGCAGCAGCGACGGCATTCGTGCCGACGTTCGGACGTATGGGTTTCATCGAGAGGTGGAGGATGGGTCGAAATGCTGCTTTGAATGGTGGAATGCCCGGAGTGCCCCCCGCAGCAGCTCCTGGAGCGCCCCCTACCAACGGTGCTCCTCTCGCGAATGGCAAATCGGGCAAAGATTCCGCAAAGGCAAGCGACAAGGAGGATGCCGCGGATGCCGCCAACACCTCCACCACCAAGAAGCCACCCTCCAAGAAGAAGAAGAAGGCCCAGCGGGAGAAAGAGGAAGCCGAAGCAGCAGCTGCCGCCGAAGCCGCCAAAAAGAAAGCCGAAGAGGAGGCCGCTGCCGCTGCGGCTGCTGCTGCCAAGAAGCCCAAGAAGAAGCTTACCAAGAAAGAGCGCGAGGAGAAGGAGCGCAAAGAGAGGGAAGAGAAAGAAAAAGCGGAACGAGAAGAGAAAGAGAAGAAAGAGAAAGAAGTCGCGGCAGCAGCTGCTGCCACGAAGGGCGCGAAGGGAAAGAGTAAGAAGAAGCAGAAGGAAGAGGCAGCAGCAGCAGCAGCCGCAGCAGCCGCAGCAGCGGCGGCGGCAGCAGCGAGTGCGGAAAGCGGAACGAAGAGTCCTGCTAAGAACGGAAAAGCGAACGGATCAGATGCACAAGGTAGTCCGGACAAAGATAAGAAAGGGTCACCGAAGAAGACGGCCGGCAAGAAACCTGCTGCTACAGCTGCGGCTGCTACACCTGCAGCACCGCCCAGCACGGGCAAGAAGAAGACTCCGGCGAAAGCGGCTGACAAGAAGGCTGCTTCCACTGCTACTGCTGGTGCTGCGCCCGGGGCCGACGGGACTGATGTGGCAGCCGTTTCAGCCGTGCAAGGCACACCTATTCTTGGCAGTGCTACGCCCTCGGTACAATCTACTCCTACCCCTGCGCATCGTCCCATTCCCTCGCAACCTCAACAGCAGCAACAGCAACAGCAGCCACCTCAACAGCAGCAGCAGCAACAACAGCAACAACTCCAGCAGCAACTGCAGCAACAGCTTCTTGCTGGCCAGCTCACTCAACAGCAACTGCAGCAAGCAGCTATGGCCGGTCTATTCCCTCAAATGCAAGGGCAACTTCCGTTCAATGCTGCCGCGGGTGCCGGTGCCGGTGGATTTGGTCTTCCGATGATGAACAATAATGCAGGGTTCCCAGCCGCGAGCAATCCGCAAGCTACCGCTGCGGCGTTAGCTGCGATGCAAGGGATGGGTCTTGGAGCAGGGCAGTTCGGAACGGGAATGATGAACTACGGTGCTGGAGGAGCAGGGTTGGGACAAATGCAGCAGATGATGGGATTGATGAATGGCAATGCGGGCTTCGGAGCAGGAATGGGATTCCCGCAGCAACAACAGCAAGGACAAGGCGCGGCTGGACAGCAGCAAGGAGGGCAGCAACAGGGAACGGGAGATATGCCAGTGGGTGTAGGATTGGCCGGTTTGGCGAACTGGGGAACTGGAAAGTAAGAACAGCAACAGCAGCATCGATAGGAAACTCGGATGTATTATTTCACACTCTTGCTCATCTCTGAAAATGTACTTGTATCGACAACAAAAAATCATGCTTGTGATTGGACTGTGAAAGTTGATCTTCTTAACGAGCAGTAGTGCCCCCATCGATGGGCAAGATGCTACCGGTACACCAAGGAGCATCTCTGGCGAAGAACAAAACACCGTTGGCTACATCTCTTGCAGAACCTTGGTGGGGCCAGTATGTCCTTCTCTGATCTGCCAGCTCGGGGTCGATATCAGCAACCATAGCTGTTCCAGCCAAGTAACCTGGCGAGATGGCGTTGACGTTGATTCGGTGTGGAGCGTAATCGCAAGCGACTTGTCTGGTGAGGTTGACTACTGCACCTTTACTTGCGCAATAAGCTGGTTCTGAAGGTCCACCGATGAGTCCGTGAATCGAAGCGATTTGAATGATGGATCCACGAGATCCCCTAGCGCCTTTGTCTCCCTTCCTTCGACCGACTGTGGGGATGGGAGATCCATCCTGCTCCGTGTACGAAGCCCGCAAAGGTACGGAAGGGGGAACATCGTTGAAGCTGTCCAGGTCTTCCTCTAGATCTGCTGGGAATGGAATTGGATCCTGCTTGATCATTTGTTGGATGGCGAGTTTGGTGCCGAGCCAAACCCCTTTGATGTTGATCTGCATCATCTTTTCGAGCACTTCAACAGATTCGTGTTCGATACCGCCGGAAAAGTGCGTGATCCCCGCATTGTTGACCAGAATGTCTAGACGGGAGTGATCAGAGAAGGAGACTGATTTGGAGATGGCAGATTCGAAGTCAGATTGCGAGGTGACGTTGAGACGCTGGAAGTCTGCCGAGCCGCCGAGTCTGTTGATGAGTTCGTGGGTGGGAACATGGCGAGAACCTTGGGAGGCAACTTTGTCTGCGCCGAGTGGTTCTGGCTGGAGGTCGGTGCAGAGGACTTGGGCACCTGCACGGGCGAGGTGGAGTGCTGTTTGACGGCCGATACCCGAGGAGGAGCCAGTTACGAGTGCTGTACGGCCTGCGAGGCTGAGGGAGGGTGGGAGCGACTTTGCGAACTGTGCGAAGGACATTTTTGTGACTAAGTCTGCGTTGGGGAGGGCATACACAAGACGAGAAGACCTGTGGTGTTGACTTATATAGGCAAGGCCAAGACAGCAATGAAGGGCGGCGCATGCCAAGACGGTCTGATGTACAAATGACGCTGAGAATTGCACTAGCTCACTCCCTCACACACAAACACCCACACGGAACGGGTCCAAGGTTCACCGACGACAGAGCCGAGAATGATGGCTGACTTGGACTGCTCTGTCAAACAAAGTCCATTGTGTGAAGCGCGTCGTCATGAAGATCTACCGAGCTGACAAGAATCAGGAACGAGGTAGAAGCCGACATGATGAGATGCGGGGGAGTTACGAGCATGGACCACTTTTTTGTCTTCGCATTGCAAGATGTCGGCGTTCTCAGCGCAACACCGAATTGCTCGCAGCGTTTCGGTGGACAAAGTCGCCGACCAAAGACCACAACCAGGTTTGTTAGGCCTTCAAAAAATGCAGATCTGAGATCGCCGATCTGCGACATGGATACAGTAAAAAATCAACCTGATTCAACCTTGATCCGTAGCCACGTGAGATCGTTGGTAACCGCCGCTTCGAGACTTGCAAAATGGAATGAGAGGCAGGAAACAGGAGATTCCGGGGTCTCGAATTTCGAGTGATTGCTGTGCGATGATGAGACAACCAGCCAGCCCAGCCGCCGCGCTCGAGAGAGTCTGTCTCGCAGCACAGCGCTAGCAACACGGAACAGGCCAGGACAAGTGGATGAGGAACTGAGATGAAGACGGAGCGAGAGTGTCGATCAAATACATCATCTCTTCTCCCGCTGAAAGAGACTGGGTGCTATTCACATACTGTTCAATATAGTACTGTCGTTCAATCGGCGACTCAATCTCATCCCATCTTTCCCAAGCCCATGCAATGGCAGCTGTATTGAGGTGATAGACTGTTCTGTGCTTGCTCATTAACTAACTATGTGGCGTTCGTGTGTTCTAAGGACGACGACGATGAAGAAGGATCAGATGAAGATGAGCCGAAATGACACGCTAATTTCAACCGATTTGACGCTGCTGCTGCTGCTGCCGTTGCTGTTGCTAACTGTGTCGCATTTGAGTGGGGCTTTCATTCAGTTACGGAGTACAGAGTATTCAATGCTGCCTTTGTTCCCGAGTTCCTTGCTTTCCATTTTGACAGTCGAGCGAAAGAGCCCACGGAATCTAGAGACGCGCATCCGCACCGGATTCTTTCTTGTGCCTCTCTCTCTGTCTGTCTACACGGCAGACTCTCACTGTGTCACCCGCTTCTATTCAGGTGCATGTCCACCACGCACATCTTGGCATCTTTGCTTTGAGCCACCATACACCAAATCCCTTCCACCTTGGCCTGAGTATCCTACGCTATTAACTCGACGACGAAGCACAAACTGTTGTTCTTTCAACAGTGCTTCATCGTTCAGAGTTTAGCTTCTGCTCCTCATTTAGGTTGCACAACTTAGAGCTACGCTCGCTATAGCTGCCTAGTACTCAAACGTATACAACGTCAGCTAGTGTACTGTACAGTACAGTACAGTACTCTGCTTCTTTTCGGCGCAGCAGCATCGCACTGTGAGCATTGCTGCCAAGCTGTATCGAACAACACTCTTGTTCCATCCAACGAAGCAAGCAAGTGACTTCTATCCGTATTACCTCCTCCATCCATTCAGCTCATTAGCCTCGGCACTGTATCGTCATCCAATATTTGGATTTGGCGACGACACGCCTCTCCTCTCCTCTCCYCACCTCCAAAGCTAAGCTGAGCTGAGCTGCTCTGCTGAGCTGCCCTGCCCTTCTCCGACGAGCGCAAGCAGCATCTCTCTCCCAAACCCTCGGTCTCTCTGTCTCATCACATTCTCTCACTCTCTGGCTCCCCTGTCGTCGGTTCCAATAATTATTTTTTTCTAAATAAATTCTCTCCTCTCCGTCGACGACCCTTGCCAATCTTTCATCCTCCCCTCCGACAGTAGTAGTCTCCAAGCTGGTCTTTTTGCATATTTTCCAATCTTGTGGCTCCAATCTCGATCCGAATTAGGGCGTCTCTCCGCCTACCGTATTTGCAGTAATTCCCTCGGATGCGCTCTCCTACACTAACACCACCGCTGCTTCCGCCGCCCACTGCTAATGCTACTGCAACACCATCATCTCAACCGACAAATCAAATTCACCATTCGCTACTTTCGCCTTCCGCGGTGAACAACAACAACAACTCAACTACCAATGCCAAAGTAGCGGCTTCTTCCACTCTTCATTCTTTCCTACTCTCACCATTCTCGCCATTGTCCTCGGCTCCACCACCGTCGTTGTTCGGCAATTCTCATGGTGCCCGCGTGCACGTTTCTTCCAAAATGTCGGACGTGGCGCCGCCCGAGTCGCGTGATGACGATCCGCCTGTCACCGCTGACTTGACATCACACAAAACAAATTTGACCACTACACCGCCAATACATACAGCGACAGTAGCAGCATCAACATCGTCATCGTCATCATCATCACCGCTACCACAGCTAACAGCCACAACAACGACACTACCACAAGCGACAAGCGACGCGCAACAAAATGCTATGCCGTCGTCATCATCATCAGGAGGTGGACCCCGATCCTCCCCCTCGTCCAACCCTGCACCATCTGTCGAGCCATCACGGCGATCCGAATCTACTATCGACCCCACAAAGTCTCTGCAGCTGTCCACCGCTGTCGCTTCCGTTCCACCCTCTGCACAGACCAGTCCAGGTGCAAAAACACCGGAGGTCACCTCCACCGTCAGCACCCTCCAACTAGCATCCGAGGCCCTCTCCACGATCCCCCAGCAACAAGCATCCGATGCATCGTCAGTACCACCGGCAGCTGCCGAGCTTCTCACCGCATTGCATCGCAAACACAAGAAGGCACCTGCCATTCAGAGTCCGCGTCCTGGCTCTATTCGCTCTCGTAGTTTGGCCACCACTCCGGTTCCACCCACTGTTTTGCTTGGCGTCAAACATGATTCGTTCGATGTCACTGCCAACTCTTCGCGGGCGACCACACCAACACGAACCCCGTCTGGGCGTGCCAAACGACAGCGGCGCGAGCGCAATCAAGCTACTCCGAGCGCAGTCACATCGGCTTTGCCGAGTCTTGAGTCGAATGATCGGAGGAGATCCGCACGAGTCGCAAAGGCGGTCACTACCAGCGCATCAGACAGCCCGAATACGCCCAATCTTGCGCTTTTTGGATTCTCGCCATATTTGGAGAATCTCGTGATGAACGCAAAGGAGACAGATCGACGCACAAGATCAGGAGGTAGAGGCATTCGTCCACCTGTCGACCGCGCTCCCACCAGGACCAAGCGCGGCGCTGCAAAGAGCAAAAACAAGGAGTCAGATCCGGATGGCCCCGACGACGAAGCAAAGTCAGAGTAAGTTCTTGAAACATAGCACAGAATGTCATGTCGCCTAAGCCGACCATAGTTGACCATGGGGCGTCGTGTTTCTCATTCTCCATTCTTCACCAATGACAGGCTCTACCGTCAGCTGTGCATCATCTCGTACCAGCTACAGGCGCATCTAGGTATGGTGCCCCATAAATCGTTAGACGAGCTCAGAGCACAATTTGCTACTCCACCGCCGGATGAGGAGGAGGAAGGTGAGAACGGGAAGCTCCATCCGACAGGTGCTGCCGGTGCAGATCCAGGTGCTTCGGTCAACGCGAGTCGCGCGACTACGCCTGTCCACGACGCCAACGCCCACAACAGCTACGACCAGCAAAATGCAGGAAATGCAATGCAGCAAAGTACACCGGCGTACGCACAACCACAGCCTGTCATTGTCAAGGCAGAACCGCAACAATCACCCCGCTTCTCGCATCTT
The DNA here is from genome assembly GCA_019972555.1 of Ustilago shanxiensis. Lineage (NCBI taxonomy): Eukaryota > Fungi > Basidiomycota > Ustilaginomycetes > Ustilaginales > Ustilaginaceae > Ustilago > Ustilago shanxiensis. Next base: position 304,374 of record BPMX01000010.1, on the reverse strand, counting down.
GAATCGCAGTATTCGCAGTCACACCCTTCGTACGAGACGCAGGAGCCGCCAAAGCAACCCTACTCACCTGAATCATCACCCGAAGTCGCTCTAGCGCAGACCCTCAGGCCACCACTCTCTTCCTTCTCATACAACAAGGACGTTCCGCAGTACTCGGCCGTCCCAAGCTACAGCCAGTATAGCAATGGCTACCGGTCCTGCCAGTCACCCGAGCCCTATCCATGGTCGGCCAAATTAGATGAGATTCAGGACGAGCCCATGTCTCCTCCTTATCGACCAGCTCGTAGCAACATTATGTCAATCTCTGCACTCATGGACGGCCCCAGTCGCCCCAGCAAAGCGCGCACTCCCTCGCCAGAACCCATTTGCACACCTCCTCCACCGACAGAGCAGCTGCCACCACCGTTCATGCAAGAATGGACCGAAGAGGACGAAATGGCCTCTCAATTCCTCTCTGCTTGTGCTGCCACCATTCCCAAGCTCGACACGACCGAACTAGATCGCTTGACGCAAATCGCTCAATTGGCGGCCTTCGACCTCATCCTACCGTCCGCTCCGTCATCACCACGCACTTCGACCCCGTCTGAATTAGAGCAAAGCGAGCAGGCCCGACTCGAAGCCATCACCAAATACGATCCTCGACGTCTTAATCCACTCGACACCCTCGACACAGCCGCTCTCTACTCGATCGAAGAAGCCGAGTATGTCTCGGAGATGGAAAGCAACGAAGATCTCTACGAAACTATTCGCTATCTCTCTAGTTTTGATGAAGTGGTGGACGAGTGGCGAGCTGGCGAGTTGGTGCGTTTGCGACTGCAGTTAGAGATGCGAAAGGCGGAGATCGACCGTATTTGGACTTGCGATCGCAAGCTCGCATGGTCAACTTTCATAGATAATCGTGCAGGCGAGTTGTACCGCAAGTCGATGGCGGAGGTCAGTCATAAGAAGTGGCAGGCAGAGATGGAAATGGATCTGCTTGCGGTGCACAGGAGAAAGACGAAAGGGTTAGCGAAGCTGACTAAGGACCTACTCGTGCCCGATGTGCCTGGGTTCGAGGAGGACGAGGAGTTGAAGGAAGTGTACAAAAAGTTTGGCAAATTCGTAGCTGTCGGAGCGAGATATACCGATGTCGAAGATCCGCTTGTGAGAGCGGATCTGAGGAAGATGAGGGATGCTTTGCGAGAGCACAAGAAACGCAGCAGGTTGGACAAGAGCAAGAAGGATGCAGTCGAGATGGACGTCGAGCAGTCTACAGCAACAACACTACTGGCAGATGGAGAAGAGACTACAGACGTCTTAGCAGGCGCCGATGAAATGATAGTTGCAGACGAGCATGCAGCTACATCTGATGCCTCATCGTACGAATCAGACTCGGAAAATTACGATTCCGATTCGTCCTATGCTACTTCGTCGTCCGGCATCTCCTCTCTCCCCTCCTTCTCTTCGGTCTACAGCTCTCCTCGCATCCCCAGCATCGCCGATGCAGAAGCACCCGACATCCTCATCTCGACCGACGATCTTGAAGGCCTGGCTTCTGAAGTCGCCTCACAACTCGGTGCTGCTGACGAAAATGCCTCGGACGAAGACGCAGATGAAAGTCTCTGGGCACGCCAGATCAGACTGGCGAATCTGTTGGCAGCTGAGAGCGCATTGCCGTCTGGTGTTCAGACTCCAGCAGCACCTGCATCTGCCGTGCCTAGTAGAGTGAACACGCCTGCACCATCAGCAACTGCCGGAAAGAAGGTGAGAGGAACGAAGCGGAAGAAGCGTCCACCGCCCCCTGGTGCTAGACTTTGGAAGAAAGGTCGTGTGCAACGCGATCCGACTGAGGAAGGAGATGAGGAGATGCCGCCTCCACCTCGAGAGTCGGGTCAAGCCAGAGAAAGTGGGTATCAGAATGGCTCTAGCAAACCGGAGCAGGTTTCAAGAGCAATTACACCAAAGCATGAGCTCGATGAGCCATCTCGTAATGGCGCATTTGAGCCACACGCTTATGGTGGTGAACAGCAAGCATTCACAGCTCCGTCATACAGCTACCCGATCCGCAACCAGTACGAGCAAGGCGTTCGATATGACGCCGATCCTTACTATCAATCTGAAAGCGGGAGGGCCGGGTTTGGAGGTCATTCTGCCTACCCACCTCCTCCTCCATCACTGAGTAGTGCGTATACCAGACCAGAGGCGGTGGGATATGGCTCAGAGACAGCTCAGTATCGAAGTCGAACACCGCCAATTGCAGAGCCTGGGCAGCAAGGATATTATCCGTCTTATGCTCAAGCTTATTCGCATCAGCAGCAGCAGCACCAGCAGGACTATGAGCAGATCGAACAGGGGTTGGAACAGGGTCGTTACCCACCACATCATCAACAGCAGCAGTCTAGGCCTCAGTGGCCGTACTAGTGTGTAGTAGAAGAAAGAAAAAGCCCCAGAAAGCGGGCGTAACCAATGTACTTGTATCTCAATAAATCACAACCGTTCAGTGTAAAAGTGATCCGGGCTTCTGTCCGCAAGCAGGAGATGAACTCAAAAGCTTGGCATGTCGAGCTTCGCTTCGCCCGATGGCATTGAGGGAAAAAACATGAATTGAAGCTTTGCATTGCTGATCAAAAGTAAGGACGTCTAGTCGAGTTGAGACCTGATAAGCGCAAGAAGAAGGGTAGTCGAAGTCAGTACAAGCAGTCCTGACAATCTTTGTTTTTCTCTTCTCGTCCATCAACCAATCATCAGCGCCAAGCATAGAAAGCCGATAAGGCGGATAGGGAAGGCTGGATATGTCAAAGGTCAGACAAGGCTGAAACTTGATATGGATTTGATTGTCCTCAATTTTAGTTAGGACTAACGAGATTCCTGAAATAGTCAAATGTGTTGATCATCATTTTGTTCGACAAACCCAGCCAAATATGCCCCTGCGATGTGTCTTTGTATGCTGGCGCTGTTGGTTGATGGAAAGGCGGAGAGAAGAGTGCATTCTGTATGAGGTACCTACGATGTGCGGTTGTGATGGTGGAGAGAAGGAGACTATAGCGGAGTGAGTCGAGACACCTTTGAGCTTGTGTGAGTGCGTGGGACTCTTTTTTCCCTTTTTTTCTTCTCAGGGTCGACCGCAGGAACAAACGCCGATCACGAAAAAAAGATTTTGAGCTTGTTAGACTTGACAAAACGACAATCCAAAAATTCGACGACCTGTTAATGCTGAAACCCTCTTTTCCAGAACAAGCAGAGCTGAGCTACTCAACAGCACGGTAAGGATAGGATAGAAGACATAGCATTGATAAGCTATATTTGCTGTAAAGGAGCATTGCGATGCATTATAAGAACAACGGATACTGCAGAAACGGACTTAAACCACAAACAGAGATCACGACAGTTCCCTAGCACCAACGCTGGCACTGAAACTCAGCTTTGTCGGAGATAAACTCCTAGCCCTAGCCATCTGAGCCCTTCTCACTGCAGGAGAAGGTGGAACCATCGCCCTTCCGGATCCCATGTTCACTCTGCTTGGCGAAGCTGTCAGTGGACCACTATACTCCTCTGATGTTGGAGTTGCCGGCACTTCGACCGGAGACCTTTTCTCAACCATTCCTGTCGCGAGGAAAGGATTCTGATTTTCAACATCTCTCTCCATCCTACCGAGACGCTGTTCAGCGGTAGGAGGGAGTGCGAATGGCGTGCTTGCGGTAGAACTTCGCAGTCGTCTGTATGGGATGGCTTGTTTGGTGGATTCTTGGTGTTTTCGTTGTCGAAGTTCTGCTTCGGCTGCTTCTTGGGCAGGGGTGCGAGGTTTGAGTGGAGATGGGATGCGAGGTCGATCTCGGGAGGACATGCCTGGTCGAGCGGCGTATTTGTTACCCAAATCCGAGTGTACGGCTGCGGGTGCGGCTGTGGGTGCGGGGTTGACCTCGGAGACAGTGGATCGACGAACTGCTCGCTGCTCGGTACGCTCTGAGAGTGCAATTGAGGTGGAGTCGGATGTGTTTGGTCTCGCCTGACGCCTTTTGGATGCTGATGGGTCTTGCGAGAAGGAGGCCGGTAACGAGGGAACAGGAGGAGGAGCCATTTCGCTTGTCCTTGGTTTGCTGCGCAATTCTGCGACCGAGGTACTGTGACGAAGCTTTCGAGGCGAAACTCCCCCTCCTGCTTGCTGTGGAAGGGTGGGCCGAGAGGGAGCTTCCTCACTAGTCGCTCTTGTACCCTTTGTAGGACTGTTGATTCTTCTCTCGGTACGAGCGGCTTTGGGTGTCTCCACTCCACCTGACGCTTCCTCTCGCAGATCCCTTCTGGAAGCACGCTTCCTGGGCGAAGCTTTCGGCGTAGTGCTCTCCTCTGTTGGCCTAGAAGCAACTGATACTAGCTCTTCACTTCCTCTACGGCCGCTCTCGCTGTTGAGAACCTGAGACCAGAAGTAACGGAACTCCAAACATAACAAATCTGTCTGCTTCAATGCTGTGACAAAGCTGCCCCTTCCTCCCAGCCCCATCCCTGCCTCTGCAAAGCTGCCTTTCGTCGGTGTTGAAGCAGGAGTAGTCACTGTATCAGCGCACTTGTGACTCAACTGTACAATCTGGTGAATTCCTCCCATATCCATGAACCTTTCTCGTGCTACTCCGCTGTCGACTAGGATACACATGAGCAAGTCCAGTGCGAAACCTGATGGTAGTGGTAGAGGTGCATCAGTTGCTGACGTCGTGTTTGGAGTGGCAGGTGGGCTGTTTGGAGTGGCCGGAATGAGGACTGGCGGCAGCAGCTGCGTGCAGTAATCAGCTAGAACGATCTGAAGCAGAAGTTCTAGGGAAGATTTGCGAGAGGTGATGCGTTGAGTAGCCCGGCTGCAGAGGGTAAGACCTTGAAGGATGGTAATAGCGATACAGATTTCGGATGTCGTTGATCGGATGCGATTCTGTTGTACCTCTGACATGGCAAAGCTCTGCTGTTTGGACGAGCTACCACCACCTTCGCAAGCAATGTTGGCTTCCTGCGCTCGTTCAAGTTCCAAATGCAGCCTGTAAACATGTCCTAACAGCACTTCTGCCAAACTGTAACCTGCTGTAGCCTGCAAAGCCCAGAAGGTGGTCGATTGGTCCAAGCCCACCAAACCTCCTGCTCCCGAGGTAGGATCTGTGATCTTGACGAGGGTCTTTTCGATGTCGTTCAACACCGCTATCCTTTCTGAAGAGGTTGAGAGAGGAGAAGTGAGGGCGTCAAGCCAAGTCTCGATGGAAGTTTCGAGATTGAGCTGTCGAGGCGAAGACATGCTGTTGTTAGGACGAGAGATGCCGGGACTGAAATGGTCGCGTGCTGTGCTGAACCTTGTTGATGATTTAGTAGGAGTAGACGAACGTGATATGATAGGTGGTGACATTGTAGCTAGCACCGTCTGTTGATTACGGTAACGTAGGTTATGGGGGGACGGAGACAGGAGCCATGCAAGAGTCAGAGGTCTGAACTAGGATCAGTAGAAGCGCATAAGAGCTTGCCTATTTGGGAGGTACAAGCGCACTCACCGTGGCATCAGAGGTGGTACTGCAAGTCAGGGTTCAGCGTTTGTGGCGGCAGAGCAACGCTCAAGTGACAAAGACGCAGAACATGAAGTTGTAGCGCTTTGCCGCCCGCTAGAACACAACGAGTGGATAACTTGAGGGAATGTTAGGTGGAGGCGAAACTGCGAAAGAAGAGTAAGGTCTCGGTGAGTTGAAGGAAGAGGATGGAGTGCATACAGAGTTGCAGATGGATTTCGTTGGCCAGGATCTACTCTGCATGAGAAGCGGAGACCGAGGGCTTTGCAGGGCTCGGACGAAAATTTCTCTCGAGTCGTTGTGGCATGCTTGATTGAAGCGTTGTTCGGTGGAGTTGAAATTAAGGCTCAGAGAGACATGTCCTCGGTCAGACGGACAGGTCGATCCGTGTAGAGCCGCATCCCGCTGCATTTGCACCAAACTAGAACTCAGAGAATAGAAGACACCCCGAGGAAGCTTGGTCTTGATGAAGCCAGGCAAGTCTCGATGCCTCGCTTAGCTTGCACTGCTGTGACTTGCTTACCTTTGAGTTGTTACTTTGCATCACAAGGCAGCTTGCTTCCTCCATTGATGGCCCTACCCACTGTACATCTTTCTCTCACATGTCTGCCTCCTTGACAGCGTGATCATGTCAGTCGATGCTTTGCGTGGTTGTCTCGAAGACACGCTGTGTCTCCTAGGACGTTACTTATTGGTCCCGGAAGGCGGCAAGCAGAACGGCGTGAAGCAACAAACACACCGAACCTGAGAAGCCAAGAAATCTCCGCCACGAAAGCGCGTATCCAAATGTCTTGATCACGTGACGCGTTGTTCTGGCTCAGGGTCCAGTTTTGGCTGCGCTTTGACATGCATTCAAGTGGAGGATACACCGCAGAGTTGCACCTTGGAGGTCTACCATCACCAGCACACTCCTACATCAAAGTGATACCGCTTGCTCTTTGTCTTGCTGGCTGCACATAGAGGAGCTCAGTGTCGAGCAAACAGCGCGAAGCTTCTCTCGACAGCATGCCAGCAAAGCCCCGCAGGTCAGCACCGCCAAAACCAGCATTCTTTCTTGATCAGGAGGAGACCTATTCCATCCACTTTTCGCTTTTCGAACCGGAGCCGTCACTAGCCAGTCAAGCACCTTTTCAGAGCGAAGATAGGCTAGCTGTTGATCGAGTCTTTGATCGTTTGCCAGATACAGCATTGCAGGGCGATCACGGCTCAGCCAGTCGCACTCAACGCAATTTCTTGTACCGCGATCGATCGACAAAGTCGTTTGGCTCGCCCATCGATATTCGCTTTGGCCCCATCCGCATCGACTGGGCTGAGCGTGCTCATACGGCGTCAGACATGTCCAATCCCTCTCACCATGCAATCACAAGCAACAGCTCAACACCGGAAGCCTCGGGCTCCGGTAGCCACCAGAATTCCAAGACACAGAGGAGGAAACACGTCTTTCATGCTAAGCAACCTCAGGTATCGCTACCTGTGGCAAGGTTCGAGAAGACAGACTCGTTTGAAGGCGATTCCTCCGGTTCAGGCTCAGCCTCAAAGGATACAGATAAGCAGCTTGCTTCATGCTCTGAGAAGTTTGAGGGAGTGACCATCGGTGCAACCGAGGTCGCCTTTGGTATCGTGCACCTCTTCCGCGACAAGCAGGAAGCAACCACTGGCGCAACTTCCGTTGCAAAGAAGGGAACAGGCTCGAGTCTGGTCGCCGGATCCTCAGCATCGCAACATCTCGAAAACCAGATCCCAGAAGAAGACGTCGGAGCAGTCGTAGCTGTTCTTGCAGTGCCTTCCCACTTGACGGCTTCGCACTTTCTCTCCTACATCGAACCAGCAGTCGAGGCCATCACACACCTCCGCATGGTCCGAGATATGCATCCGAATCGATGCATGGTTCTCATTCGCTTTCGTGACGCAAAGGATGCAGAAGACTTCCACAAGATGTTTAACGGCCAACCTTTCAACGCAATGGATCCTCAAGAGATCTGCCAAGTAGTCTACATTACTTCTCTCACGGTATCCAAGCACTCTTCATTACCTTTCAGCTATCCAACGCTTACCAACTCCGACCCTTGGCCGCTTCGACCACCGACGAACACTGCCAACAAGGCTGCACACGAACTGCCGACTTGTCCGGTCTGTCTCGAACGCATGGATAGCTCGGTGACAGGTTTGATGACCATCTCGTGCCAACACACATTTCACTGCTCGTGTCTATCGAAGTGGGGAGAATCGCGATGTCCTGTCTGTCGATACTCGCAGACAGGGCAACCTTCAACACATCATCGACGTAGAACGCCGCGGTCCTCGATGGATCCTTCGACTCCATCACGTACTGGTCGTGGCGACGTCGTTGCTGAGGCTGACTCTGAGGAAGAAAGCGATGCGGACGAACCGAGCTGCTGTGCAGTCTGTGAGACGCAGCAGGACCTTTGGGTCTGTCTCGTCTGCGCTTCTGTCGGTTGTGGCAGGTACAAGCAAGGCCACGCACATCGGCATTTCAGCGAGACTGGACATCTGTATAGCCTGGAGCTCGAGACGCAACGAGTCTGGGACTATGCAGGCGATGGATACGTGCATCGTCTGATCCAGAACAAGGCCGATGGTAAGCTGGTGGAGCTGCCGTCGGCATCCTCAGCAACGGCAACACCGGAGCGAAGCAGAACGATACCTGCTTCAGCGAGTTACGCGTCAGCCATGTCGGCGAGTGGGACCAAGTATTCGGGCCCTCCACCAGACTACGGACGTGACTCTCGTCACCACGCAGGAGCGGCAGAAGAGAACAATGGCGCTTCAGCACAGCATCAACAACAGCAGCAGCAGCAGGACGATGCAAGACGTCCAGGCTCCAGTCGTGCAGCAGACGAGAAACTCGAGGCGATCGGCATGGAGTACTCCTATCTTCTCACAAGCCAGCTCGAATCTCAACGTCACTTTTACGAAGATAAATTGGATCAGTTCCAGGCTCAACTCACGTCTATGACAGGCGAGCTTTCAGCCCTTTCACACAAGTCTAAGCAGATCGACGAGCTTTCGCATCGCACTGCCGAGCTGGAAAGGAACAACGAGTCTCTGAAAAAGGAAAAAGAGAAGAGCGATCGCAAAGCAGAAAAAGCAGTCGAACTAGCAAGAGCTCTGGAGAAAGATCTGCATTCAGAACGCTCCATCAGCAAAGGTCTAATGGATCGACTGGAGAAGGTGAAGGAGAGTGAGGCGGGATTGAAGGCTCAAGTGACAGATCTGCAGGAGCAGGTGAATGATCTGATGTTCTTTGTTCAGGCAAGGGATAAGATTGATCAGGAGGGAGGTGAAGCACAGGGCGGTGATGTTGAGATTAGAGAAAAGCCTGGTCGGAAGGGGAAGGCTAGGAAGAAGTGATTGCCCGTCTCTCAGCGCGGATTCCGCCGCTGTCAATTCTCGAATACTCAGCACCTTGCATTAGATACCATTTTCGAAGCCAATGACGAGCCGTGATCTGTCACCACCTGTGGTCAATCGCCATGGACCTGAGGAAGTAGTACGTACTGAAAGTCCAGTATGCGACATCCCGCACTTTTGGCTGAGTCTGTTGCGGTGTATCCGAAGATGAACCGCAGAGTCATCAACTCAGGCGGCTTTGCGGGTCGTCATCTTTCCCCACTGCAACGACTCCAACATGCATGCATTTGTACCGCCATCGTGAGGATGCGGAACCAATGATATTGGGCCGCTGAGTTCTCTTGTTTGAGTGCTACGGTGGCGTGGCCGAAAACCGAAGATCGGTCATATCGGGGTACTGTGCGGCAATCACGTTTGTCGCATGAGAAGAAGATTTCGAAGTCTCCTCGGCAAATGACCTCATTTTTTCGCCCTTACCCGACGCCTTTGTTTGTCTGTGTATTTTTTGGTGGAGAGTTTGTGTACCGTTTCAGTTGGAGAAGAAACTCGTGGAAAATCCCTTGGTCCGCTCCGCCTTGGTCCGTGCTTAGGTTGACGCTCTAACTTCGGTGGATCTTCGCACAGTCACGAGTGTGCCTGAGAATGTGTGCTGCTGTGTTGCTTCTTCGTTTGGTCACGCCATGCTGGGACTGTTGCTGTGACTTGACCGTGCGGCAAGCCGCCATCGGATGTGTCAATTGCGAAGAAGAAAGTCCAAGCCGAGCTGTGAAGGAACAAAAGTATATAACCGTGTCATCCTTCACTGCACTCGATTTCTTTCTTTCATCAACACATCACCCATCAGTATCGTTAATCATGTCGCTCAACAAGACTCTTACTCTCAACGACGGTAACAAGATCCCTCAGATCGGCCTCGGCACTTGGCTCTCCAAGCCTGGAGAGGTTGCCAACGCCGTCGAAGTCGCTGTCAAGAGCGGCTACCGCCACCTCGACTTGGCCAAGATCTACCAGAACCAGGAAGAAATCGGCACCGCTCTCAAGAAGGTCATCCCCTCCGTCGTCAAGCGTGAGGAGCTCTTCATCACTTCCAAGCTCTGGAACAACGCTCACCGCCCTGAGAACGTCCAGGCTGCCTACGAGGAGACTCTCCAGGAACTCGGTCTTGACTACTTGGACCTTTACCTCATCCACTGGCCCGTTGCTTTCGTTCCCGGCAAGGACCTTGTCCCCAAGACCGAGGACGGTAAGCAGACCAAGATCGACCAAGAAGCTTCCATCGTCGACACCTGGAAGGCCTTGATCGAGCTCCAGAAGGCTGGCAAGGTCAAGTCTATCGGTGTCTCCAACTTCACCATCGAGCACCTCGAGGCTATCATCAACGCCACTGGTGTCGTTCCCGCCGTTAACCAGATTGAGGCTCACCCTCTCCTTCCCCAGGACGAACTCGTCGCTTACGCCAAGCAGAAGAACATCCACCTTACTGCTTACTCGCCTCTCGGCAACAACCTCAGCGGAAAGACCAAGATTGTCGACTACCCTCAGGTTTCCGAGGTCGCTAAGAAGTACAACGCCGACCCTGCTCAGGTTTTGATCGCTTGGGGCGTCAAGCGTGGCTACAGCGTTATTCCCAAGAGTGTCACCGACTCTAGGATCAAGAGCAACTTTGCTCAGATCGAGTTGAAGGACGAGGACTACGAGACCGTGACCAGCTTGTACAAGGAGCTCGGCAAAGTTCGCTTCAACATTCCTTATACCTACAGTCCGAGGTGGGACGTGAACGTCTTTGGAGAGGATGCTGAAAAGGCTGCGAACTTGTCCGTTAAGACTCAGTAAGCATCTAAGACGATCCGTGTTTCGACGGAGGTGTACGCAAAGTAATCGAATAACGTTATACCAACACATCCCACTTTGCCCCGTTTCATTTCGCTTGTGCATGTGCATCTGTGCAGGAAATCGAAACTCTGAATTGATGCGAAATGAAGTTTGTGTCCCGGCACAAGTCTATCAGACTCAAAGTGGAACTGTTTGGTTCCGACATTCCATCGTGCGAAAGATCATGTCACAGCACAAGCTCGGGTGAACATGAAAAGCAGATGCCAGCCATGCACCATTCTTGTTTGTGATCTCGAGTCTAACCTAAATCGCAACTGAGGAGTGCGTCATGTGTCACATCATCGAGCTCTGAACACAATCTTCTTCCAAAGTTCTTGTAGCCCGACACAACACACACACACACGCAAGAGAGCCATTGGTCATGCCATGAAATCAAATTGCAAGTTTCGCCATCCGTCATCATCCCAAAATGAGATCACTCGTACTTATTCGCAGCGCCTGTAGCCTCAGCCTGTCGCTTCAACGCCTTCGGTGCGTCACCTCTCTCCATCATCAGCTCGATCACTCTGATCCTATCCGGCGTATTGAACTCTTCATCATCCAACAGCTGATCCAACTCCTTCCTACTAGCCACCCTGTAAAATTGCTTCTTGCTCGGCTTAGGGTCCTTCTCATGACTCTTCCCTACCTTACCCTGTGCCTTCTCATTCCCGAAGAAATTCAGCAACAGACTGTGATCATAGGGAGGAATATCGTTATACCTCCTTTCCGGACCATGAATCTGCCTTTCGATCTCGTAGCCGTCATTGTTCAGAACAAAGAGATAAGGAGTCAGGCCGTGGCGGATCATAGTTCCGATCTCTTGTACTGTGAGTTGGAGGGAGCCATCACCGACAAAGAGACAGGTTCTGCCGAGTTTGTCTTCTCTTGCGGCCAAAGCTACGCCGAGGGTTGCGCCGACCGACCAGCCGATGCTTCCCCAAAGGACTTGGGAGACCCAGCGAGTGTTCTTGGGCAGTTTAGCCTCAAGCATACCGAAGGAGGAGGTACCGGTTTCGACAATAACCTGGTCTTGTTCCTTGAAGAACCTTCCCATTCTCGGCCAGAGGTATTCTTGGGTAATGACTTCGCTGGCGTCTTTGGGAAGAGCATTCTCGAACTTCGGCACAACCTTCTTCGTTTGTTCGAGCCTTTTTCCCTGCTCAGGCTGTAGAAGAGCACTGAGTTTCGGTAGCAGTCGTTTCATACCGATCCCCGGATAGTGCGAATAGCCAACGGTGGTGTAGTCGGAGTGCAACTCAATGGTGCTCTCTCTCGGAGTCCTGTAGCTGAAGTTACCAGAATTGAAATCCGACTTCAAGCTTCCAACCGTAATCAGCACATCAGCTCCCTCCACCACCTCCTTGACAGCTTCGCTAGTCAAGTTACCAACGTAGAGTCCGCCATACTGAGGGTGATCTTCGTCGACAAGAGCTTTGCCCATCGGAGTAGCAAATACGGGCAAGCCTGACTTCTGGATCAACTCGCGAGTCTCAGCGATACATCCATGTCGATCAGCACAAGCGTCAACGAGGATGACGGCAGACTTGGCTTCCTCAATATGCTTCTTGGCTACGTTGAGGACGTACTTCTCGGCAGCTTCGTCGTTTGGTTCTGCGTCGTACTTGAGTTTCGTCTTCAGAGCCTCAGCGGGCATTGTTGCGTGAACAAGGTCGGTGGGAAGGGCAAGATAGACCGGGCGGGCCTTCTTCATGGCGGTGACTAGAATGCGGTCGATTGCTTCACCTGCGCCTTCCTTTTGCTTGAGAATAGCGCTGTCAGCTGAGATCTCTTTGGACATGTTCTCAAAGGCTGAGAATCTTCCATCTCCAAGTGTATGATGCAAAAGAGAATGAGCACCCTGAGCAGCAGTGGAAGGTACACCGACGATGTGAATCACTGGCAGTCTCTCCGAAAAGCTTCCAGCGATACCGTTTAGGGCGGATAGCTCGCCGACGCCGAAGGTGGTGACAACGGCCGAGATGGTGCGTTTGACACGTGCATAGCCGTCAGCAGCATATGCGGCGTTGAGCTCATTGGAGTTGCCGATCCATTCAAGGGAGGGGTGGTCTTCGATGAGATCAAGGAAGCCCATGTTGAAGTCTCCGGGAACACCTTGAACCGACTGAGTGCCTAGTTGGACTAGACGCTCGAGAAGGTAGGCTCCAATTTTGATCTCGCCGCTTGACATCGTGATAGAGGTGCGAAGATGATGTTGATGATCAGGTCGTTAGGCAAGGGAAGTGAAGTCCGGTCGATATTATAGAGCAACAGATACAGCAACACAAAGGAGGATGCCTGAGAGAATAAAGCGCTCAGGCCACACAAGATTCGCTTGGAAGGCAAGGCGCAAGGGTTCAGACATGCGATTCCGTAGGTTGGAGTTTTCTCAGCCACACACAAATCGATCAGTCAATTCTTCCGAGAAGGCTCATGTGCTAACATGGCCGAATCTGGCAGGAAAGCGAACTTCATTGATGACGAAAGTTCGGTATGATGATGAGTTTGCTGCTTACAGCCGTTGACGAAAGTTTGATGCATGTCATGACGGGCGTGCATATGTGGAGGCGAATGCCTCTCACTGTTAGATCTTCACAGAACTGACATCTGGAAAAAATGCACGATGGCACTTCCAAGCCTCACGTAGCCTGCGGTCTGTCTCAACTGCAAACTATCACACAGGGGCACATGATGGAAGTGTATCATGATTGTTCTGAAGTTGAAGGAGCTATGCAACAGGAAAGAAACATGCGGGTATAGAGTTGACAGGCTCGCTCTCAGGCTCTTGTTTGATTTTAGTCCTTGTAGCCAGCCTGGCGTCTCTGACCCTTGGCGACAGTCTTGTCGACCGTGAATCCTCTCGCCTTGTAGTATTCCTCCTCCCTGCTGGTTCCATCCTCGCTATCCGCGGGAATCTCGCCTCGAACAGCGACACGAATAGCGTGACGCCTGCTGACACCAACATCCTCGTAGATAGCCGAGTGGATGTTGGTCCTGTTGTCCCAGATAGCGACGTCTCCAGCATTCCACTTGAACCTGACGCTGAAGTCACTGGCAGTGGAGACGTGGTTGGTGAGGAAAGCAACAAGGTAGTCCGACTCAGCCTTGGGAACACCAGGGATGTACTTGACGAAACCAGGGTTGAAGAAGAGCGCCTTGTGCTTGGTGACGGGGTGGACACGGACAAGCGGGTGCTCGGTCTCGACGGGCTCACGACGGACGGTGTTGCCGAATCGGCGAGCTCCTTCAGCCTGGTCAACAGCAGAGTGGATGGCGGTAAGCTGCTCGAGGTACTGTCGAAGAGGGTAGGAGAGACGGTCATAGGCAGCGTAGCCGGAGGCCCAGAGAGTATCACCACCAGCTTCGGGAGAGACCAAGAGCTTGAAGGATGTGTACGAAGGAGGGTTGATCTCGTAAGTCACGTCAGAGTGCCACAAATCGGCACGAGAGTGCTGAACAGGACCGCGATAAACCTTCTTCTCAGGGTCTGAGGTGGGGTGCGAGTAGACAACGTGCACCTCATCGAGGTCACCACGGGCAGGGACACCGGTAGTGGCATGCTTGTGGAGAGGACCCCAGTATCGACCAAGGGCGAGCTGCTGCTCGATGGTCCAGTCATCCTGACCACGGAGGAAGACAACACCTCGCTCAGCGACGAGCAGGGCGAGTTCATCCTTTTGTGCGTCGGTGAGCTCACCGAGCTTGATGCCCTCAAGTTCGGTTCCGATGGTCGTGGTCAAGTCCTTGACAGCGGTGGCAGCACCGAAGAGAGCCTTCTTCTCTGGATCAGCAAAGAGAGCGCGGTCCTTTGGAGGAGTGATGGGCTCGTATGCATCCCAGTGGACTTTGGGGAAGGATGGCTTGAAGTCATTGTACGGGTAGTCCTCCTCTGTGGAGAGCGCACCAAGGTCAAAGTGCTCCGAGTTGTATTGATGGGCACGATTGGTGAAGCCCTGGCGAGGGATCTGCTTTTTTACGACGGGGTCAGCGGCTTTGGACCCAGAAGCCTCGGGCGAGTTTGGGCGACGGTCGACAGCGACAGGTGCCATTGCGGATAGATGAATGTGAGTGAGCGCTGAGGAAAAGAGGAATCAACAAGAACAGTGATGGAGCAGTCGCAGTGATGTTCAGTGTAAGGAGGAATTTCTTATGGAGGGGATGGACATGATGGGGACGAGACCTATCGTTTTATGTATGAATGCATGCTCAGAATGAAAGGAACCTGTACCTTCTAGCGTAGCCTCTAACTTCAAGCAACACGCAATCCTTCACACAGGAAACTACTTTCCAGCAACATCGGAGGACAAAGCAAAAGCACGAGCTGAGCCTCGCGTGGAGTAGCCAAGAAGAGAAGATGGTACCACTGTATTGCCATGACTGTGCTTCTTGCGTGACCAGCACGAACACGCCATCACGGCTTGGTCACATTATTGCACTGCCTGTCACAGTGCGCAGTGCGGACTGTGTAAAGCCGTGTGGCCTCCGTTGGCTTCACTTCATGAGAACCACCACTATGAGAGACAGGATCGGGTGTAGGGAAATGAAAAGGCAAGTTTCGGCGAAGGGAGGAGGGACTGCCGTCATCGGGCTCCAGACACTCAAGCGCGAGTCAATGTGGGGATGACTCTTCTTTATCACCGACACATGGTGTTTGTTCATCCAGCAATGCATCCTTAACGTGGCGCTGCTATGCGAAGGATGGTGGACAATAGGTGTTCAGAATGGCGCAAGTGCCAAGGGAAGGGTCGGTCATTTGATAATGATGCTGGGCGAAGGCAAATAATGTGGGGGAAGGGAGAGAGCTCGTCATTGGCTCAGCCAACGCTCGAAATGAAATGACAGACACCATCATGGGAGCCCGAGAAGACGGAATGTCGTGCAACAGCTCTCACTGGACCTGCAAATTGCGCAACTTGACACGGTCATTGTGAGGAAGCGAGAAATGGCAGAGCATGACAAGAAGGGTCTTTATGGCATTGTATTGCCGAGGCCGGAAGAATAGAAATGGCGAAGTCGAATCGGTCAAGACGCCATCAAGAAAGATGGCGCGAGCGAAACAGCTGCTCGCGTGCTCAACGCTTTCCGATCAAAAGAATCTGTTTGGACGACAGCGATCTCACACTTCGCGACAAGCCCGTTTGAGTTTGTGGATCATGAGGGTGTAACAGTCAAAATGTGAGGGGAAAAGTCGGAGTTGGAAAAGCTTATCTCTGGACAGATACGCATGGGACTTTTTGGACCCTGTCGAACTGTGCGCGCGCTAAGCGAAATGGCTCATTGCAACGCCTCTCCTTCAGCCACCGAAAGATAAGCTTTCTTCCGCTCACTTGCTCACAGCGGGTCTCGATTTCGTTGTTCGCCGTCCAAGCAGAGTCTTCCTCGCTAGAAAAGGTCTGCACAAGATTTTCGATAGTTCCTGGAACAATTTCAAAGTAGCATACAGTTGCATTGGTCCCATAGAGCGAGTATCTGATCGGAGAGTATAGCAACGTAAAGCGTGCAACGACAACAGGACGTGCAGTAGATAACACCAGGAGCCAGCAGCTGTGCGGGTTCCTTGTGACGAGAGATGCAGCTTCAATACCCGAATACGGTGGCTTGACATGTGCCTAGCTGCTGCGTCTCGCTGTCAACTATCCTGTTGTGTCGAATCTGAAACAGAACCGGGGACCAGAATTCTTTGCACTCCGATCATGAGGCGGAATGCGTTCCGAAGCTGCTCAACCTCGGGCATGTTCATTGTCGTGGGAACAATTGATCGAAGCGCTCGCTTTCTTCCCTGCAGGTGCATATGGTCATTGGCTTGTCTCCTACTTAGCCGACGCGATGCAATGACCTTTGCAAGAATGCTCACGCTTTCTTAGTACGAGGCCTTCTCACCTTTAGCCCGACCTAGCCGTTGGAATTGGGTCAATTGAGGTAGCTTCTGAAGGTCCTTGCAGGTTCGTCATGGCTCAGTGCTGCCCTTCGTGAAAGCGACCGAGCACAGCAGCGTCGAGACAGCAACACTTCATGCTCTGAGGAGTTTCAGAGGCGCGGAGGATCACTTCCAGGCTGCATGAATGTCGAGGCAAAATGATATTTTGCAACAGAGTGAAGCAGGACAGCTCTATGCAGCTTCTTTCTGATATCGAAGCAAGCCCATCAGCCTTCTGACGCTCTGCAGATCTCATTTATACTCCTCAATGTTGCTCAAATTCAGCTTCGTTGCCCCCACATACTGTCATCCAAAGTCAAACAAGCAACAGTAGACTTCATTTGAACTTGCTTGCTGCTTTTCTGACACAATGCTCGCTGCTTCTTGGGCAGACGATAGCGAGAACGTATCAACCTACGATTCATCCATGACGGCCATCAACCCTCCTCTTCACCATCATCTCCCCTTCGGTGACAGACCGCAAAGACCTCTTGTGCGATACATTTCGGATCCTCACTTCTCTGTACCCCACCCACTGACATCAGCAGACACGAACAGACTTCATCAATCACGCCTTGCGCAATCATCAGCTCAGCAGCAATCAATACAAAAGCAGCCTTCAATCGCAGTTCAGCACGATCGAAACTCATCTTCCATGACGTCGATTTCAGACGCACACCTGCGTGTCCTATTTCCTTTGCCATCGCCGCGCAACCCGAGGAACGGAGCACTTGACGCTCTACACAAGCACCTCGAGCCCGGGCTGGAGATGCTCGACTCATCAAACGGTCTGACAGGCGATGCTCTGGAAGCAGCATGGGAAGATGGTAGCTGCGTCGATGGTGCTAGCCCACGAATCGAGCCAGCGGACAGAATAGGGGGAGGGAAAGAGGATAAGTTTGAAGTGGAAGCACTGCGAAGGCAAGTAGAGCAGCTGCAAATGGCATTGCAGCTCCAGAGTCAGCAACGAGAGTTGGACATGAAGTTAGAACAACAACAGCAGCAAGTGTTGCGTAGACGTCCATCACAGATGCAACAAACAAGGATGACAGTGGGCTATCCTCAGGCTGAGTGGTCTGCGCCACCCTCGGTGAGGCAGTCAATTCAACGTGCTCCGATGCACAGCCCAGCAGCTGTACGTTCTGCTGCACTACTCAGCCCAACACATTCAGCCGCCACTGCATCGCTGCTCCTCCACACCCCATTACCCCCAACTCCGCAAGAGAGCTATCATCATTCACCAGAAGCCGCAACGGGCTACTACGAATACCTTCATCCAGCTCATCCATTCCCGCAAATGAGACGTCGACAAAGCCTCGTCTCCCAATCCCAATCTTCGTCGTCGCCCTCCCTCACCGCTAGTCAGACACTGTATGAGTCTGCATCAGCACGTGGAGAGGAACAACGGAAAATGGACGATCTCAATAGAAAAGTAGACGCACTTCAACACATGATTCAGGCTCTCACCCCAAACATCCCCGCTGCGCCTATAGTTGCGGAACGAAACAGATGGGAAGGTTCAGATCAAGGCTCGGCGTTCCGATACAATCCTACCTCAGCACCACAAGGGCGACCCAGACTGGCATCGTCAGCATCCGTTCGAACGAACACTACCGTGACTTCATCAACTCCATCTACCACTGCTGCTTCTTCTACAGCAAGAGGGAAGAAAGGTGGGAAGCTCGCATCGGTTTTCAGTTTGGGCTTCAGCAAAGGCAGCAGCAGCACAGATGTCACTACTGCGGCGCTGGGCGAGGATGTTGGAAGGGTAAGCTGGAGTAGAAAGCGAACGGAAAAGGTCTCAGTGCCAAAGACAAAAGTTCGTCAGGGTCCGGGACGTGGTAGAATGGTCATTAAGGAGCCAAAATAAACACTCGGTACAATGCAATGCAATTACCTTCGCTCAATAATGCGTTTCGAGTACAGGTGTGAGAAGTGCTACTGTGGTTGAGAGAGACGTGCTTGGATCTCAGCGTAAGTCTTGTTCTGCTCGTAAGCAATCTCGTCGGTTGCGGGACGATTAGGTGCTTCACCAGGCATCCAGCCTCCTTCCGGAACGCCGGTGGGATAACGTGGTGGTGCCCAACCACTTTCATCGCGTTTGCTGAATCTCGCCTCCTCTGTTTGACCCTCTTTACCATTGACTTTCTGCTCCTCGCCGTCGTGGTGCGCCAATACACTCTCCACACCAATTCCACCCGGCAGCTGCAAAGGTGTATTGTGGAAAGCAGTCAGAGCAGAGCGATAGGAGGCATCCAGTCCCTCCATTACAATCCATCTTCTACCCTTCAACCATCTTTCCACTCTCTCCTTGTCTTTCTTTTCCAATTCCTCAGCATTGTCAACATTCATCGCATCGTCTTGCACCGTCACATCGCCAGCTCCTTCAAGCGACAACACGCTCCAGCCGATGACCATCATCCCTGGCGGGCGTTGCTCGCCAGTGTTCTCGAGTGCCTCCACGATGCTTTCTAGGGTGCTGGCAACCATGCGTTGATCCGATGAACTAGCGCGCTCAATGATCGCGATGGGAGTGTAGGGTGGGAAGACAGCTCCTTCTCTGTCCCCGATACTTTCCTCTTCGCCTTCTCCAGAGGCAGACTGTTTTGCTCCACCGGTGAGCGTGGCGACGACAGCCTTGAGTCGAGCAACTCCCATGAGAACGATCAGAGTTCGACCCCGATCGTACCCGGGCAACTTAACCTTTTTTCCTCCCTTTCCAACACCCGTACAGAGCACGAGTGAGTCAGCCGCGCCTCTCTGTGTCACTGGAATACCCAACATCGCCGGTGCAGCAATACTACTACTAATGCCTGGAACAACGGTGCATTCGATGCCAGCCTTTCGGAAAGCCAGCACTTCCTCTCCGCCCCTACCGTAAACAAAAGGATCGCCTTGCTTCAATCGCACCACCGTCTTGCCTTCTTCTAGTGCTGCTCGGAGGGCTTTGGCAATGAGTTCAGATTGCGCACCTTCCGCATTTCCAGGGAACTTTTTGGCGATCTCGAGTGGAGTAGTGGAGGGGATGAGCTTTAGGATTGATGCGGGGACGAGTTTGTCGGACAGAATGAGGTGAGTGGAGGAGGAGGTGAGAAGCTTGTAAGCGAAAGTGGTCAAGAGGCCGGGATGACCAGGTCCGCTACCGAGTAGGTAGATGTGTCCGCGCGAGGAGGTGCTGATGGGTGGTGGGCGGATGTCGAGCGAGTGCTGCGATCTTGCCCTTTGCGCTGCAGCAGAAGGCACAAGTGTGGACGAAGATGCAGTATTGGGATCTTCGCTTGTGGGATCTTCGCTTGTGCGTATTGCCGTTGAGCGACCTCTGGAGTCTTGATTGTCATTCGTATCTGCGATTGTAGACGTCGATGTCGATTGCTGCTGCTCTTCGCCGTGTGCTCGCAGAGCATCCTTCATCTGTTGCTCTGCCAAATTACCAAGGTACTCGATTGGCCAATACTCGCTGATCTGAGCCACCCATCTCATTCGTCTCTTTGTCCTTTCTTCCGCTTCCTGTAATTGCTGTTCGTGTTTCGCCTGCACCTCCGCCTGGAGTTGCTTGAGTCGTGCATTTGCCCCAGCACCTTCAAGCGGGTTCTTGGGTACGAGCTGTGGCACGGGACTGTTGAGTGGCGTAGTGTCGAAAGAAAGATCCTCTTCTTCCACTTCTGCTGTTCCATCCTTCTTGGACAGTGTACGTTTGAGTCGTTTCAGAGGAAAGTCCTTTGCAATTGACTCATGATGCTGTTCTCCTTGACGCTTGGCGAGGTCCCTCATGAGGCCGACCTTCTCAACAGCATCGCCGACATTGTGTGGTAGCGCAGAGACGATCTCGCGGCGAATACGACCTGCTAGCCTACAGCCACGACCGTTGGTTGTGACTGCAATTTGTAGCGACGATGACGTCTGTACTGAGGCGGATGATGAGCCATTGGTGAGGGAAGAGCCGATCGGGTTGGTGCAGGGGAATCGGTAACTGGCCGGGAAGGAGAAGTCGCATAGCGCTGGCTTATCAGCTACATTGATTGGGATGCGGCGTTTGCGGCAGAGACGGGCGACAATTTCGGCCCGAGCATATGATGTGAGTGGAGCAGGTGGGTCGAGTAGCTCGTCATCGCCATTGTTACCATCCTGATTGGGTGTTGTCTGTTTCGCAGCTGAAGACTGGGGGTCATCGCCCGAGTGGAGAGTGTCGGTGATGCAGACTGCGAAGATATCGTTCGTTTCACCATCAAACGTGTTGAGTATGCTTTTCCATGTGGCTTCGACGGACTGCTTGGTGGAGAAAGAGGTGCTATCGATCGAATACTGCAGCGCCTGTCCCGAAGCAATACGATGCTGAATCTCTGCACCAGGGTTGCTACCTGCAACACTAATGACAATAGGCTTGATTCCGGCTTCCAAGCAGGCAAAGCATCTTGATGCAGCGAGCTTGCCAGTGCCTAGCACAAGCACGAGCTTGCCTGCAGGCGGCCGATGGGAGAGAAGGAGACTTGCGGTTGGGTTGGGCTCTGAGAAGTAAAGCGATGTGGAGGAGCTCGCGGCTGCCTCACTCACCGACATGCTGGCAACTCACAACTACAGCTCGAGTGGTTGAAGTGCACTAGCAGACACTAATGCGAATGCGAGAGCGTTGATCAGAGAGGTGGAAAGAAGAAAGAAGGCTGATTGTGGGTTCCATTCAAAGTATGACTCAAGAAGACCGGAATCAAGGAAATCGAGTCTTGTTTCTTTTGGAATCGCCGCGATAAGATAGCTGCACGCCCAGACCTCGGGAAATTTGGCGGATTGATAATCAATCAGGCTTTCGCTCGCGCGACCAACACCAAGGAAAATCCCTTACTTTGGCTTCAACCGGCATTCTATAATCCACTTATCGACGCACAGTATCGTGCAAAGCATTCATACAGAGAGAGACATCCAGAAACTCAGGGACACCAGTTATGTCTGAACAGAAACACGATGAATGGTATTATGGGGAACGGTTACAAATGAAATGCAGATTTGGTACAGAGCGGTGAAGTTGACGATACTGGTACAATGTTGAGCTTTTGTAGCTTAATGATGGGTCTATGTTGAGAATTGGAACAGCCTGAACTTGGAATGGGTCTGGAATGAGAGCATGGCAGGGATGCTTGGTGTAAGCTTGAGTCGCCCAGAAGTGGTATATCAGTGCTGAGATGCAGGAGAGCGGGATGGTCGGGAACGTTGTTGCATCACTGGGACGAGCATGATCGTTCGAGATGCTTCAAGCCTAGATCTTGTATCCGAGCTTTGCCATACACTCTCTGTGAGCCTTGACAAGATCCTCGCACTTTCGTGCTGACTCGCCGTGCTCTTCAACACTGTGACCAAACTTGAAGAAGCACTCGTCTCGTGCTGCCTTCGTCTCTGGGCAAGCACAGCACCTATCATATGCGAAGCAAGATGCAGTTATCGAATGGTAAGGAACGAAGTCAGTATATGTCCGTAGGATCTTGTCACCAAACGCACTGTTGAATACTTACGGCTTGATGCCTTCTGGGTTGAGCTCAGTGACGAACTTGTTGGACTTTTGTGGTGCTGCGTCTGTCATGTTGAATGTGATGATTGAGATTCGCACAAAGTTGATAAGATGCTGTCGATCCTATTTGCACATAAGTGAAAAGATGTGGTGCAAGGGAAGGGAGTGTGAGTCGACGAAGACGGCCATTCTGTTGAGCTTTGTGGAGGACTGACTCGGAACAAGCAGGAATCACGTCGTTGCGGTGTGCTGTGGCGGAATTTTCGACCTTCCAGATTGAGTAACACTCACTCTGACTGCGCCAAATTCTTCTAAACTCCGTTTTGCTCACAGCCAGAAAATTAAGCCGGTCTTCCGATACCCGATTACTGACCGCATAGCCGACTTAGATCTGCAGATTCACTCGACGTGACATCAGATTTAAGCCCGATCACAGACTCAGACTTTCTTTCTCGCTCGGTTCTGGTTTTGCACTTCTTCGCGTGCGTACGTGAGTGAGTGTGTGTGTGCCACTCTCTAAGATGCCGAAAGGGTCCTCGAGAAAACCCCAACTCATCTTCGTCATACAGCCATCACCAACCCAATCGACAGGATTAAGTTATTTGGATTCCTATCTAAGCCAAATCGCAGAAGCATCGATCGCAAGGTGATTTGATCTGCAAACACCTCTCCTCATCACTCGTTGATGCCTTTGGTCACTCGATCTTTGCTTTCTGGCTTGTCAGTGCGTTCCAACTCAAACACGAACCTCACGACGGCCTTGCGATCTCTCACCAACTCTAGACCTTCCATTTCTACACGACTTCAGCAGCGTGCCCTCGCTACTTCATCACGACCAGCCATTCGTCTTCCATCGGTCCCTTTCGCTTCCACTCTGGCTGTTGGTGCTTTCGCGGCTTACTTGTCTAGAACCCCAACCCAACACACCTGCTCCTTCTCCACCTCGCTTCGCCGGACCGCCGCCATCATGCCAGCAGACGGTGCTGCTTCTTCCTCTACCGCTATGGTGAACGGTGATCTGCCCTCTCAGTATGGCAACTTCGACCTTGTTACTCGTCATGACCTTGACTACGCCCCTGGCATGTCGGTAGAAAAGTGGAAGTCGCGCAAGACCGGTCTCACTGTTCTCTGGGCCAACTTTGATTCTCCGCTTCTCAACTGCTACATGACCCTGGCATCCGAGATTTTTGAAGATTCCGGTGTTCCGCATACTCTCGAGCATCTTATCTTCCTCGGCTCGGATCTTTACCCTTTCAAGGGTGTTCTCGACACTCTCGCCAATCGAGCTTTCGCAAGTGGAACCAATGCATGGACCGCAAATGATCACACCGCATACACATTAACCACTGCCGGTTCCGACGGCTTCTTGCGCATGCTCCCCGTGTACCTCGACCACGTTTTCTTCCCAACACTGACCAAGGAGGGCTTTGTTACAGAGGTGTACCACGTCAACGGCAAGGGTCAGGACGCAGGTGTCGTCTTTAGCGAGATGCAGGGACGTGAAAACTCGCCTGCTGACTTGATGGAGCTCAAGTCGCAGCGTATGCTCTACCCTGCTTCGTCCGCTTACCGTTCCGAGACGGGTGGTCTGATGTCGGCCCTACGTGTTCTCAACATCGACAAGATTCGCGACTACCACCACCAGTACTACGCTCCTCACAATGCTGCTCTCGTCGTCTGCGGACCACTCGCACGGTCTGATCTTCTCGACTCGCTTGCACCTGTCGAAGAGCGTCTTGTCACCAAGCGTGATGCTCAGCCCGAAGGTCCAAGGGGCTGGAAGCGTCCTTTCGTAGAGACCGATTCTGCCGTCCCACCAAGCATCGATGGATCAAAGACCGAGCAACCAGGTCTTGACCCAGCTGATCCGCCCGCAAAAGGCTCTCAACCTGACTCAAAACGTCGCCGTGCATTTGTAGACTTTCCTGAGAAGGACGAAAGCGTTGGTGAGATTCAAATCTCTTGGGTCGGTCCTAAGTTCCAAGACTGGATGACTTGCGAAGCTGTCAATATCCTTAGCACCTACCTTACCGACTCGCCTGTCTCTGCCATCCAAAAGGCCTTCGTCGAGCGCGATGACCCGCTCTGCACAGACGCTTACATCGGCGCCACTGACAAGGCTGGTGCTACAACACTCTCCGCCTACTTCTCCTCCGTCCCTACGGAAGAGCTCGACAAACTCGATCAGCAGCTCATCGATCTTCTAGCCAAGATCGTCAAAGAGGGCATCGATATGGAGAGGATGCACATGGTCATCAAGCGAGACAAGCTCAAGGTACTTTCTCAGCTCGAGACTAAGCCTGCTGATTCATTTGCAGACTTGCTCATCACCGACTTCCTCTACGGCAAGCGTACGGGCGAAGACCTCCATATGGCGTTGGAAGACATGAAGAGGTATGATGAGCTGTTGACGTGGAAGAACGAGCAGTGGACTGAGCTCTTGCAGAAGTACTTCGTTGACAATGCAAGACTCGTCGTTGTAGGTCGTCCTTCTTCGGCGCTTTCGGATAAGCTCAAGGCCGACACAAAGGCATTGGAAGAGAAGAGGAGGAAGGAGCTCGGTGAGGAAGGCTTGAAGAAGCTGGAGGAGCAGCTGGAGGAGGCGAAGAAGGAGAACGATCGTCCGATTCCGGATGAGATGCTGAAGCAGTTCAAGATCCCCAGCACCGATAGTATCAAATGGATCTCTGTTGGTACTGCCCAAGCCCTTCCCGCTGCTGGATCTTCCGCTGGTGCAAAGGGAGAAGAAACCTCAGCGTACGGCGTTAAAGTCGCAAAGAAGCCCAACGAGCTCGATTCACAGGTTCAGAAGCATGTCGACTCCGACCCTGCCTCCCTGCCATACTTTGTTCAATTCGACCATGTCTCCTCGGCCTTTGTGTCAATTTCGCTCGTCTTTGGCACCACCGACCTGCCGAAAGAGCTCCGTCCGCAGATGCAACTCTACCTCTCTGTCTTGTTCTCCCTTCCCGTCGTTCGCCAGGACTCGACACAAGCTTCTCTCACCTACGAGGAGGTTGTCAAAGGACTTGACGAAGATACTCTCGAGTACGATGTCTCTCTAGGCACTGGTGGATTCGGCGAACTCATTTGTGCAGAACTCAAGCTTGAACGTGCTAACTACGAAAAAGGTATTGCCTGGCTTCGTGACTTGCTCTGGGGCAGTCAATTCGCCGTCGATCGACTCAAGGTTTCGATCAGCAAGATCATCCAGTCGTTGCCAGAGCAGAAGAGAAATGGACGAGCCATCGCCTCTGCTTTAAGCCGAAGCTTGACGCACGATGGGGACAAATCGACGAATCTTGCGAACAGTGTCCTGCAGCTCGTTCAGACTATGCCTGCATTGCAGGAGAAGTTGAATTCCGACCCTCAACAGGTGGTGGACGATTTCGAGAAGATCCGAAAGACTTTGTTGAGGCCGGAGAATCTTCGCGTCTCGGTGGCAGGAGACATTCTTGCACTGCCGAAGCCGAAGAGTTCTTGGGTGGAGCACTTTAGTCACGCTTCGTGGAGTCAGGACCCAGTGAAGGAGACATTGCGGGTTCCGTGGAGTAAGGATATGCTCACGCCTTTGGGACAGGCTCCTTCGAAGAAGGGTTTGATTACGGCGCTTCCAACAGTGGAGAGCAGTTATTCGTACTTCAGCACCAAGGGTGTTTCATCTTACACGCATCCTGATGCGCCGGCGCTTATCACTACGATTACCATTCTGAATGCGATGGAAAGCTTCTTGTGGAGGTACATCCGAGGTGCGGGTCTAGCTTACGGTGCAAGCATTGTTAGCAACCCGGAAAGCCAGCTTATTCACTTCAGTCTTTATCGATCGCCCGACTCAGCCAAAGCATTTATCGAAGCAAGGAAGGTCATCAAGGCCCTTTGCGGCCAATCCGAGGAACTCGAGCTCGAGATCGACTCAACTACACTCGAATCTGCCAAATCTTCACTACACTTCAACATCGCCGAAGCGGAAGGAACCGTTTCAGGCGCCGTTCAGGAATCGTTTTTCGACCAAGTGCTGAAGAATGCGCCTAAGAACCGGGGCAAGGTACTGTTGAAGGCTGTTCAGGAAGTGACGTTGGAAGATGTCAAAAAGAGTCTGAAGCAGTATATCTTGCCGTTGTTTGATGCGGAGACAAGTGTTGCAGCTGTGGTCGCACCACAAAGTAAGGTGGAAGAGATTGAAAAGCAGTTGCAAGAGGTAGGATATGAGATGGAGAGGGTGGAGATTGATTTAGGCAAGGATGAGAGTGAAGGTAGTGAGAGTGGAAGCGAGGATGGGGAGAGTGGAAGTGAAGAAGAGAGTGGCAGTGAGAGCGAGAGCGAGGATGAAGGTCGATCTAGACGCTAAGCATACACAATTTCACTATCTACACTTGTCATAGAGACATTCTGCAATACACGCATGCAACGGATGGGTGATCGTATGAGATCGTAGACTGCGTGAGAGGTTTCTGACGTGAAGCAAACCTTCACAGTGGGAGGAATGTCGATGCGCGGTTTGACAGGGAAGACTTTGAAATGCTCACTTGCGATCTGGCTGCATGCGAATCTGCATGCTTCACTGTTATTTTTCTTCAAGACTCACTTCGGCATCTCTGGAAAGTGCTTGCACTCTCAGACACAGCAAACCACACTCTCTTGACCGCACTCCATTCGATAAGTTTTCAACCTGTATCAAATTTCAGCAGCACCACCGCGCTCAAATGAAGAGCAGAGCAAGGGTGCTGACAGCAGTAGCGCCCATCACAACATAAGCGGTGGAGTAGACACCCTTGAGGGTGAGGGCGTATCCCCAATCCCAAGCCAAGTGACGCAAGCCGTTGAAGGAGTGGAAAGTGAATGCAAGGGCGAGGGGGACTTTGACGGCGGTTTTGAACCAAACGGGCAGGGTGGAGACAAAGTCAACGAGAGATGCGGAGGAGAGGGCGTTGACAGAGGAGTTGGCGAAGAGAGGGTATCCGGCGTAGGCTGAGAAGTAGGCGTACATCACTGTTGCATCAAGCGGGGTAATGAAGAAGGTAAGTCAGCTTGTCTGCACCGTTGTATTCTGACATCTGAAGTCGCAGGTGGTGTAGATCTGCAGCATGATGTTAGGTGATGCGAACGAGCAATGTAGTCCCGCTACCATACGACGGTCTGGTGAATACTTACAGACAGAAAGACCGGTACCAGTGATTCTGTTGATAATCGACAAATACCAAGTGATTTGAGGTTGGTAGATGGTGAAATGAGGGCTTGAAGGCCTCTTAGCTCTCTGTTCGTTCAACAAATCCAAGTTCTCCTGCTGAGAAATCTTGGTCGTAGGAGGCTTAGCGGTTGTTGCAGCACCACGAGCAAACTGCACTGCAGCAGGAGCCTTGAATGCAATGGGAGCAGCAACAGCGGTACGAAGACCAAGTCGTCCGATCGAAGTCGAAGTCGACCTGGCAAGGTTAAGAGCGAGCATTGGACGAGTTGCCAACATTGTTTTCGAGAGATGATCCAAGGGTGATGATGGTGGTGACGAGAAGGTCAATGAAGGGAATATCAATGAAAGAGCGTTGCTGTGAATGTCAATCTGATTGAGAGCGCGGGGTCGCGCGCGGAAAAGATCGGCTCTTCGCAAGCATCGTATGCGCTACAGTCGTTGAGCTTGGCTCACAAGGCTCCACTAACCAAAAAGAAAGCCGCCCTGAGCGCGTTCCTTTTGATCCGACGCTTCCGATTTGTAATCCCACTTTAGCCTCGTGTTGTGTGTGTGAGGTCGTCTTTTGAATATTGTTCCGCTCTGCAAGAAAACGCGCATTTTTGTCGCACGATACAAATTTCAACTCCAACTCACCCAACTTGTGCTGCACGAACGACTTCGTACCTCTCAAGAGCATGGTTCCATCGCAACATATGGCATAAAAGGCATCACCATCCCTATGCTTCTCGTTGCTCTAGTCGCCGAGCAAGACACATAACATACAGACTTTTGTAACAGAGCCAAAAGAGAAACGGGATTGATTGCTTCGCCGTTGCTTCTCTCGACAGCAATCCAACAAAAAAGCAATAGCTAGATACATCGAAAAAGAATCTGATATTTCCAAACCAGACACCAGTACAAAGAACCTCGGGTATCTTGAGATTAGAGGAAGGAAGTCCATTTGCAGTGGCGCCGACAACTGTGAAGCATTGAGAGAACGCCTTTTTAAGGCGGGATAAGACCGCTTCACGACTCCCCTACCGAAGTCGCTTAGCGAGCACCGTGAAGCTGAGCAGCCTGCCTTGACCTAGCCTGGTCATTGACAGTCTTCTGGTTTCTCAACTCGTCAATGTGCTTCTTGGCCTTCTCGTAGCCCTCTCGAGTGCTCTCAGTGTGCCTCTTCTTGATATCAAGGTCCTCGACAGCCTTGGCAAGTTCAGCAGCGTACTTCTCGTGCTCGGCCTTAGCTTTGCTGAGAGCCTTGGCAGCCTTGTGCTCGTTGGTCTGGGCCTTCTGGTGACGCTTGAGAGCCTGAGTTTCAGCATCGCGAGACTTGCGGAAGAGCTTCTCGGAAGAGGAGGCGTCCTTGATGGCACGCTTGAGAGACTTGTGCTCGTTCTTAGCTTCGGTCTTCATGAGCTTGTCCATCTTCTTGATTTCCTTGGGGCTGAGGGCCGACTTAGGAGGCTCGGTGGCAGCAACAGTGGTAGGGGCTGGGTGGGCTACGATGGGAGCGGTAGCGGCGGCAGCTCCGGCACCAGCGGCCCCAGCAGCGGCGGCAGGGGCGACTGCATTAAGCTGCTGCTGCTGAGGCTGAGCAGCGGCTGCGGGAGCTTGCTGAGCAGCAACGGGTGAGGTAGCGCTGATCACGCTGCCAGGAGCAGTGCCGGGTGCGGCACCAGCGCTGAGAGCGGAGCCAGTAGCAGAGACGGGAGCACCGGCACCAGCAGGAGGAACAGTAGTGTCGATGTGAGTGGGCTGAAGAGCACGCTCGCTAGGCTGAATGGGCTGAATGGGGGTAACTTGGGGCTGGACAAGGCCAGGAGCAGCGCCAGCAGCCTCGGTTCCAGCAGCAGGGGGAGCGGCGGCGGCGCCAGCATCGCTTCCAGCAGCGGGAACAGCAATACCGCTAGCAATCGAAGGGTCAGCCTGGTGACCGACGGCAATAGCGCCAGTACCAGCGTTCAACGTCGAAGGCTCAGCAGCGTGGCCGTTGGCAATGTGCGAGTGGGTCTGAGGAGTAGTGAGCGCAGGGTCAACAGCGGGAGCAGCACCACCGTCAGTGGCTGTGCCGGGAACAGCACCATTGAGGAGAGCGCTGCCGTTGGCATCCTGAGGAGGGTGAACAGCCTTGATTTCGGCGACGAGGACCGATCCGTTGCGGGCGAGCGAGGTCATTGTGATATTGATGGGAGAAGGATGGTTGCAACTAAGATAGGCGAAAGTATGACCTGAGGGTATATCGGGTCGTTAACTGCAGTGGGAAGCAAAGTGGATGCTATTTGCAGAGAAGAGGGGAGGTAGGTTTGATGATTGTGGATGGAGGAGCCAGAGATGCAAGATTGGCTCAAAAAGAGATCATATATGAGGAGGCTGGCGTGACGTGACCAGTGGAAAAAGTGCGGCTTGCGAGATGAGGGTGGACTGCCAAACGGCAAACGGTCCAGACAAGGAAACGAACGTAATCCGCATGCCAAAACGGGACTGACATTCAGATTGAACGCAGACAGGCAGGGGCACTAAAGCGGATGGAAGCTTGTCGAAATGCGTTCATCGAGCATGCTGTGGTTTGGACTGGTCTGAACTGGCGCAATCCGAGCTGAGAGCCGGCAAGCGGCAGAGAGAGAGTAAGCTGCTGTAGGATGCTGCACGGAGGATTGGTCAGAGGACCGACTGAGACCTTTCTCAATCGACGGCACATGTCCTCGACTTTTTTTCACGCAAGGCAGAGGTGAAGGCGTAGACGGTGAAGACAAGCGAGATGATGCCAAAAAAGCGAGCGGAGTTGCTCAGCCCTACAGAGCCAAGCCCAAGCCAAAATCCAAACTGTCAAAATAACTGCACCAGCAGCAGCAGCAGCACATTCGACAGACACACACCGCTGCACGCTCGAAATGGACAACTCAAGCCGAAAAAGCAGCAGCAAACAACTTTACAGGAATGCTGCTCTGTCCAACTCTGCACTTCAGTCATTTGTATAACAATGATGAGCTTTGTTTCCATCTTCATCATTCAGGTTGACATGGCAATATTATCCTGCAAGCTGATAAAAACATCCCGAATGAAATAGTACAGTAGTAGCATAGTGATGATAGATGCTTGACCTGAGATCGCTCCGACGGTTCACAGTGAAGTGGTATCGGATTGCAGTTCAGGCTTGGATGCCGCGACGTGCCAGTCTAAAGGCAAGGTGACGTCGAAAGATCTGCTAGCTGCAGCAAATCAAATTCAATTCTCCTTCGTACAGTACTGTAATTCAAAGGATTCCCAAAAAATAAGCTCTCAAGTTCACGGCTCATGACCCTTTGCGTTTCGCAGTCTCAATTCGGCTTCTTCCATCGACGCAGCATACAGTACTGTACAGTATACTGTATCGGGTATCCCGACGACATGGTTCCGATCCTCGACTCTTTGTGCCTTAGCTCGGTTGTGCCTACACTTGACAGCAAAGCTAAATCTCGTATCGCTGTGGCATTGAAGCTTCAGAACAACTCAAGTCGACTGCTAGAGCTGCTGCAAAGCGAGCTAAAAATAGACTCTGCGTCCTGCAGCCGAAATCTCTTTCCAAAGAACAAAGATTTGTTTCCTTCTCCCGATATCTTCTGTTGCATCTGAATCCGCACGCTTGTTCTCGCTTGCTTGCAACCCGTACCATGCTACAGTATCGCCTTGTCGATGTAGCGCAGAAGCGCAATGCATACATCGGGTTACCGTCTTTGTTATTCCGTCAGAGAAGACTCGATGGCCGGTGATGCAGTGAGACGCTTTACACCGCTTGTCTCCGAGCAAGCAGAGGACCCTTTCTTGTCTCGCCAGAGCATATCCTTCACACAAACAACACACAAGCATGAGCATGTTACAAGTGAGTTCTATAGTTACAGAGTTCCAGAAAACGTTCAAGCCTGCGCACCGCTAGCTTTCCACTGCTCCATCGCAATCTTGTACTTATTCGCCAACCTCGCCCTCTTCTTCGCCCTCCGAGCCCTCTGAGCCAACACCAGTGTCTTTCTATCGAACCGCATCTCGCTTCGCCTCTGATCCCTCTCGAATCCCTCTTGAATCTCTTTCGCTTGCTCCTTCAGTTCCACTTCAAATCCATCCCATTCCGCCCTTGCCTTCTTCGCTCCCCTCTGACCCTCAAACACTTGCTTGATGAGTTGCGCTTCGGCTTGTTGAGCAGCTATCAACTCGCCCACTTCCATTCGTCGTTCAGACCGCTTTAAGCGGGCTACACGACGTCGGTAGATCATCATACTGACCGCCGTGGGTTGCACCGGCTTGTAGCGCGGAAGGGGTCGATTGTAAATGGTCGGAGGCAAGAGGGCACCTGAGTGATGAGCAATGCGAGGAGGATATTTGAGCTCATGCAGTTTGGTCGCCCAGAATGAGTTCCACGATCGTCGGTGGCTGCGAGTAGAGAGAACTTCCTCGCGTTCAGTGAGAGTGGTTTGAGCAGCAGAGTCGCCAGCGGCGGCCGACCGGAACAGCTGCAGAAGTTCGCGAGCTTGCCTGATAAGGTCTGCTACTTTGGGCTGCGATGTCAACGCCTTCTTCTTACGCATCACTTTCCTGATATCTTGCTTGAGTGCAGGGCACGTCTTGGGACATTCTTGGAGCAGTGGTCGATAGATCTGCCACAGCACCAGGTTGTGATGCTCAGCCTCGCGGAAGAAAGGCAGCCTCTTCTTGACTGGACGTCGGGGCAAGTAAGCAGAAAGGTCCAGCGCATCGAAGGCGTCGGAGGAGTCCGTGCCTGATGCTCCTATTTGGCTCCGCGCTGGCCGACAGTCGCAGGCAAACGTGCTGAAACTTGCTTTCGAGGCTACTGTCTGCTTGCGAGCTGTAACAGGTTGCGATCCGCTTCTCGAGCTGGTTCTGCCAGTCTGGCCTGGCACAGTGATGTGGCGACGGCGCTTAGGCTTCGATGCCTCGGCTTCTTCCGCACAGCTTTGGATCCAGGCATCTTGGTCGAAGGACGACGTCGATGACGGTGACGAAGACCTTCGGATCACAGCAGCGCTCCTCGATTTGGTGGAAGAGAAAGCCGTGTTCTGGCCAGCATCAGCCACAGAGACCGTTCGCGTGCGGGGGATCCGAACAGGTAGGATTGGCGCATCTGCGGGTCGCTCCGTCATCTTGGCTCTTGTCTCCAGGGCCTTGATCTCGGCCAACTCTTTCGACGCCTGTGCCTGCAAGAAGTACAGACCACGTTCCCCTAGAGAGCGATGCACCTGTGTCGACGGCATGTATGGCGGGAAGGAGCTATCAGGCGACTGCTCTTGCTCGGCCTGTCGTGCGCTTGCGCTTCTAGATCCATCTTTGAAGAGAGATCCTTTGGTATGCTCCAGGATTTGCTCGATATCCATGGCGACACCTACAGGAATGGCATCTGGGTGAGATGGCGTGACACAGGGATCATCCGCCTCCTTCCTCAACACCTTATCGATGTCCACTTGCGCAAAGAAGGCACATCCCAACGGAAGATCGTCCATTTGCAGCTTGAATGCAAACATGGCTCTAGTCCAAATGTTGGCAATTTGTAACGCCAAAGCCGCCCGATACCTATCCTCATCCTTAACCAGATACCTCACCTCGTCATGCACCGAAAGCATGAATCTGGCGTCGATTTCGTATCTCTTCGACAACCACTCCATTGCAGTAATCAGGAGATGCAGATAGTCAACACCGCTGCTCTGCACGACCCAGTTGATACGGCTCGGCATGTACTCCTCCGACATTCGACCGTTTCCAAAGTCCACCTTGCCGAGGTACTTCTTTGTCAGTGCGTTGGTCACACCGCAATCGAGAGCCGGTGTCTTTGGGTTGTCGGAGAGCGCGATACTTTCAAGCTTGTTGAAGACATAGCTTTCCGTTCCGCCAAACCAGAACTTGGCTCCGAAGAATTCGTCCGTATGAGTGTTCTGACCCTTGGTGGCCATGTACAGCTCTTTTGCCTTCTGTGTAGCCTCGTCAGTGGTGACACTAGGGTTTGCCTTGAGTAGAAGATGAGTGGCGTGCTTAATGCCGGCACCGTAGATACGCGAGTAGTTGAACACCTTGGCTTGATTTCGGCTGGTGCCCAAGATGGATGCTGTCTTGGAATGTAGGTCCGTGCCGAGTGCTTTGGTTCCTTCAAGCGTCATCCAACCGACTGCGGTAGCACCATGGATACCGAATTGAGCATCACCCATGACACTGCAAATCCAAAGCTCTTCGCTGTCGACATCGGCCCCGACAAGGCTGTAACCAGGGGGAGCTTTGACCATCGCTTTGAGTTCAGATCCGACCCGGTTCTTCTTGGCGTTACTTGCGGTGAGCCAGGTGTTTTCGATGGCACGGCGTGTCACGGTGCCCATGCTGACGACTTGAGGCAGGATAAGGCCCTTTCTACGGTCTGCTTCACCTTCCCTATCTTGTCGTGCGCCTGATGCTCCACTCGGGTACTTCATGGCGGTGCCTGCATCTCCGTCCCAAACCACCATCTGCTTGTGCACACGATCGCGCACCGCAATCCAGTAGCTGCACTGCGCATTCAGATCCAGCGCAGTCTTTGCAGCGGTGCGACCAACTTCGTCTGGATGCTGACTTTGCAGCGTACCGTCCTCGAAGTATGCAATAAAGGATTTTGCGAACGGACTGCCAACATTGGCACCCTCGCCTTCACTGTGCGGCACCTTGTAGAACGTAGATGTACCGAATGCTTTGACAATCAGAGGTGGCGCATTAGGATCACTCTTAGAAGAGCCTTTGCCCTTGGCTTTGCCCTTCTTGGACTTGACGCCTTTTGTTTCGACTGGTGCTGCAAGATGCTGGATCAAGCCATCGGCCGCCATACCAAATGCAAGTGGCGTCTGTCGAGTTGCCAACTCCGGTGCCTCGGAGGGGTCGTGACGGAAGATCCAGCCATGCTCGCGACTACGATAGAGAGGACATCCTCGCCACGAGATCTTGAGCAGGATAGGCGCAATCGCCGAGCGAATAGTGACCTGCAGCTCGCCAGTCGCACTCTTGTACAGATCCCAGTACCACTTTGGCCACCAGGCAGGCTCGGTGATGGTGTTGAGTTCGGCTGACGCATCACCGTCCAACTCTGACTCGGGTGTCACCTCCCTGCTTCCACGCAAAGCGGTGACTTCTTCGAGCCGGATTTCCTTCAGTGACCAGTCCAGCTGAGCGAGCTGTGCATCTGATTGCACCTCCGACACCGGGAGATCCTTGACAGCATCAGCAAGTTCACGCAGCTGTCGTTTGATGTCTTCTGACGAAGCAGAGGCTTCGCCGGTGAGAACAGCGGACAGAATGTCTGAGCCAGTGGGTCCAGCACTGCTTGTCATTTGGTTGCCGTATCGCTTCAAGGCTGTGGCAGCAAAGAGGTTACTTCCAACCAGGGCAGCACCGTCTTCGAGCACCCATCCTCTGGAGTCGCCTCTGAGTACTGCCTTGCCATCGATCTGCAGTCGCAAGAGCTGCTGTGCAACAGTGCTCTTGGGCGAAAAGCCGTCCTTGGTCTTGTTCCGCAACACACCATCTCGATACCATGTGGGCACAGAGAAGTCAGACCGTGGCTGTACAGCATCGCCTGTAGTGCAGTCGACGGGTACTTTTGCTTTCTTGGGCTTCTTGGGTGTCCAGTCCAGCTGGGAGTACCATGGATCGTCCTCCCACCATGCTCTCTTGCGGTGGGGATCTGGGAATACAGGCTCGTTTTGTTCGGCATCAGTAAGGAGTTGTCTCTCCTCGGCGATTTTGGCTGCCAAGCTCCAAGGCACGTCCCTGGTGCCGTCGTCTCGGAGCTTCTCTGCAAGATCGATGAGGCATTTCTGCACCTGATCATTGATGCGATTGAACTGCTCGTCACAGCGTCTCTGATAGTCTATCCACTCGTCGTCGACTGGTAAAAAGGTAGAGCCAAGGCCAAACACACCTGCCATCGTGGCAGGGTGTGGGCAGCGCGCTGCAAAGTCGGGCCATGTCCGACGGAAAATCTCGTGCGTCACCACCACATCCGACGCGCAGTACGTGAGCAGATGCTGGACATCTCGGAGGATCTCTTCGCGGGAAGTACCGTCGACAAACACGTCGCGGGCTGTCTTGGAAACCTTCATCGGGATGCGATGGAGACGCGCGACATCAGC
This sequence comes from Ustilago shanxiensis, assembly GCA_019972555.1. Taxonomy (NCBI): domain Eukaryota; kingdom Fungi; phylum Basidiomycota; class Ustilaginomycetes; order Ustilaginales; family Ustilaginaceae; genus Ustilago; species Ustilago shanxiensis. The sequence continues at coordinate 268,901 of BPMX01000010.1, read as the reverse complement.
GAGCGAGTTCTTCGAAGTTTCTTCGAGCCACTGCGACTCAGATGTGGTGGGTGTGGCAACGCGAGAAGCGAGACCTCCGCTCTCGTCATCACTGAATGGCATGTCGAGAGCAGCAGGTGACGCAGAGACATCAGTTCCGTCTGCAGAGACCGCATCCGACGAGGATGAGCTCGAGGACAGCTGCACAGCATCGGCGGCAAGACCCTCTAGCTTGAGACCTTCGAGCTGATCCGAATCGTACTCCAAGCCGGAAAGTGCATTCTCGATGGCTCTACGTGTCTCTTCCTTGAGAGCAGCCTGGTCCAACAGCTTCTTGGCTCGCTTCTCAGCTTTAGCTTTGTTGTACTTCATCCATGCCGGGCGCTGTGGCGATGAGATACCCCGCGTTGCGACATGCAATGACATTGTATCCAGCCATCTGGTTGAGCCAAGGTCGAGTGTGTATTCTTCCAAGGTCCTTGCTCGATCGTAGGATACATTGTGACCTACAACAAGACGTGCTCGATCGTGCTTTCCGCTCGGACCGAGTGGAATGAGATGGTCTTTGCGATCACAGTCCTTACCGCGCTGAAGGAGCCAAGGTGAGAGCCAACTGTACCAGGCCTTTGCACCGGCGGCAGTAGCCATTACGGGGAAAGGACCTTCTTGCACCATGGTCTCAACATCGAAGACCAGCATGTCGTCCTCCTTGTCTGGGAACGGCACACTAACACCAGGTCCAAGAGCTGAAGCTGAGCCGTCTTCTGATCGGAGGATGGAATACTTGGTCCATCCAGGCTCGATCGACCATGTGACGGGTTTGAGGTGACCTGGAGTGCGCAATGCAGGGTCGAGCTTGAGCCACTCACAGGCTTCGAATCGAAAGTCTTCCGCTTCAGCCTTGCTAGAGCTGGCCTCTTCAAGCTCTTCTGGTGGTTCTGTAGGTTTCAGATCTGCCAATCTAAAAGCCATGCTAAGCCATGGCTGCGCTACTTCACGACCTAGGCTCCAAAAGTGCTCTGCAAGATCCTTGCCTTGTAATGGTGGCAGGTCGAGTGAAGTCTGTGGTAACGTGGATGCATCTGACGCTTTGAGACCGTGCTGACTGAGATGATCGCGACAGATGTTGAGTGCTTTCTTTGCTATAGGCGGCACTGGCTCCATGGTTGGTGGGAAGAGCTGTTCGTGCAGTCTTCGCGGCAGTAATTGCACACCGACCTCATTGCGTGGAATCTGTAGAGGGGTTGAAGGTGATGCCTTTCTTGACGGTACTGTCTTTGATTGCGACGCTTTTGCTTCCTTTATTGGTGGTGGCTGATGCGGAAGCTTTGTGGCCAGAGGTGGATGATCAACGGGTGTTGCGGCATGCCATCTTCTTTGGTGATGCTGAAGTGAGGGCGATAGACGTGGACCTGACTTGGCTGTATCAGAGAGCGGCTGCAAAGCTACCACGACGCTTCGAAGTGCTGGAGTCTTGTGCGGAAGTGCGCGGAGGCACTTGCTCGATCGCAGTATTGTCGACATCGTTGTGGCTTCGATGGTGTGACGAGCTGGGTGCTGCTTCTGCCCTTACGCAGCTATTAATGAGAGGAAACAAGACTGAATAGCGCAGAGAGGAAACATCGCTGTTGACAAAGTTTCGATGTCTTGAAGTGTTGATAGTGTGGTCATTTGAGATTGGCCGCCGCTGCAGCCTGTTGATGGATGTCGAGACGAGAGAAAGCAGCATTGGACTGGACAGGGATCACGCGATGGTGATGACTGACGGTTGCTCCACCTGTCTGGCTGCTGTTGCTGCAGCGGCTTCACTTTTCATTTTCTTCCCGTCCTAAAGCGGACAGACTCTGCTCAGCGAGCGGGGCTGAGCTGCGGAATTTCGCCGTTCAGGGTCCAACGCTTCGACCATTTTATTCATTCCTTCTCAGTGTTTTTGCTGCGTCCGCGGACGGATTCCAACTTGCCCCCATTTTCATTACCATCAACGAACCTTGTCGACACGGTCAAGATGAACAAGAAGCATGCACTTGAACATTCATGCCCTCTAGGCTAAGTCGGAAGGGCTTGGATAAGGCAAAGCGGAGCTCGTGAATCGTGCGCACGACCATGGAGAATAACAACTTGTCGGAACCTGTCCAAAGTGACGAGGTGGCTCAGTCGGACTACCCGACACCGCCTGACCTCGACATTGCTGCTTGGACAGCATCGAAAAGCTCCTCGCCACACCTCCTCACACAGCTCAACAGTCCGAGACAGCTTTCTTCAGCTGAATCGGAGCCGCCAGACAGCTCTGATGCTGCCAAGTCGCCTTCTCCAGACTTGTATCGAAGAGCCATTTGGGCACCAGACGGATCAGCCATCCTCGCCATCACCGAGTCGCAACACAAACATATACTCCATCTGCATACCTCAGGTCATATCGAGCGGATAGCTGAATGCAAGAGTCCTTCTCCAAATCTTGATGCAACATGGTATCCCGTCCCAGCAATGGAAGAACCCAGCGATGCCTACATTGATGCTGACCCTACAGTTTCGACACCAAAAACAACATGGTGCTTCGCCGAATCACATCGAGACCTGCCCATACGGCTCACTTCCGCCAACGACGGCCGCACACGTGCAAGCTATTCAATCATGAACCACGTTGAAAAGTTCGTCGGTCCACATTCGCTCGCGCTTAGTCCGGACCTTTCGCGACTCTATTGCGGTCTCTATTCGGGTTTGGCTGTCTTTCCGCTCTCTCGACCGGGACTCAACACGCATGCCGCTGTTCCATTGATCACTGGCAAGCGGTCAATTGGAGGACAGAGAGGAATCATCTCTGCGATCGCAACGTCGACTCATCCAAGTGAACCTGCATCACACGAGTTGGTCGCCGTGGGAACATTCAGCGGCACCGTTGGTGTCTACAACTTCAGTCCCGCAGCATTTCCAGAGCCAACAGAGCACATATCAACGCCTGCCTCAGCTCAAGATGGTGAGGACTCGCTAGCACAACTCTCATGCCTGGCAGGATGGAGCGAGATCGAAGGAGATGGAATCACACAGGTCAAATTTCACCCTCTGTCATCTTACGTGCTGTTCGTCGCTTCGAGGCGATCCGATTACATCTATGTTTATGATATTCGCTACTTGATGGGCGATACATCGAGATGGCTCTTCAGGCCCCTATCTCAGGCAGCAGCTGGTGTGCGATCCGCCCACCTATTGGCCAAGTTGCCCAGGCACGGTGGAGCAAGTCATCAAAGAATGCAGTTTGATATTGATTGGGCTGGGCGGTGGCTCGCTTCTGGGGATGAAGAAGGGAGGATCCATCTGTGGAGGATTGACACGGGCCGTTTCATGGATCAGCGTGACCTGCAAGATGATGCGGAAGGTGCTGCACCACTCGAATTGAAGCCTGATTTCAGCTGGCAGGCGCACGCCGATACCGTCGGATCAGTGTCGTTTCATCCGTATCAGCCCTGGTTGACTTCTGTTGCCGGCTCGAGGCTATGGCCGGACGCAGAAGTTGGGAGCGGTAGCGAGAGCGACAGCTCGGATGCTGAAACTGAAAATGCGATCAGCCGTCCAGCATGGACTACCGAAGACAGTTCGCTCAAGATCTGGGACTTTTCCCGAGCTCCCACATCCCAATCCTCACAAGCATCTAATTGACCCGTATAGAACCTTGAATCTTGTAATAATATCCCTTTGCATACCGTACTTCAACCCTTGAACTTGCGTCCGCTCTTGACATCAGCTCTCTTGATCTTGTTCTGTTTCTTGCGTCTTGCTTCCGCTTCCTGCAACCTTCTCACCCGTTTCCTCTGCTCCTCACTGGTCTCTCCTACCAGACCCTCTTGGGCCAACTCAAGGAGATGGGCGTGCAACTTGTCCAGTGCATCTTGCACATTAGCCTCTTGAGTTCTGTGACGCATACTTATGACCAGGATAGAGTGGTCTGAGGCGACGTAGTAGGGAGACTTTTTGGCTATGCGACTGACGAGGTCGCGAGTGAGCCATTTGCGCGGATGAGAAGGATCTAGAGCTTCGGGTGCATGGCCGCTAGCTTGTGAGAGATCGAGTCGAACATTGGCTTTGGTGTTGAGCTTGTTGACATTCTGCCCGCCTGGACCGGAGGAGCGGGAGAAGGTTACTTGGAAGTCGTTGCGTCGGAGGGTGAGGTCTTGGAATGACGAGACCCATTGGCGGCGTTCTTGCATTTCCTTTTCGTCATATTCCGCTTCGTCATCCTGAGTGCTCCTTGGAACGGAGATTGACAGCTGTCTTAGACCCTTGATAGAAAATGACAGTGCTACTCTTGCAGTCGAAACGGTTTGCAGCCTCGGTATTGGCGGGTCTGTCTTCATGTGGTTGCCTGCCGAGCGGCTCAGCAGCAACGCCATGCGTGGCAGTGCCCGACCACGCATTGTTGCGCTCCACCTTACTTTACCTGTGGGGCAGATTCTTGCGAGATGGTGATGATGACGATGATGCTTCGATGAGTCGATGAAAGGTCATAGAATGGTGAAAAGCCTGCAGCAGCTCTTCAGTAAAACATCAAAAACGGAAAGAAAGGAAAAAGAAAGGAGAAGGAAAGTGGAGGAAAAAAGAAGCCGAAAAATGTACCGAGAAAAAGAAGTCTTTGGAAATCACCTACTGTACCGGTCTCCACCATCCTTCAGCTTGTGTCATGTCCAGAATTCCAGCTCGTCAAAAGTCTATGAGTCATTGGAGACGTTTCGATAGCTCCTGGTGATGCTTTGAAGTGTAGTTGAAGTTTGATTGCCGTGTAGTTGCTCTAAGGCGGAACTCAAGTGTCACACGGCTGCAGAGTTGCACTGCAATCACGATCGATCAATTTTCAGATTCAACCGTCGGCGATAAGCACGCGAGAAACAGGGTTCAGTCAAAACTGTGTGTGTGCGTGTTCTTTTGCGTTGTCCCACCTTCAACCTTGCAAGTTTGCTAATCTCGGCTTTCTCATAGCACGTCTCTCAAGGAAGATACTGTCCCTAATCTGGTGAAAAGGTACACGAGATGATGAGCATTACGCAAGGCTCGATGGATAGCGTTGATTGTTGATGACGAAGCGAATAGCCGGAAGTATGTGTGGCTTGAGCAAAGCTCACTCACTTTTTCATCTTGGCCCCGGTCGGCTCTGTGCATCGGGGGGAGGAGCCTTGCAAATCGAGACCCTTTTCTGGCATGAATCCCTTTTTTGATTTTCTCCGCTTTTAGCGAGAGAGCGGATCGTGACGGTTTCAAAATAATTTTCTTTGCTGATTCCGGGGGAAAAGTACGTATTTGTCTGTGTCTCTGCTGCCTCATTTTGCAGTTCTTCCTCGTTGAGCCAGCCAGATCCTGTGTCACTTTTTGCGGTCATTTGGCTAAAGTTCCGCTTGGGATGCAGTAGACTGACAGGACCCATGAGAGCTCCTGTTTCACTGTCCTCGTCCCGTTCGCTTGTCACCATTCTCTTCACCTGCTCCCATCATCTTCACACCATACCTACACCACTCCCTTTGGGCGGCCATCCAAGCAGGAAGATCGCGACGACCGATTCGCGGCCGAATATCGTATCGCGTACCTGGCATCGGAATTGACGTGCTCCGTCACCACACGGAACCCACACGGAATCCGGCGTCAGCGAGGTTGGAAATTTTAGTCGTCTTCCGGGTTCTTCACTTTTCTCGTGGTCACAATCATCATTATTACCTCGCTTCTTAGAACTCACAGCTAAAAGACGGAAGGCGCAGCCAAGATGGGTCTACTTTCGTTGGGAACCCCGATGGAATGGCAGGATGCCCGTCCTCTCGCCTCGCACGTCCGCAAGCATGGTATTCAACAGTTCCTGTCCCTCTGGAACAAGATCAAAGATCGTCGTGGAGACATCTTGCTCTGGGGTGACGAGATCGAATACATTGTCGTCTGCTTCGATGAAGAGACCCAAAACGCCAAACTCTCGTTGCGACAGGAAGAGATTCTGAAAGTTCTCTCTGCCAGCGATCAAGAGACGCGCGAAACAGCACCCGGTCTTGCAGGACAGATCCCAACTTTCCACCCCGAGTATGGGCGTTTCATGCTCGAGTCCACTCCAGGCTCACCCTACGGGGCCAGTCCCAAGGAGCTACGTGGCGTGGAACGTAACATGAGGCTGCGTAGACAGATCGCTAGGTCTCATCTTAAGCCCAACGAGTTGCCCATTACGCTCACTTCATATCCAAGGCTTGGCGTCACGGATGCACCGTTCACGGAGCCTCACTATGAAGCGAATGGAAATGCTTCGAGGAGTATGTTCTTGGCCGACGAGCTGATCAACCCTCATGTACGATTTCCAACTCTGACAGCCAACATTCGCAAGAGGAGAGGAAGCAAGGTCGCAATCAACATGCCCATTTTCAAGGATGTCAACACACCGTCGCCTTTCATTGATCCTAGCATTCCGTGGGATCGCAATCTTTTTCCCGAGGACGCAGAGGCAAAGGCAGGTGCAGCCAAGCCAGATCATATCTACATGGACGCTATGGGCTTCGGTATGGGTTGTTGTTGTCTGCAGGTAACTTTCCAGGCTTGCTCGGTGCAGGAAGCAAGGACGGTTTACGACCAATTGATTCCTGTTGGACCGCTACTGCTTGCTTTGACGGCTGCTTCTCCAGCTTATCGCGGCTACCTTGCGGACGTGGATTGCCGATGGAATGTGATTTCGGCTGCTGTGGATGATAGGACACCGCAGGAGAGGGGAGAGCCAGCATTGCCTCTGCCAGGGCACACGCCACGTGGAGGATTGGACCGCGATGCAGAACGGATCCCGAAGTCACGGTACGACTCCGTCGACTCATATATCTCTCAGGATCCCCTCAATCGTCGAAGCTACAACGACAATCCTCTTCCTATCAATGCAGAAGTCAAGCAGCAACTTCGTGAAGCCGGTGTTGACGATCTTCTCTCTGATCATCTGGCGCATCTTTTCATTCGCGACCCATTGGTCATCTTCAGCGAAATGGTGGATCAGGACGATGAGACGAGCACGGATCACTTTGAGAACCTGCAATCCACCAATTGGCAGACAATGAGGTTCAAGCCTCCCCCGCCGGGCGGAAGGATCGGATGGAGAGTCGAGTTCAGAAGTATGGAAGTTCAGATCACAGACTTTGAGAATGCGGCGTTCTCAGTGTTTATCGTTTTGTTGACGAGGGCGATCTTGAGTTTCGGCTTGAACTTTTACATGCCTTTGACGAAAGTGGATGAGAACATGGCTCGAGCGCATGTTAGGGATGCGGTCAACGGCGAGAAGTTTTGGTTCAGGAAGGAGGTGTACAGGACACGGAACAGGCACGCATCGAGGCAGGCGTCACGCCAGGTCTCGAGATGCAGTTCGGTGGACAACCTGCAGAGCGGTGTGGGCGCTCCTGTAAATGGTCACGCGCAGAATGGGAGGGCTAGTCCACAGAGCATCTCTTCGTCCTCAGATGGAGGATTGGAGGAGGAGTATGCAGAGTTTACTATGGACGAGCTCATGAATGGCAAGGGAGATGAGTTTCCAGGTTTGGTTGGACTAGTACACAACTATCTGGATAGCCTGAACATTGATGTCGACACAAGGTGCGAGATGGGTCTGTATCTCGAGCTGGTTTCACAAAGGGCAAGTGGAAAGCTCATGACTACAGCAAGCTGGATCAGACAGTACGTAAGGAATCATCCGGAGTACAAGGGAGACTCGGTGGTCAGTCAGAAGATCAACTATGATATGATCAAACAGCTGGATCTGATCGAGAGGGGTGAGGTGGAAGCGCCGGGCTTTTTGCCAAAAGGGTATGCGGCTAGGAGAAAGAGTCAGGAGACGAAGCCTGAGCTCAAGGTTTGAGAACACAAGGAGGAGGAAGAGGAGGAAGAATCGTTGTCTTTTCGTCGTAAGCATACACTCGTTCCAATAACAACACCGGCAGCAGCAAGCAGCAACCACACTCTCTTTTGTATCATTATCTGCACCAGATGGCACGATCATTCATTGTCATGGCCTGGGACTACGTTGTTGTGATGCATCATTGATCTTGTGAGGGTATGCTTTCGATTGCAGTTGTGATAAAGGTGCTGGGAAGGAACACCTTATGGATTTGAGCGATGGCTTTCGCCTTTCAATCGTCAAGCGAGTAAATGCCGGCCCGGACGCAGGATTGGAAGAGAGGCGCTGTTGCTTGCTGTCGGTACAGTCACGTCAGCGAGCTTTTTGACGTCCTTCCGGAATTTTTTGTGGAGGCATTTGATCGTGAAATGTCAGCGGAAAGCCACGCACACAGACACTGAGACCCAGACCACGCATTCAACGCTGACTGAAGCTGAAGCTGCCCTCTCTCTGCTCTGGCTGTAGGTCAGGAACCTTGTGCGACCCTGCCTTTCGGGACCATCACACCATCACCATTGAACCGAGATCATCCCGCTGAACAATTCTCAGCTCAACCCATTCCCACCTCAACATCATGGCACCCTCACTCAAGATCTCAGCCGGTCCTTCCGTGGATCAGCTTCAAACAGTCGCGGTCAACCATGACGAGTCGCCCACAACCATCGACTCTGCTCTATTTCAAGGTCGTATTGCTGTTCGAATCAAGTCTTTCACCGGTTCTGATCCTGATGGAGTTGAACATCGCAAGGATACGCCTTACTTCGACAATGGTCATGGCAAGCATCAAAGCTGGAGTATGCAAATCCAGGGACGATTCAAGGAAGAAGTCAGTGCGGATGACCTGATCTTTGGAAACGAATTTGATAAGCCGATCAAGGATCATCTTCCCTACGGTACAAGTGTGGCTTTGCAATTCGTAAAGCTGATCGATCCTAATCTGGAGCATGATTTGTACGCGCAGAAGCCTCATGCTTGGAGTCCGTATCTCGCTACTATGCCTAGAATTAGCTCCCAAACTCTGGAAAAGGAGGGAGATGGGTTTGAGGGATGGCCCGCTTTTCCCGTAGCTCCGGAATTCTACGTACACGATGACATCACAAGCCTCATCCCCGAAGACGTGGCAGAGAAGAACAAGGATACAGTAGCCAACTTCAAAGGTATCGACAAAGCTCACGAATACCGCCAACGCTTCCTTGGCAACAAAGCACATAGACAACAGATCACAGTGAAACCAAATCAGGTAGTCACGGCTGACTTTTTCAACGGCTTCATCGACTTCAACGATTTGACATTGCAAATCCCTTTCTCGGGAGGATTAAAGTTCGATTTGAAGAAGTACTGGGATGGCCAACCTGTAAGGTACATTTGTAAGAATAAGAAGGACGATAAGGTCTTCTTTGTTATTCAGTTTGATATCGTGGATCTTCACAATTAGGGACAATCGCAATCCATAATTTGTTCGTTGGACAAGTTGATGTGTGAAAGATGTGTTTGCGTTCGATACAAGTACAGAGAATGAACGAGGGAAAGGGCGAGAGACACAGGTCTACTTGCGGTATTGCGGAGGTACATCTTGTCCGCCCTCTTCTTTTGTAGGTGCTCGGTTGTGATATGCTCTGAAGCTATTCTCCCATTCGACGTATTCTCGCCAGTACTTGTCGAGCGCCTCTTCTTCGGGTGACTTGGCAATCGTGGCTGCTGTCGCTGCGGGGCGGTTGCGTGATTGAGGCGAGCCGGCGGGTGAAGAGTGACCGTTTCTTTGCGGTTGAGAGTAGGAGTATTGCTGGGCTGCTGTTTGCCTTCCTGCAGTGCTGTCGGAGGGAGGGGGAGGTGGGGCGTCGTCTTCAGGTGGAGGAGGGGGTGGAGCGTTGGGGTCATCTGAGGGAGGCGGTGCAGGGTCTCCGTTGTGTCGTCCATATGAGTGAGACTGCTGTTGTGACCAACCTCCTCGATTTTGGTCCCATCCGCTACCGCCTTGCTGCTGCTGCTGCTGCTGCTGCTGCGAATAGTGTGATTGATGACCGCCGTACCCGCCAGCACCTGTGGGACTGCCGCCACGGCCGTATCCTCCACCACCTCCACCTTGACCATAGCCTCCGCCGCCTCTCGGCGCGCCAGCTCCATAGCCAGCACCACCATAGGCGCCATCTCTTCCACCTTGTCCACCACCATAGCCTGATCCACCGCCACCGTTGTTGGCATCATATGCCTTCTGCCACTCACTTCTCACGACCTCTAGCAGATCTTCCGCTAACACCTTTGCAGCCTGGATTTGTTCATCCTCCGGTCCTGCAATAGCAATGTGCATCGGTTCCGGCAGCTCCACTCCCGTGTCACTCTCAATGAACCCACTGCCCAAACCCTTGATCTGCACCCTTGTACCCGTCTCACTCTGGATGTATTTGACAAACATTCCACCTGGCCCAACAATCTTTGACCTCACGTTGAAGTTTCTAATGTTCTCCAAATTGACCAGAACTTTCTCTTCGGGCCACCTTCTTCGTTCGCGAGGAGGCGGACGTTGGTTCTCATAGTCTAAACGGCGTTGGTGACGATCTTCGATGAGTTGGGGCACTTCTTGGGCCATGAGCTCGTTGATCTTGGCAATAGCGGCATCGAGGATCTCTTGAGAGATCGCAGAGATATGAAGATAGAGAGGAGGATCTTCCTTGGTGGCGAGGGCTTTGTCAGGGTACCATGTACCCTTTGTTGTGACCGAGGCACCGGTCTCGCGATGGATCTGTTGCTGGGTCTGACCTTTGGTGAGCATATATCGGTTGCGTTGGTCATTGATCTCGATGTCGTGGGTGAATTCGGCATCGTGAGCGTCTTTCTCTTTCTTTGCGTCTGAGGTGGAAGAAGGGTTGGAGTCGGACTCTTTGGCGGATGGTTGAGCTTTGGATGCGAATTGGGCGGCGATCTTGGCTGCAGCGGCAGCGGCAGCAGCTGCAGCTGCATCCGAAGAGGAGGCCGAGGCCTGGCCCTCATCTTTGGGCGTATCCCATCGACTCGACATCAATGCAATGCTATCTGCTCCTACAAGAGCGGGGCATCGGATGGTTGTGGGTGAGATGGCAAGAGGTCGAAAGAGAAAAGCATCCTAAGGCTGGACCCTGAGGACTGAACTTCCAAACTTCTGATCGAGCCAATTTCGCGGGCGTGAGGAACAGGTCATCAAAGTCTAACAGCAACTTTTCAAGAAATCGGCACCGTATCGATTCGAAGTTCTTGAAAGATCTCCGATTTGGTGTTTGACTGAACACCAGCAGCGGCAGAGATGTCCGGACCGCGACCAGCGTGCCATCTAATCGGCGGAGATCTTCTTGTTGTGACCTTTGACCGGAACCATCCAGTCAAAGCCCGGCGACCTTTGCAGGTTTTTTCGAATCATGATCTGCACGTTGCAGCTGCAGTGTGGCTCTATTACAGTATCGTGTTGAGGTGAAGCATGGCAGACAGAAAGATTGTGGCAGATCGATACAGTATCTCACTCATGAGCAGGTGGGAGCCAAACACGAGAGAGATCGTGGTATCAAGCCTTTTTTTGATTACAAGCCGGACGAAGGCCAATTGTGTACGGTTACGAGGCTTCGGATGAAAGCCGACGAGAATGAGGGAGACGACAATCAAGCTCATCATAGAGCCGAAGTGTTTACTGTGTTTGCTGACTCTGCGCTTACACTTCCCTGCCATGACGCTAAGTTATATCTCGTGGAGAGGTGGGATAGTTTGTTCGAAATTCCGACGAGTTAACTTAGGACCAGAAGATTTGAGGCGGTCCGAGCGTGCCGTCACCTCGTGTGTGTGAGCGAGCGAATTTCGGGGACGTACTGTACGAGCACTGCGAGAGTGACGTCCACTTTCTTGAATTCCACCGCCCCAACCAGCTTCAATCAGCAGCAGCAATACAGTACCTCGCTCACAATCTGATCCCAAATCTTCCAGCTCGAAGCCAGGGTTTCCCGTCCCTCTTGGACTTGGATAGATCGTTCGACTTACCGTCATCCTTCCCTCATCGCTTCACGCTATCATCGCATCCCCCCGCTGCATAACGTCCCCTCCTTTCTCACTCATAAGCAAAAATGGCTCACAAGCTCACCTCCTCCTTGCCAGCATGGCAAAAGCTGCAGCAGCTCTACGACACCAAGGGCAAGCAGATCAACCTTGGTCAGGCTTTCAAGGCCGATGCCAACCGATTCCAGAAGTACTCTCGCGAGTGGAACTCTTCCAAGACTGATGCTCGTTTCCTTCTCGACTTTTCCAAGAACTTGATCGATGACGAGGTTCTCGACCAGCTCCTTGCTCTCGCTGAGCAGGCGCAGGTCAAGGAGCAGATTGACGCCATGTTCGCTGGCGAGCACATCAACTCCTCCGAAGACCGTGCTGTTCTTCACGTCGCTCTCCGTGATGTTCCCGGCGACTTCAAGATCAACGAAGCTGGTGTCGACGAGGTTAAGCCCGAGCTTCAGCACATGAAGGAGTTCTCCGAGGCTGTCCGATCCGGCGCCCACAAGGGTTATACCGGCAAGAACATCAAGAGCATCGTCAACATCGGTATCGGTGGTTCCGATCTTGGTCCCGTCATGGTAACTGAGGCTCTGAAGCCTTACTCTAAGCGTGACCTCGAAGCTCACTTTGTTTCCAACATTGACGGTACCCACATGGCCGAGACTCTTCGTGTCTGCGACCCTGAGACTACCCTCTTCATTGTTGCTTCCAAGACCTTCACCACTCAGGAGACCATCACCAACGCCACCACCGCTCGTGACTGGTTCCTCGAGCATGCCAAGGACAAGGCTCACGTCGCTAAGCACTTTGTCGCTCTCAGCACCAACGTCAAGGCTGCCACCGAGTTCGGTATTGCCAAGGAGAACATGTTCAAGTTCTGGGACTGGGTCGGTGGCCGATACTCGCTCTGGTCTGCCATCGGTCTTTCCATTGCTATCGTCATTGGTTACGACAACTTCGAGCAGCTCTTGCTCGGTGCTCACGAGATGGACTTGCACTTCAAGAACACCCCCCTGAAGGACAACTTGCCCGCCATCCTCGCTCTGTTGGGTATCTGGTACATCGACTTCTTCGGTGCCCAGACCCAGGCCATCCTCCCTTACGACCAGTACATGCACAAATTCGCCGACTACTTCCAGCAAGGTGACATGGAGTCGAACGGAAAGTTCATCACCAAGAACTCGGAACGTGTCGACTACCAGACTGGTCCTATCATCTGGGGTCAGGCCGGTACCAACGGTCAGCACGCTTTCTACCAGCTCATTCACCAGGGTACCAAGCTCATCCCTTGTGACTTCATCGCTCCCGTTCAGACCCAAAACCCTCTTGGCAAGCACCACGAAATCTTGCTCTCCAACTTCTTCGCTCAACCCGAGGCCCTTGCTTTCGGCAAGTCCGAGGCTGAGGTCAAGCAGGAACTCGGAGCAGAGGCTAACAACGATTTCCTCGTCAAGTCTAAGGTCTTTGAGGGTAACCGCCCTACCAACTCGATCATGGCACAGAAAATCACTCCCGCCACTCTCGGTGCTTTGATTGCTCTCTACGAGCACAAGATCGCTGTTCAGGGCTTCGTTTGGTCCATCAACTCTTATGATCAGTTCGGTGTAGAGCTTGGCAAGGTCCTGTCGAAAGCCATCCTCCCCCTCCTTCTTGGTAACGATGCCAGCAAGGTTGAGGGCCACGACTCTTCCACCACCGGTCTTATCAAGTACTTCTTGAACAACAAGCAGTGACTAGCTGATGACGAGGCAAAGGCGACAAGCCGCAGCAGGATTTGATTGTTTTGTACATTGGATGACGAAATTTGATCTCATGTGTTACCTTGCGCTTGTGTGCGGAGCTGTGTTGAATCTGTCGTGAGGTGTATCGGCCCATTCACGACGAAGGCAGTTTCTGAAGTGGTGTTCCGTCATCAAACGGAGATGTTTGAAGTGTGGTCCGTTCGCAAAAGTTGAGCTCCGTTGACAGACGAGACATTCTCAAACAGGTCAGTGCTGAACAGGTCATCGCTGAGTTGAGTCAAACGAAATGAGCATTCGGGATTCGGCCCGAATTAATGCAAGACAAACTTTGCTCACACCAACAGCAGGCTGCAACATCGTACACTGAGGCTCTGCAAGCCCATATTTGCTCCTTTGGTCGCGTCGGTAAAAAACGCGTGTCTAAAATAGACCAACACCAACACTTTCTTGACGTATGATCCCGTCATGCAAGCCTTCCCTTCTCCCGAACGTGCATATGGCACCTCAACTTGCAACTGCATTCACGAACAAAGCTCAAACTGCGTGTGAGGGCGACAAGGCATTCGGAAGACTACATTACAACAGATGAGATACGAAACTAAACAAGGACGCGACGCTTACATTGACATGAGAGTCAGGATATCAAGGTCCCACCCTCACTGGACCGCGAGGTCAGAAGGGCGGAATCACAGGGCGACGACGTGACCACAAGAGCGGTGGAGAGAATGGGCGCGATAGCTGATGAATGAGCTCCGCTGAGCGAGAACGGCAAGATAGAGATGTTGGTACAGAGAGAAAGAGAGTAACGACGCGACCGAAACCAGGCCTGGGCATGGCTAGCGAGGGAGACCTCATCTAGAGCTCAGGGCCACGGGTGGAGTTGTAGATCTCGAGATCGCGCTTGTACTGCTCGAGAGCCTGCAGCGCGCGCTGCTCGTAAGGAGCCTTCTGCTCGGGGGTCATCTGCTTCCAGCGTTCACCACCGCGCTTGCTAAACTCGGTGATGTTGGGAATGACAGGCTCGCTGGCACGCAAGTCGTTAAGGAACTCGAAGAAGGCAGAGTTGGGACGCTTAGGCTTGGCAGGGTCACGGAGGAAGGCAGTACCCTTGATACCCTTCTTCTTCTGCGAAGCGATATACGCGTTCTGACGCTTGATGTCGTCGGGCGAGAGAGCCGCCTTCCACTCGGCGAGGGCGCGCTCGTACTGCTCCTTCTCCTGCTCGTGCTGAGCCTCGTAACGAGCCTTGAGTTGAGGAGGTAGCTGAGCCCACTCGGCACCGACAGCCTTGGCCATCTTGACAATGTCGACGACTTGGGCACCAGTCTTGGGCGAAGTCTTCTGGTACTGAGGCTCACCTTTGAGCTGGGCGACGCGCTCCGACATGTAGATCAAGAACGAGGATCGCAAGGTGGGCTTGCTGGCCGAGGGAAGAGGAAGAAGCTTGCCATCGGCACCGCGTGCTTGCCAGGGCTTGAGCTTCTCCTTCTTGGGAGCTTTGGCCTTGGCACCGGCCTTCTTGGTGGTGGCAGCGGCAGCATCACCGACGGCGGCAGAGGCAGCGGAAGCCTTGGATGTACCGGCCTTGGCCTTGGTGGTGGTGGAAGAAGCGCGCTTCTTGGTCTCCTTGGGAGCGACGGTAGTGGCAAAGTTGGCGGCGGCGATGGGCATGGCGGGGATGGCGTTGCGTGCCAGAGCAGGCTGCCCTGGGCCGTTACGGACGGCTGTCCTCATGATTTGTTGGAGGTTGAACATAAAGATAGCAGTCGGCTCTACCTACTGCGGATGGGGAAAAGGGGGAGAGCGTTACGCGTGGCTGGGGCGAGGAAGGTGGTAGGATCTTATAGCTTAATGAAAGCGGGGGGGCCAAGAGAGCGAAGAGGAGAACAACAGGGTTGATAGTGTAGAGAGACGGGAGAGAGGAAGGAGAGAGGGGGGAAATTGGGATGAGAGCGCGACAAGGAGCCAGGATACCCTGTATCTTTTGGAGAAATGAAAGTGTGGCTCCAGCGAGGCAGTGCGAATGCTCGGGGCGGCTCAGCGCACAACCAGTGTCGCGAAACAGAGTTGAGGCAGCAGGCAAGTCTCGAGCTTGACACTGTGACCGATGCGGACTTGGACACGCGCTCTAGTGCCCGTCTGCCATTTTGGACGGCCGACGAGGGCGCTAGGGCAGAGGAGCCAGTCAATTGGAGAGAGGAATTGCAACGCCATTTTTCCTTTTCAGAAAAGGTGGTGGGCTCAGCTCAGGGAACGAGACTGAGAATGGGCCAGGAATGAGGCAGGACAGAACTCCAAAAAAGGTGGGAATTGACACAACCTGCCTGGAGCGAGCGAGCGAGCGAGCGCTGATGCCGAACAAAATTGGAAAAAGAAAGAAACAGGGCAGTCAGAGCCTGGGAAGAAAGGGGTTGCAAACCAGCAAAACACGTCCCAAGAAGAGGAGCTCGAAAGTCGAAATTAGGGTTCTCCTTTCCCTTTTCCCTTGCCCGGCTCACATTCACATACACATACAACAGGAAACAGCTCTACGCCGCCTCTCTTTTCTTCGCTCTCATTGCTCTCGTCGACAAAGGGTCTGACATACAACAAATATTTCCAGAAAGGATCAATTCCAACGGGTCCACACACCACTTTTGCAAAGGGTGAGCGGGAAGGTCATCTCACCCAAGCCGAGCCGAATTGTCATTTCACTCACAACTCACGACATGCTGAACTTGACGGCACTTTAGCTCTCTTTGTCGCCTATCACAAGAGATTGCAAGCGATAGATGTAGGCAAATGATTGCGGCACGAGAGCACACTTCGTCGCCTCGAAGAGTCGATTGCAACAGATTCCAAGAAGAGGCAGCAGAGCAGTCAAAAGTCGATGCTCCTCGTCCTCGCTTTTTTGACTCTAGCGCTTTCGACACTCGAATTTGAAGGTCAAACTGAGCCTTTTCGGTAAAGCTGAAAAAGCACAGCGCAATTGCAGAGCGCAGTCGTGTGAAATCGTATCGATCGCGGCACGAGCGCGCGATACGAGGTTGCGAGTCACGAGGGGGCTAGAGGGAACGAAAAGTGAGGCTTCTCATCAGTCTCTTATCTTTTTTGAACCTCCCCGTCCTCACACGGCTACCTGTAGCGACTCCGTGCTGGACGGTTCCAGAGACTGCTCTCGAACCACAATTTTCAGTGAAGCTCCAGAAGTCCAGAGGAAATTGACACAAAAGGCAAAATCAAAAGAAAAAAAAACAAATTCGGTGCGCCGTCGTGAGGTGAGACCTCAGCTCCAAAAATCCGAGCGAAATCAAATTGCGGGCCACAGGAGAGGTAGAGATCAGAAAAATCGCAATTTTGTGTAAATGATTTTCCAAAAGCGGAGCGAAAAGAAGCCTAACACATCCTACAGCCATCGGGATATTGGCCTGTCGAATCTGTAGATCTACATCGGGCGTGCCCGACGAGATACACACTTGGACCCTGACTGCGATAGTTGCATGCCACTTTCTTCTCACACTGTCTTGTCCTATGATACTTATACAACAGCATCGGACTTTCTTTCGATGAGAGGGTATGGCAGCAGGATCGAGGAAACGCAGGCGTCCAGACGGTCGCCTTGCTTCGCCCCCTCTGGCTCCTTCGCCTCTCCTCACACGTAACTTGCAGCTGCTGCCGGTCGGCCTGACGCAGCTTCCCAACGACAAGCTCTTCGCCTCGCGGCTGAGGACCGATATCAATGATCTACTCAGTGCGTTCTCTGAGGCAATCCTGCTCACATTACTTAAGCAGGACTCACAAGTGGGACCCGAACTTACAGCAGCTACCCCCCAAAACCTGACTAAGCCTGCTGCATCCCCCGAAGAGCAACATGTAGCATCGCCATTCTCGGTCTTCACCCAAATCTGGCAGCAGAAGGGCTGGCACTATGTTCAGTTCACCTTCGCAGATCATGCAGATAGCAAGCGCGCTATGAGCGATGCGATCTGCCGCGTTCTGCTCGAACATCTAAGTCCCTACGTCTCGCAACAAGCGGTTAATAGTACGGCACCACAAACTGTTACCTTCGCGAATCTCAAACAAATCTTCGAGATCATGGCGGTCCCTTTCGCCCTATACATGTTCTGGGTTACTCAAATCTATCCAACATCGGGTATCGGCGTCAAACACTGTCGACCAGCACTTGAGCGGATCTCCGTCGAACAAGACTACTACGACTTGCTTCTCGACCTACCTGAAGCCATCCTCAAGCATCTACAGTCCGAAGAAAGGACGCGGGCGCAGGCTGAAATATTCACAGCTGACTTTGTTGAAGTGCTCTGTCGACTCGCTGGCGAGCCATTCGACGAAGACAGCGCTCGTCACGACGCGGACGAGAGAAAAGCACCAGCTCTGAAATCTCGCAAGGACGCATCCGGCAACGCCAGACGCTCCACGAAGCCTCCAGAGCGCCTCGAACAGACGACTGCAGCAACGACAGTCTATCCTGATGGAATCTTTGATATCATTCCCCACTCAAAGCTCCGCACGCGTCTGCCGAATACATGGCCATCAGTCCGAGTAATGTCGACGCTGGAAGCGAACAAAGAGTTCGGTCGGGTGGGCAGTATTGTGCGTTACCGCCCAGACGAGAACGGATCCGCGAGAGCAGCATCGAGCAGCTCAGCACCAGCAGATGAACACGCAGGCGAGGTCAAAGAAACAGTAGCCGGCTTATCACGAGGCGACGTAGTCCGACTGAAAGCAAGACAACGTCTAGCTGTGGCCTCTGCAGACCTGATCAAACTATTCTCTTCCACGGTTCGAAGTAGCGCTCCTATATCCGGCCCCAGGGCGTCAGGACCCAAGGCTTCGGATCTGATCGCACAAACAGCACAGCAGAGTGCGCCAACGGCCTCAATCTCAGCAAAACGAGCAAGGTACGAAATTGAAACACCTGCATGGATCACCAACTCCAAATACACTGCCAAGCTCAAATCTTGGCTCGAGGAGTCATCGACACCCATGCAGCAGTCTATACAGCGGAGTGCAAATAGCAAGAGAAGGTACGAGGAGGCCAGGGCCAAGGTCATGCCTTCGTCTTCCAGCCCAGAAGGCGAATCGGATGTGAAGACAGACTTCGGAGAGTGGGTCCTGCACCAGTTTAGGGAGGAGAGGAAGAGACGTGCTGAAGATCGGGTCGGGGACGAAGAGAGGCAAACGAATCCGATGGCACAGGACTTGGCGGCAGTGGACGACGAAGGGTCGCTCAGTCTGGAAAGTCTATATCGGCTGGCTGCAGAACGAACAAAGACGGCGGCTGTGGAACGAGGAGAGATGTTCAAGTCGAGGAGGACGTCTTCGAGTCGCTCCAAATGATGGCTTAGCTTTTGCTCGCCTTCACATCCCTTCGATCTCGTCTTCAACAACATGTAACATCGCATCTGTACTTGTATCAATCATCCTTCTGCAACGGTTGAACTTCTTCATTTCTTTGAGCTTATAGTCAATCTCCTCCCTCACTCGGTACAGCCTCCTTCGGCCACCACGCAGGGATCCATGGCCTCACCATCACCGTTGTCTCCCCGTCCGCTGCTGTCACTGACATTTCCAAACCATCTTCTTTCCCATCCTTCCCATTACTCCATCTCTGTACTTGTTCCAAGCGCAAGCATCCCAGTCCAACATTGTACACGCCCGAGGTGAATTTGCCTGCTGCTTTACCTCTTGCAGGTTTGCCTTCGGCACTTGAGACTGGTTTCGATCGGACCTCTGTGAGATGACTTGGCAGCTGGACTGATGTGGAGCGGTCGATGGAAGCGGCATCGAGAGTGGTTGGAGCAGAGGATCCGGGTGAATAGAAGGAAAGGGGAAGGAGACGTTTTCGCACGACACCGGTATGATGTGTTCTGGCAGTCAATTCTTGACCTACGTAACAGCCTTTTCTGAAGTCTACGCCGTTCATATAGTCCAAGTTGTTCTCGAGAGGCAGACTTGATCCCTCTGGGAAATCCAAAGATCCTTCGCCGATGCCATTGACAATTCGATGGAGAGTATATTCATCCCCTTCTACCGAGTTCGCTGCACCATCGAGGGTAATGTCAGCTTCCGCAGAGACGACGCCCCGATATCCTATTGTCGGACATCTGGGATCCAGACTAAACTTCTGCATGACTGCTGCTGGAGGCTGTGAAGACGAGCTGTGCCAGGCCTGAACAACCTGATATTGTGTGGAAACGTCAGACAGCTTGACCTTTGATCTGAGCTTGAACTTCTTGATGAAGGCTAGCAGCGACGGGAGTGTTCGAGAGTCGATGTCAAGAAGCCATCGCGGAGATCCGTCTTCTTGGGGTGCCTGGCGATGGATGAAAGCATCGGCGAGCATTCGACCCTGAGGGTTCATGAATCCTGCGTAGACGAGGAGGGGAGCCGCAGGGTCAGACTTTGAAGGATCAAGGGATCTGACGTCGTTCGAAACAAGACCTTGAACAAGCTTGACAGTGTCTCTGCCGCTGACTTCTAGCAGTCCTCTGTGGGGCACCTTTGCGATGTTCCATCGAGAAGAGTCTGTAGAGGTGCTAGAACGGACGGTGGAGGTCGAGCAGAAGCTGCAGCGCTGAGGAAACGCTCGTGTGAGACGGAGTAAGGCCGAATCCATCGATACTTGCGTCGTAGCTGTGCGAGCTAATAATGGTGCTCGAAAGAGCAAAGTTGTCGACCTCATCTTGAGAATTGACGGCTTCGAAGACGGATGGTTGCTAGAGGGCAGCAGGAGGAGGCCTGAGCTGAGCTGTTTTGTCAAACGTCGCCTCCACTTCGGAAGTCGGGTCGAAGCTTCCGAAATTTTTGCTTGTTTGTCGACCTTGACGATGTAACATCCTGTCGAGCACACACTTGCCCCGATTGCTTCATTTGAACATCATCTCAGTACAAGAAGTTGCAGCCGACGCTTTGCACCTTGTTTGAGACGTTCCGTTCGGGAGAGGTGTAAGTTTATGCTAGACACCGCTGATCAGACTCTGCAGCTGCAAGGAGAGAAGGGCAGTAAGGGTTCTGTAGCGCAGAGCGAAACGCGTACAGTGAGTGTCACACTGGATGGCGCCTTCACTGCCGTCGGTTAAGCTCAGTGACTGGAGTGGAAGCAGGAACAAAGCATCACGAACAGACAAACAGATTCGATGGAGTAGCTAGGTGCTGTACTGTAGGATCAGAGCTCGCAAGGGCAAAGCAGAGCTTCGCATGAAACGGAGATGCGGGAAAGAGAACAGAAAAACCCACGCACTCTAGCATAAGCGAAGTGTAAGGGGGTTACAGTCTACATTACAGTATTACTTCTCTCGGCCCCCCTAGAGCCGGCAAACTTTGCTCTTACATGATCTTCGGATCACAAACCCATCAACAGAACCAGAATGAGCTGCCATACCTACCCATCCCAGAAGAGCTGGTCGGCAAAGAACGATGTGAAGCAAACGATAAGAACATCGATTGCATGATGTGAGTTGAGCGAGACAATAGAGAGGGCGCGTGATGATCACGACTATGTTTCAGATGTTGGCGCATAAAGATGAGTTGAATCCCGTGCTTGGGGTAAGGCAAAGACGCTCCTTCCGCCCACTGGGCCCTTGCACTGTGCGTTGCGGGGTCCACTGCAACTAACTCAAGGCGGCTAGGAAGAAGAAGAATGTGGGTTCGGAAAAGCACGGACGCATGCGTTCTGATATGATTGAATATGCAATCTCAAGCTCAATCTCGATACTGTAACTCAAGCTCAGACAGGTTGATTTGACAGGAGAAGACAAACAAGCTGTCGCCTTGGTTGTTGAACGCAAAATGTAAATTCAAACGGCGACTGGATACACAAATTGTTGCAAGAGGTCTAACTTACAGTACCATTTTTGCTTTTCCGGGCGCGCGAGCGAGCTTGTGACACCGTTTGTGAAATGACCCTGATCGACGAGTGACAGCTTTTGAGACTGTGCTGCAGCAGTGCCCCTGAGTCTGACCTGCCGTATTCAGATTGTGTGGCGGACCTGAAAATCAGCAGAGGTGCAGTTCGCTTATCCTTGCATCCTGCTTCAACGGCAGCAGCTGTTGTCGGTCCAGCGCTTCTGTTTGTCTCTCTCTTCTTTCTTTCTTTCTTTCTTTCTTTCTTTCTTTCTTTCTTTCTTTCTTTCTTTCTCTCGAAGCTGCGCATGTTCCGCGTTCTTGAAATTGTTATTGCATAGTCTCCGTGCTCTCCTGTTCCGTGCTTTGGAGTGCTGAAGTCTGTCGACCGAGTCTCGGGATGGGTCGGACTCAACGCAGTGAAAATGAGAGAAAAGTGGCGGTGGTGTTCCGATATTTGACTCTTGCAGTCAAGCTTTGTGGTGGCGCGCGGCAAGGGAGTGAATGGCAAATTACACTTCTGTTTCCACTTTGTGTGTACTGAAGTTACTTCGTCGGCGGTGGCTGGCGTGTTTGCACTTGCATGTGCATGTACCTAACTTAATCGTTAATCGTGCCGCCATCGATGCAGCTCAAGGAATTCTCTCGTATTGATGTAAACGAATGTTCCGAATCTCGTTGGTTTGCACTGATCCCAGCGTACTGTACAGTACTTAGCCGCTTCCGCTTCCGTGCACCGTCTCCTTGACTGGTTATACGGCACCAAGTTGGCTGTTGACATGCATCCTTGTGCGCTGATAACAGCAGCAAGATGTGCAATCGTTCCTGTGGCTCTCCCGTGGTTGACTCAGTCGACACCTTTGTGCGAGTGAAACCGGCGCTTGAATGATAAGTGTGCGTACTGTATTGAAGGCGCTGTGCTGTGTGTGTGGGTTGAGTCGGATTGGTTGTTCAATGCACTTCAGATCCAGACAAAGGGATTTCTTTCGCTAAGCGAAGCACTTTCTGCACACCACTTCCATTCGCCGCTGTCGGTGTTTCTCAGCTGTCTCTCTTTGTCGCCTCCGCTTCTTAGACAAGCAGCCTCACCCACGATCTCTGCTACAGTAGTGCAGTCTACTCTCGATGATACGGTAGCCGCCTCGTTTCACCTTTTCTTTCTTTTTGGCAGCCAGTCGGCCACCTTCCGTGTCTCGCATTTTCATGTGCCGTTCTGCCTGTCTGTGCCAGTTCTGACTCCACTTGCATCGATACTCTGTCCAAATGCTCCTTCTTCAATACCTGTACAGCATGTGTGTGTGCGTGTGGATCCCACGCAGCTGCCACACCCTGACTTCGCCGCTGACGCTTTCTCTATTTTTCGGTCATTTCGCCAGTGTCAGGTAACTCTGCTTTGGTCGACCAATGCAAAGCAAATCCAGATTCTAGCCTTCTTCTGGCTTTCTCTCTCTCTCTCTCTGTCTCACTCGCTCTCGCCCTCCGCTTTTCCCGTCGCCATCCACACACATCCACACATATCCTCCTCTTCTCCTCATCGTTTCCGTTCCTCTTCCTGCTGCATTTCCTACGGTCCACCGCTTGGAAGCGTTGCTCCTCCTCCTCCTCCTCCTCCTTCTCCTATCCCTTGTCTCTGATCGGCATCCCTTTTCTCCTTCACGCCACGTACCCGGCAACTGACCCGCCTGCGCTCCCATCGTGATGCTCTGCCTCCATACACTATCTCGCCATTGATCGCGAGCCACACTATTCTTGCCTCTTCCCACCAAACAAGAAACAAACAAACACAGCATCAAGCGAACCTTTCATTGGATGTAACTGTTGTTGACAACCTTGGAACCTCATCATTATCATCTTCTCTCAACCAAACACGCATATCAAACGACGATCATTTCTCACCTCTTGGTTTACTCCAGTCGAATCGGATCTTCTCGAACGACTCTGGCTCCCACTTCTGCTGTCGCTTCTATACAACTCCCGTCTTTCATCTGCTCTATCTCTAGCCGTGTCTAGTCACCGGAAAGGTCGAGTATTCCATCCGATCTTGCAGCTACTGAGTTCGAAACTTTGCCCGATACCTGCCACGCTCGTGCTCAGCGCACCATCTCTCAGCTTGGCTTTTGTTCGCAATTGCACGATAGCACACCAAGTCGAGTGCTGTCTCTTCACAAAGTGGTCTTTCGCTAATCCACCTATCGAGGCATGACCGTGTCCTACGTCCGATCGCCTAGCTTCTCCAGTCACAACACTTTCACCGATTCCCACCTCGCTTCGCCACCGCACTCTCCGGTCGTCTTTTGCGCATCTGACAACCCTTCCAACTCTCCTGATCCAAGCTTTTCATCGTCACGTACCGCTCTGCGTGCTTTTGGCACCTCTGTCCCAGCTGCGGCTGCTTCAGCAACAGGCTCCAGTTCAAGTACACACAACCAGCAGCTCCCCTCTTCAACTTCGGCTCCCACAGCTCTAGGCCAGCTGGCTGAAGCCAACAGCATCATTGTCCCCAACGATCGCATGGAAGCTGGTCTCAGCCTCAGAAGAAGTCCATTACTGCTGAGCAACGAGTTTGACTCTGAGACGCGCATATCCGACGCCGAAGGTTCACGCACCTCTCACGATACCGGTCCGCTGGAAGGCCTCGATTCAGCCGACTCGCGTTATCAATCCGCCTTCACAGGAGACATCGACCTCGACCATCTAGTCTATCGACGTCCCTACGTCGATCGCGCCTTTTCTCATTCCAAACGTCGGAGCCAGCTCATTTTAGAACAAAAGTTCAAGCAACATCGCTCCGCCGCACAAACTGAACAGGAGGCAACACAAGCACGTTCGCCTTCGTCTTCTCCCACCCGTCAGCTCAAGGCAAGACGTCCAGGCACAGCACCTCAACGAGCCTCTCCTTCTTCACACACCCCGGAGTCTGCTCCAGGACACTTGGATCTTACCAGCAGAGCCGCCAGGACGACCCCCAGCGGTCTTCGCGAACTCACCACAGGCGCATCAGCACAACCAGCATCCCAGCGTGCTGTCTGGATCCGTCGCACTCGCGATTTCGAGGCTTTCAGCGACTCGCATCATCACGTCCACACTTCGGGCGCTCTCGAATCAGCTGCATCAATATCAGCTTCGACGAAAGCCTCGCGTCGTCACAGCAGCTTCCTCACCGGTGATTTCCGGTCTGCCACCTTGATGCCCGTTCTAGCCAGCAATAGCTTTAATAAAAACTCGCAACGTGCAAATAAGCGTCGAAGCGCTATTATTGAAAAGTCATCCGCAACAGCATCCTCATCAAATCTTTCAACTTCTCCTGTCCTTTTCGCATCCTCTGTTCTGGCAGACGCCGAATCGTCCAAACGCGACTCGATGCTTTCCACAGACTCTTCAGCGACGTCCTCATCTAAGGGCGCTCGTCGCTCGATCGAGAATGTCGAGTTCGAAGGCGACGATGCAAATCAGCAAGCGCAGAGCTCTGCATCTTCAGGATGTGGCCACGATGACAGTCCAACGACCAAGCAGACAAAGTGGAAGTCGGAGAGGGACACCGACCACGAAAACAAAGCTGCCGAAGTCTTCACCACCCCGAGGACAAGCGCCGAGAATGAAGACGGCGTCAGCTCGAAAGAACCAGTCAAGGAACCCACCATTGTGACTGACGAGACCTTGCTGTCAAAGCCCCTACCTGACCCGCCATCGCAAGACACCAGTCCGCTCGACACTCCCACCTATGAGGAAGCTCCTCTCGAGGCGAGCACAGACTCTGCCACCGACCCTTTGCTGTTCGCAGCTCCTGCTATCCCGAATGCGATGATGAGCCCCGTGCAGACTGCCATCGTGCCACCTACGCCAACTGCACCCGAATGGGCGGCCTCTTCAGTAGGCGGCGAAGCAGCTTCGCCAACTAGCAGCCCAGTTAAGACCTTCCGCTCTCTCAACGCGGATGAGTCTCCCCGCAAGGTCGGATCACCTGGCAGCCCAGCGAGTCCGTTCGGTACACTTTCGGTGCCCAACGGGAAAGCTAATGGCAGCAACCACCTGCTCGGATCTGCTGGAAGACGGGACAGCTCAGCTTCCATAGGCTCTGCCGCCAGTTCAACGTCGACATACCGCATTCGCAGGAAGCCTGTTCCCTCTGACGGCGACCCGTCGTCTCCTCAAGCCTCCCCAGCCACCCAGGATGTACCTCTGCCAGAGACCAGCATCGATAGCAATCCGGACACGGACGGCCATCGAGTGATTCAGCATTCGCGCACTCCAAGCGGCTCAGACTTCATGCGAAAGGCTCAAGAGGCAGCAAGAGCTCATATGCTCGAAAAGGGAATGGCGAATGGTAGCAGCTGGCATCTATCTGCCAAGCGTCCTAGCACAGCAGTCCCTTCTAACACACAGAATGGGCTTGCCCCGGGAAAGCAGCTCCAGGCCAGCGCCTCGTCGCGCGATCTGTCTACCAATAACACTTTAGGCTTGGGTACGCCCCCCTCCACTTCCGCAGGAGGTGCGCCGACCACTAGCGCTACTCGAACCCCGTCCCGAGCTACGATCAAGAGGCCCACCACAGCACCTGTTGGCTCTGCCGGTCAGTTCCGGTCCACCAGCGATGCCGCGCAGAAGTCGATGATGGAGGTTGAAGGTATGCAGTTCGTACTGGGAAAGCAAGAAAGCAAAGGTAAGGATCCTCAACAAGCCACTTCGCCTTCGATTCCCAATGCTGTACGATTCATGCAACACCAGCGAGTTGGCAGCAATAGCGGTGAGACCGCCAGCATCACGAAGCGTGACTCCCTACTGGATGGCAAGCGCAAGTCAGCCAGCATCAAAGATTCAGCCCGCTCCGATGGCACCAGTGCAAAAGCATCATCGGCACGTAGTGGAGGAGCAGCAGGTACCGGAGCCGCTTCCTCCGCCGGTGGTTGGGGTCTGGAGCAAGAGCTCAACATTGTCGATCGAGTTCGAGATCAGCAGGGCAATGCTGAGTCAAAGACAAGACCTGCTTCGATAGACAGGAGCAAGAAGGCTCAGGATGCCGCCGCGGCCAAGGCTCAGCTCAAGAACAGCATGCTCATGAACATCATCAATGAGGACGAGTCGGAGGAGGTCAAGGCCGCTGCTCGCGAAGCTGGCATCCCAGAAGGCTCGTACGCCATTCATCCGCCCTCCATGTTGCAACTCTTTGAAGCGTCACAGTGTCTCGTCTACAATCAGAAGGGCGAGGAAGTCATCTTTGGCGATCTGTTCAAGAAGCGTCGCACTCTTGTCTGTTTCCTGCGTCATTGGTGGTGCGGCTTCTGCCAGCAATTTGCCATGTCGATTCGAAACATCGACCCGGCGCCGCTCAAGAAGGCCAACTTGGACTTCATCATCGTTGGTCAGGGTGACTGGCACGTCATCAAGGCGTACCGCGAGGTGATGCAGGTGCCTTATCCGATGTTCGCCGATCCCAAGCGAAATGTTTACCGGGCTCTCGGCATGACGCTGCGAACCAACGATGCCAATCCTGTCTGCGCTCGTCCCGACTACGCAAGTATGAGCATGACAAAGGGTATCTTGGTTGCGATCAAGAAGGGACTCTTCGACATGCCAATCCGCAATCCTGGTGACATGAAGCTGCTTGGTGGTGACTTCATCCTTGGGCCAGGTCTGCAATGCTCTTTCACCCACCGTATGACAACAGCGGATGGACACATGGATCTGCCGCGAATCTTGGCTCAAGCTGGATGCGATTTATCGCTCAAGACACCGAAGCCCAAGCTTGCAGTCGATGAGAAGGATGTACGAGCAGCCATGTTGGCAGGCGGTAACCAGAACCGAACACGTTCGCTTGGTCGGTCGCGCGGCAGGAAGTCGAACAAACCTGATCCGGCTATGCTCGATGGAAGCTTTGGCAGTGCCAACGGCCACGCATCGGCAGGCGCCAACGGTACCGGCAGCACCAACTCGCGCTTCAACCGCCCTAGCTTGTGGGGTCGCTTCCCTGGTCGATTCAGCAAGTCGCAGGTCTCATTGCCGACGTCAGGCTCGGTGGCTGATCTCAGCACCGACTTCGCACCTGCTCGCGGGCTCAACGCTGGACCTCGATCGGCTTCGGCTATGCGCAAGATTTCGTATGATGGACGTGTGCGTGACTCGCTCGAGACACAGCAGACGGACATCGAGTTCGAATCGCGTGCTACTTCGATCGACACACGTGGACGTCCCAGTGATGTCTCCGCGCCTGCAGGGATGAGCTCGCTGAACAAGGCTCAGTCGATGTCAGAGCTCCGTAGGAGATTCGAGCTGGGCTCGATGAGCAGCTTGGGCGGATTCCGAACCAAAAGTCGTCAGGAACCTTCGGCTGCTAAGCTGTCTCTGGAGAGTCACCTTGCTGTGCCTGGCAGTGGCAGGAATGAGTTGCACCACAGCGCTTCAACCAAATCGTTGCGTGCTGCAACTGCCAATGGAAACGGAAGGGCTAGTGGAGCTGCTACACCTACACAGCAGACGGCGAATGCGCAGAAGCAGGTCGGAAGTGGGCAGAATGGCTCCAAGTCGTTATCTGTCTTCCGCAACAATGTCATCTCTCGATCCAATGGTGTGACCTCGCCCGTCCCGGCTGGATTAGGCATCGCTGCTTTGGGCGAAGAGTCGATGGACGGCGCAGTTGATGCCTCCACTGGGGATAAGACCATGGTGGACGACAATGCTGCTAAGAATCCAACAGCAGCTCCTCAGTCAATGGCTGAGTTGGCCGCACCAGGCAGCTTCCTCATGGACTTGGACGTGTACGACTCGATCTCGCGCCAGCCTTCGCAAAAGTACGGAACCAACGGCAAGCAAGGTGGCGGTCCCATCGACACGGGTCTCTCACCCAGCGCTTTCAGCGATAGCGGATTCGCTCAAGAAGCCGCTGATGCAGACAGCGACACCGAGCCTTCGATGTCAGCTACTCAGTCTCCTGCACGATCGCAGCGTACGACTGCTAGCAGTAGTCCTTCCGCTGCCGGCGTCGGAGCTAGCAACAGCTCAAGCTTCTACAGTTTCAACACTTTCCGTGGCAAGACGAACCTCGAACATCTTCCTGAAGAGGCTGATGAGGACGACAGCGATGTGCACGAGGATGCCGATGACAGTCATCGA
This sequence comes from Ustilago shanxiensis, assembly GCA_019972555.1. Taxonomy (NCBI): domain Eukaryota; kingdom Fungi; phylum Basidiomycota; class Ustilaginomycetes; order Ustilaginales; family Ustilaginaceae; genus Ustilago; species Ustilago shanxiensis. The sequence goes on along the minus strand of BPMX01000010.1, from coordinate 240,338 downwards.
CAGGAATTCGATGAGGAAGACGATGACGACGAAGAGGACAATGACGAGCCGATCGAGTTTGAGGATGGTCGCTCCGGACACTTCTGAGAAAGGAAGTGATGCTTTTGTTTTGTCTTTTGTACACTCTCCTTTGCACTCCTATGATCTTGCTCTTTATAATCTAATCTATCACCACACAAAGATACGTTGTGAAGATCTGACTAACACAGATGCTATCTGTACTTCTTGTAAAGGCAAGATGCGGGTTTCGGGAGGAGACAATCTTTTTTGAGCTTGAGCGTGTGAAGTGTTGGTCTCGCCTGTCATGTTCACTGTTCACGCGCGTTAAGCCTGAGGTTTTCTTACCGAATTCGGGTGACAGCAAGAAGACACGCATCCCGCGTTGAGCTAGTCTTCGGGAAGAAAGGGAGAAGAAACAGAGCAGCATTGATGCACGAGGTGCATACGAATCGGGTCTTGGCGTTCTTGCTGCATGGGATGCATTTTTTATCTTTCCACCGTGATGAGACCAACACAAACACCTTACACCGGATACCGTGGCCCGTATATGTCTGCTTCATCCTGCACTGCACTGGCATGAGAGCATCAAAACAGCTGACTGGAAGTCATGGAGATGCCATGCTCAGAGGAAGAGGGCTTGGGGCACTGGAGAGGAGAGGTGTAGGAATCATTGTGAAAAAGTGGGGACATGAACAGGCCCCTTTTGATGCACCTAACCTATGCAGTAGATTGCAGCTCTTAATTTGGAATCAAAAGAGAAGGTGTGATTGCGTGTGATGTGGGGTCGGCAATGCGTGTATCGCTCAAGCTTTGATCTTGTGTTGAGACGCAAAAGAAAGGCACTTAGCTTCATCATCAGGAGGTCCCACCACCACCTCACCGCATGCAAACGTCATCTCCTTTATCTGCCCACTCTACGACAGAGACCGGCTCATCCGACCCACAATCACTCAGCATCGTCTGGACTCCATCACAGCAGACCACTGTACCATCGGTCTTTTGATCCAAGCGCATTCATCTGGACCTTCTGTCATCGCGGTAGAACGTTCTGCAGTGCTCTATAAGCCTTCTGAACGGCACAGATTCGCCGTATTGCTCCGCCTCGCTTCTCTTGTCGATTGAGTTGATGACAATCCAGCCTCATCAAGGCTGCTGCTTCTTAGCCTCTCCTTGCAACTTTCGTCTTCACTTCAACACTCGACCACATCGACTCAAATCGAGCAACAAGCAGCATACAGAATCGAACAAGACAGACCACTATTCGTTCACTCCCGCTCAACCCCACGATGTCGAGCTATCATCGCCCATTTCGAGGGCAGAACGATCAGTCTGTTCCCAATACATCACCACAGCAGGATGAGCCAGAGCAGGAGGGAGTTATTGACCCAAATCTGTACGGGCCCTTTGGCCATCGATACCATGACAGCACCAGTGATCCTGTCCACCATCACCAGCATGTAGCTTCTAACTCCTCCGCAACCGGCTGGCACGAGGTTGAGACCTCGGAGCAGCATCGTCAGCATACTCAACTTGCTTCGCATATCGTTCAAGACCTGCCTTACCGGTCTCACAAGATTTCCATTCCACTCCAGCCAATCGAAACCAGCCATTCAAAGGCTGGCTTTGTAACCCACGCTGCGCCCATGTCCGTTGACCTCACGCAGGATAGCAGATACACTGTGGAATCTGAAAAGTATCCCGTTGCTCAGTCCAGCAGTGACTTCAATCCGCAATCGCACCTTCGAAGACGTTCCAAAGGCCACAACCAGCACCGACCTGAATCTCAACTCCATGCTCATGCTCGTACTGGCTCCCTGTTCGACCTCGTACATGGTCGTGATCGATCCAAAGCCGCGTCGATGACCGCCCATGCCAAACCTCACATCGAGATCCACGGCGAAGACGTACCTATCACCTTCCGACACCTCCTCAAGCGACCCATCATCCGTCAATGGCTTCATGGCAACAAGCTCTACCGCGAAAAAGACGAACGCAAACCGTCTCAATTCGAGCTCGTGTTCGACCTCATCTTTGTCGCCGTTGTCAACGGCTTAGGCCATGCTACGGCGGAAAGCAGTACAGCGATCAATGTGCTCAAATTCGTATTGAGCTTTTGGCCGTGTTTCTCGATATGGACGGACGTCAGATTGTTCTTGAATACGAGCGGGACAGACGACATGTTGGAAAGACTGTTGTTACTAGGTTGGATGATCTTGCTGGGCGGGTACTGTGCAAATGTCAGCGGAGTAGAGATAGTCAAGGCCACACCACAACTATTGGCTCAACTCAAGAGCGAAGAATTGGCAGGCGACGCTCCTGCCCAGGAACAGGCTCATGGAATCGTGGCAGAGTTGGAACAGATTTTCCGTCGTGCTGCAGCTGAAAGTGGTGGTGCCGAGTCGCACGAGGTCAAGCTGGCAGTTCCTGCTTTCGGACCGTACTGGTTCACAGCTGGGTACGACAGAGCAATCCATGCTGCGGTGGCCTTCTTCTTGGTCGCCAAGCTTTGGAGGCTAGGAATTTACGTCTATTACGGCTTTTGCTTGCCCAAGTTCAGGAAGGCGCTGTGGTCGAATGCCTTAGCAATGGCGGTGATCGCTGCGATCTACATCCCCATCACGCTGGTTAGTGAGCCTTGGCTCATCGTCACCCTGATGTCGGCAGGTATCTTTGTTGAGCTGGCACGACCTTATGCAGTAGCTGCGGCTATCAAACTCTTCCACGGTCGCCAGAAACGCACGGGTAACCACATGTTCATCCCGGCTCAGTCGCACGAACATTCCATCGAGAGATACATTCTCTTCGTCATTCTCATTGTAGGAGAGTCCATCATTAGCAGCACGTTTGTTGCCCGTCCCGGTGACTTTGGTCTCAATGACGAGTTCGGCCGTGCTGCGCTGGGAATCACGATCAGCGTCTTTGTGATCTGGATCTACTACGATGCCGATGGTAGTCGGGTCTACCAGCATGCGCTTCGTCGAAACTCGTTCACCAGCATCACCTTCTGCCACATTCATTATCCCCTCACAGCCTCCCTCGTTCTGATGGCTGCTTCGCTGTCTTCCCTCATCTCCAACAAGAAAATCGAGGGTGGATACGTGTGGTACTTTGGCGCCTCCCTATCCTGCGTCCTCCTCTGCCTAGCTCTCATCGGCTGCATGCATCGAAACCTTGACGTTCACGGTTCAACCCTAGTTCCCCGCTGGGCACGCATCGGCGTCCGCTTTCTCGCCAGTATCGAATTCGGCCTCCTTCCTCTCAAGCGCGACTGGAACTCACTCAACCTCATGGGTGTTGTTGCAGGCAGTCTGGTATTGCTTGTCCTGTTCGAGACCATTGGGAAAGTCGGCGCTGTGGGTAGAGTGTACGATGCAGAAAAGACAAAGGAGCTCTACGCGGGCATGGATGCAAGGGGAGAAAAGAGGTTGAAGTTGGATAAAAGAGCTAGTTGGCATCCGTTTGATGATTTGACTGCTGGAGAGAAGGGAGAAGAGGATGTAGGAATTGAGTCGGAGATCGGACATTTGGAAGAAAAGGATTTGACACACGGTCAGAGGTGGGCTTATGCTGCTTGATTACGAGCAAGATTTTGTTGCGATGGTGGTTTCGAGTTCCGGCTCGACGCCTGTTGACAGGCCTTGAATACTTTCTTTTTGGATCATCATAGATTATATACATTCACACTCTTTTTGTTGTTGTTTCATGTCGCATTCGCAATTGCATTACCGTCCTTCTCGTAGCTCAAGGAGGTCCCTCATTCAAGGACCAGATGTCATGCGGAAGGAGTCTGTGTCTTATGCTAAGGAGAAGACATGCCTATTGCCTTTCTTAGACGTTTGGTCGTGAGAAGAAACTGTGGAGGTTTGGAAGACCGAATTCCGAGAAATTCCTCTCTTTTTTTTTTTTCGCAGATCCTCACTCTTCCGCTCACGTCAGAAAGCACCAATTTCTTCTTGCACTTGTCCGCCGTCTGGTCACCTCTTCAATACCAAAGGCCTGCTTCGTCTTTACCTCCCTCACTTCCGACTCGTTGGACGCTTGTAGGTATGAGGATATCAACCAGACCGTACCGAGCCATCTCGCTCGACGCTTCAGCACTACGCCCGTCTCGTTCCTTCTCTACTACCCCATCTATCAATGAAAAATGGAACTCTTCCAGGGATTCATCCTCCTCTCGTTCCCCAAACAAGGCCAAGCAATACTTCGAAGGACGTCGACCGCTGAAGGTATCCCAAACACTACTTACAGCATCGCGACTTGGAGATCGGGCTTCCTCCATCTCTAAAGAAGATTCTGATAAGTACTCTGGATGGAAGCATACTCCTGGACCTAGCACAAGACGCAATGTGGGGCGGCCGAAGTTGTCCCGTCCTGCCGGCAAGTCTTTGAGCAAAGCCAAGGCAAGTGAATCCATCGATACTTTGCTGGGACCGCACTCTGCTCGGGTGCTTACCACCCCTCTTCTTGGAAAAGCAAAGCTGGAAGATGCGTTCAACGGTGCAGCAGAAGTTGGACCTCGCGACTTTATCACGCCACGCAGACAACTCAAGCCGGGAGATTTCGTCGAAGTGCGTCGTTCCGGTGTTTCTGTTGGCATTGTGCTCCCTCCTCCTGCTGATGACACAGAGTCCCAGGGTAAAGGAATGAAAGATCTCTACATTCTCGTCACCTCTGGTCAGATCGTACTTTACAAGGAAAACGATGTGATGATGCAAATCCCCTCTTTCATCGATCCTTCTCTTACTTTCATCGCCACTCCGACCAGCAAACGTTACGTCGTATCCACCCACTCATTCGACGCACCTTCCAACTCTGATGGCTCGCACGACGCCCATTCGAGCAACACCGCTGGCGAGCTCGACCCAACAGAAGGGTCCTCCATCGAAGAAGAACCCATCGACGTCGCACGTTTCGAAACCCGTGCTTCGATCTGCAACAAGCTAAGAATCATGGAAAGACAAAAGGAGAAAGAACTCCAGCGTTTGCTACCGTCTTTCCAAACACTGTTCTTGGTGCCACAAAAGGAGCCGAACCGGGAGAGGATGGACGTAAGGACGGGTGCGATCACAACATTCGAGGCTGCCAGGTTGATGTTCCAGCACAGCAAGCGGTTGATGGCGAAGAAGGGAAAGGATGGAGACGGATGGGAGATGACAGCAAGTACGATTTACGCTGCTCATTCGTTGCTCATGTCTCATCCAACGCATTTTCTTGCTGATGCACTTGCACATCGAACCTCTCAGCTTTTCAGATGCAGGAGTGAAGATGAGCGAGCCAACCACGCCCTTGTCTCCACGTGGATCTCCTCGCCACCAGGATCCGAGGGACAGAACTATATCGATGCGTTTTGCAAGAAAGCTAGCAAGATCCGCAAATATAACGAATCTCATCCGCACGATCCATCCGGCGAACCACGCATCATCCCAGCCCCCACACCAGAACTCGACGTAAGCTGGACAAAGCAAGATCGGGAAATCATTGAATTTCTCCAAACCAGCGTAGGGTTCCGTCGAGAACTCCAGGAAGATACACACAGCAGTATCGTTATGTCGATCATCAAACGTGCTGGTGGTCATTTCCGAGTGCTTCCCCATCCCGATTCTCATGAGCTCATGTCTGTTGACGCTGCGACCAATGCTTTGCTTATAGACCAGGAGGGAGGGAAAGGTTTGGGAAGGGTGATGTTTGAGTTGGTCGGGACGGATTTGCATGCGGGTTTGGACTTGCAGCATGGATTGGTGATGAGATTTCTGACGGAGATTGGAGCTTTGCCGCCTTGGCAGAACCCGATACGGCTTGATGCGTCCTTCAGGAGTGCGGTCGCGGATGATCCGGAGCCTGAGGCTGAATCTCCTACCGTCTCTAGTGGAACGGAGGAGGTGAAAGGCGTCGCAAAGACGCACAGCCTGAACCTGGATCAAGAGATCGAGAATATTAGACATGATTGGGGAAAGGACCATTCGATCTACGTAATCGACGATGAAACGGCATCCGAACTCGACGATGGTATCTCCATTACTCCTTTGCAAGGTGGAGAGAAGGCATGGGTGCATGCGCACATTGCCGACCCCACGGCACTCCTTCAGCCGGAGGGAGAATTGGGTAGAAGAGCGGAGAGGAGGTTTACTACGATCTACTTCCCAGAGGCTCGTTGGGCCATGTTACCCGACTCCTTTGTTACCTCTGGTGTTGGTTTACGCGCTTCAAACAGCACAGAAGTTGGTAGTGAAAGTAAGGGGCAGAGGGTGATGACTTTTTCCGCACTCGTCGATCTGAAATCGGGTCTTGTGGAAGACACCAAAGTCAGACCAGGTCTGGTGCATGACGTACACACAATCTCCTACGACAAAGTCTCTTCGCTCCTTTTCCAATCCACTGGACCCACTAAGGACAAGAAAGAGGAGGAGTTACGCCTGCTGTTGAAAGCAGCGACATTGCTCAGCGAAAACAGAACCAAGTCGACCGCCTTCGTCGCCTATCGAGCTCGCGCTTTGAGTTCCGTTTCCCCCCTTCCTCTCCCTTCTGTGCCGGTTTTGGCTTCGGCTCTACAGAAGCCCTATTTCTTCGCCGGATTTCCCACCATTAGCGTCTCTCCTGACGCGATCAGAACGCCTACTGCGCATGGCGCTGCGCCTCCCTTGGCACAATTTTTGGTCTCTGAAGTAATGATCTTGGCTGGTCGTATAGCTGCTTCTTACGGGACACAACACAATCTTCCCCTCGCTTATCGCTACCAAGAATCTCCTGAAGCTTCGAACGAAGTGGAGGAAATCCTGAGTATGCGTTCCAATCTTCCTGGAGATCGTGGGGTGATTAGTGAGGATGGGATGGTAGGTCATGGCTTGATCCCGTTTGAGGATATGCTTGTCAAAGGACTGGCTTTGAGTGGTAGTGGATATTCCATCAGCGCAGGAGAGCATTTCTCGCTTGGCATTACCGGCGGCGATTCCGCTCAACACAATATGGGAGTGAAAGATGCGCTGACAAGAGGAGGATACACCCGCGCAACCTCGCCTCTCCGTCGTTACCCGGATATGCTTTGTCATTGGCAACTCAAACATCACCTCGTCCACAACAAACCGCGCTTCCAACAGAACGAGATACAAACCATCCTTCCACAACTCGAAAGACAAGAAGCAACGACAGGACAACTCATGCGTAGTGCCCAACGCTTCTGGCTCCACACCTTACTTCAACGTTCCCTCCTCGAACCCAACTTCGCAGCAGAGGGAGAAATGGCTTGGTTGAAAGGTCCTTTCACAGCCAAAGTCCAACTTGCTGAGGTTAGGGTGAATACCACAACCTTGCAAGGAAGAGTCAGAGTGCAAGTGGACGAGCTGGGAATTCCCGCCGATTTGGAGTGGGGAGCTCGTGAAGCACCTCCGCAAGTGGGAGCTGTGTTCAAGGTCGAACCTGTGGCGGTGATTATGGCTGGCATTAGGAGTGGGTTGGTTTTGCGAAGGATCTAAAAGAGAAGCGTATCAATCCAACACCACTTTGAAGCAAGCTCTTCCAGCCAGGAACTGTTTGAAGCGTGCGAGTCCGACATGATGAAGGAATGGAATGTCTATGAGAAAGGAATGCAATTGCATGAGCAAGATGAGAAAGCGTAGACGAAGAGGAATAAAAACAGCAGAGCGATGGAAAACTAGCTTGTGTGCGTGGAGATGTGCGGGTGGGTATACTGGGTTCGGATCGAAAGGAGCGGAGAGTGATGAGACAGTGTACGGGTAACAAGACACTTTTATAAACGAGCTTTGAGGATCTGTATCTAGACGTCAAGCTATGAGGACGGACGAAAGTCACCATCAGTACTCCACTGGACACGATCTTGAATGTGGGACAAGATCTGGCACTTACATAGATGAGCAACGGTTCTCCTGCCCCCTTGATCTCCGGGATCGTGCACTTGAGATCAAACGCTTTCGCCAGAAGCACTTTGAAGATCTTTTGTACGTTGATAGCGTGACTTGTGGAGCAGAAGATGAGTGGCGCTTTCATTGCTTTGCTGAAACGTCTAGCCTGCTTTGTGATTTCGTCCTGTTCTTCTCTCGGCAGAGTTGCGTAGTGATCGTATTTGGTGCCGACTAGGAATGGAATAGCTGTTTTGTTGAAGCCACGGGCTTGACGATACCATTCTTTGATGGAGTTGAGGGTGGATTTCCGCGTCAAGTCGAACATAAAGAGGATTGCTACGGCGTCGTTGCTGTTCACACCGAAGTCGAGAACCCGAGCGGGATTGGGTAAGTAAGAAATCAGGTGCAGTAGGAGGGGCAGGGAAAAGGGGGGAAAGGACGTACCAAACGAGGGGAAGCATGTTGACGAACTCTCTTTGTCCTCCTAGATCCCAGATGGAGAAGGTGATCTCAGTATTACGAATGGAGATGGTTTTCTCCATAAAGTTGACACCGAGGGTTTGGATGTAGTCTTCGTTGAAACTGCCTTCGACATAGCGCACCATGAGTGATGTTTTGCCAATTTGCGAGTCGCCGACCATACCGACTTTCAAGATGACACTGTACAAGACGATTGGGTGTGTATGATGAGGGTGAGACAACTGAATGCAGGCAAGGCGTTTGGACATGAGTCGAAGGTGGTGCCAACTTACCTTGACTTGTCGGAACTTCCGCCAGCAGAAGCATCGTGGCTGCTGGACGATGATGCGGCGGAAGAGGCCGACATCTTGCCAGTTCTATATGGAGTGGAGGAGGGAAGTATGAGCTCCACAGTATCGATCTTGCACTCGAGCAGAAGCAAATGACGAGGCTCTTAACGCTGTTCGGTCCAGGACGTTGTATTGCCGGTTCCTGTCGACTCGAGGTGTGAGAGATGGAGGTAGTTCCGGGATTGTGTTTCGCGACAGCTGTGTTCTTGAAGGAAGGTTTGGAAGGCTGATTAGAAGGCTGATGATGATGAGGCTGTGGTTTAGCATGTGCTGAGCTGGGAAACGTGAATAGGATTACTGCAGCACAGGCCTCTCTTGGATCTGCAGCATGAGCAGCAGTGTGAGAGGTAGGTGGGCGTTGCTGAGACCAACACTTTTTTGGCAGGGCAAGATGCGTGTTCTTTCGATCTTGCTGCAGCGAACCCTTCTCCAATCGCGTCAGTCACCGACAGCAGCTCAGCTGCCCATTCATGCAACTTGATGCCTCTTTCAAAATCACACGCGCTCATCCAGAAAGCATCGAATCGCCGATTCCTAGACAAACAGGTTTTCCCGATCAGGAATCGCGTCCTTCTTCTTTGCTGCAAGACCCTCGCTCGCATCGACCACAACCTTGTCTTCCCATTCGAGGGATGCAACACTGTATACAGTAAGGTTGCCTTCGACCTCGACCCAGATCAAGTTTCTATTCGTTGCCTTGCAGTTTTCTTCTAGGTTTCTACACTCAAGTTAACCAGAAAACGTCATCGGTTCACCCCTAGATTCGCGCCCCACTCTCAGCCTCGAGCTTCATTTCATTGCAGTAAATCCGGCAGTCTCACGCATCGGAGCTAATCCAAATCAGTCTCCACTACTGTGGCTCCGCCGTAGCTCATATCTACTCTCTTCTCTACATCATGGCACCAGAATTCGATGCCCTCTCTGACGGCTCCGATCTCACCGGGGAAGACTCATCCCAACACTCCGATCACGACGACGAAGCCATGCCATCTGCATCCCATACGCCATCCAAGAAGCGACGCCGTTTAGTCCGCGCAGTGCGAGATGACGACGACGAAGAAGACGAAGACGAAGTAGCTGATCAACTCGACGATGATGATGACGATGATGATGCCATTGTGGATGAAGGCGATGAATTGGAAGAGGACGATGATGACTATGATGCGCCTTCTTCTTCGCGAAAAGGCGCTAGGTCTTCTGGTCGTAGAGTAACAACAACTCGTGCTGCTGCCACACCTCCCAAGCGATCCGCTCGGGCGTCAGCTCGAACTACAGCAGCATCGGCGGTGGTCACGACTCCAGCTACAAGTGCCAAGAAGTCTCTAAGAGTCAAGCTCACCCGGACTCCGAACACCGCCGCTACTATCAAAGAAGAAGAATCATCTCCTGCTCCCACTGCGAAAGGCCGTCCTGCTCGCACATCGACCAACACTGCAGCCACACCTCCCACTCGTAAACCCAAAGACGCAACCAAAGTCAAATGGAAGCCTCGCCCAAAAGGCAAAAACACCTCTGACGACGAAGACGAAATCCCACCCACCCCATCCGAAGACGAACAACTCGATCTCGAACCCTCTCGTTCCGGCACTGTCGATCCTGATGCTGCCTCCGACTCTCCTGGCTCCGACTCTGAACCAGACGAAGCCACCGCTGCTGAAATGCAAGCTATTATCGGCAAAACCGCTCGTCAACTCGCACGTGAAGGTGGAGTAGAATCGGAACACATGGAACTTCCCATGTTCGATCCCAATCGCAAGAAGAAACTCACCGAGAACGAAATCGCATTGCGAAGGTCAGAGACAGCGAGAAAGAGAAAGAACCAAGTCGAGAAGAAGCTGGAAGATGATAAGGTGGAAACAATTAATCGATTGCTCAAGAAACAGGTGGGAAGGAGTAGGAATAAGTTACCCCGTGCAGGAAGTGCTGAAGATTCGGATGAGGAGGCTGAACAGGCCAGAAAGAGAGGTCGCGAAGAGCTATCGAGAAAGGCGCTCAAGGAGATGCCTGCTCCGTTCTACAGATTCGTTGACAGGGCGGATGGGAGCAAACTTTTGGCCGTTCCAATTGGGCCGCCCCTGGTGGAAGAGATTTGGGGTCCGAACTATGTTGAAGTGAATCAGGCACTGATTCAGGAATTGGATACTCCGGTCAAGACGGAAGGGCTCAGTGCCAAAAGAAAGCTAATGCAAGAAAGAGCGACGAAGCGCTTGAAAGAACAGAGTCAAGTGTGGAAGCAGGAGCAAGAGTTGGAACAGGTATGGGGCCAGGAAGGCTTGTACGAGTACAAGTTGCGATCTGTTCTGGGTCAGTCGAGAAAGGACTGGATCGGTTCAAGACAACCACCGACTCCAGAGAAGGAGCCGGAAGCCGAGGAGCAGCAGGAGGCCGAAGAGGAAGCAGAGGCAGAGAATGACGCAGACGAGGCAGCAGATGATGGTGAAGAGAACAACGAGCAAGACGCCGAGGAAGCTGAGGAAGAATAAGGCCCGCCCAGGCATCTAGTGATGTATTATACTCCAGCTCAACATGGTCATGCTCATATTCAGTGTCAAGGCCGAATGTGCTGGATCCAAACCGGCCAAAGCGATGCCCCTCCGTCTGCTCTGAATGATGCACACGCTGCAGCGCAAAGGCCACAGTGCAAAGATTTGATGAGACATTCAACAACAACGACCATGCACTGAACACAAAGTGTTGAGAGAAAACGATCATCAGATTCATTACTTTGGTGCTTATGCTTATTGCGACGATACTACTACAGAAACCGTTGACGAATGGTAGCTTCTAACCCTACGTGAAAATCGTGAGCGCGAAAGGGGTTGAGGCGTACTGGATGCGGTGGAAGAAAGGATACGAGTGATGCGAGATGCAGAAGATGGTGCTAAGTGAGACAAGAGAGGTTGGGATAGTGGTACAGCCGATATTGGCAGATGGTTAATGCGTGTATGCATAAAGAGATAGCAGAGATCATACTAGGATCTGATTGCGTGTGTGTGTGAGTTGTGCTTGGATGGCTGACAGCTAGCTAGCTGCATTGTTACTAAACAAAGCCGCAGAGCCAGAGCCTGTCCCTCGCTGGGAACGCACGATCAGGTGGGAAGAGGAAAGCGCAGATGCATCAACGGCTGGAGAAGCAGACATCGAGAGTCAAGAGAAAACGGAGCCGGTCTCGACAGGAGCCAGTAGGTATGGGTTTTCTTGCGTAGCCTATTGCGGAAACCAGAAGACGGAGAAGTACGGAGCTAAAATAGAGGCAAGACGAGGCGATTCACGGAAATGGGCGGAATGCAGGCAAGTGCATAAGGAGCGGCTGCGTGCAGCAACAACGACGACAAAAGGATCTTCAAGAGAATCCGTTGCCACACGTAGCCGCTCCTTATGCACTTGCCGCAACCGCCTTCGGCACCTTTGGCGCCTTTGCCTTCTTGCCCTTCTTCTCCTCGCGGGGAGGAAGAGCCTCTTCCCAGACCTTCTCGTTGAGGCCCTTGACGTCGCGAATGTGCGAGCGGCCGGCTTCCTGGCAGGCACGCATGGTAGCCTCGTAAGCCTCGACACCCATGATCTTGCGGAGCTCGATCTCGTTCTTCTTCATCCAGAAGACGGGAGGCAGAGTGCGAACCATCTTTTCGCTTGCGGCAAACACGGCGCGGTGTCGCATAGCGGGAGCTTCTGGGTCGTCACGAAGATCAGACTGCTTGGTGTTGGGCTGCATAGCATCCTTGCGGTTGTATTGGAGCTTGGCCATACCTGGCGACAAGCACTGAACAAGGTAGAAGATGTTCTCGAGAGGCTCTGGGGTGTCAAGGATGACGTTGGGCTCTCGGTCACTGCTTTCACCATCACCGTCAACGCGAACCTTCCAGATGTACTCGTTGTCGAGCTTGTATGAGGGGCCGTTCTCCTTGCGACGACGAAGAGTCTTGCGCTGCTTGCCATCCTCGTTCTCCTTGTTCTCGTCCTCATCGGCCGAACGGCTGGAGCGGTGGAAGTCGATGAACTTCTTGGGCATCCTGATGTACATGAAGCCGTCCTCGGTGAAGGCACCGTGAGGAGCGTTGCGGCGGAGAACGTACATCTCCGTACGGGCAGAATCGGTGCTCGCCCAACCGCTAGTCTCGAGCTTCTGGCGCTGCTCGAGGATGAAGGGCCTTGCCTTCTCCCAGGACTCGCGAGTCCAGGGCTTGGAGACGTGGTCGAGACGGACCATCTTCTTGGCCTCGTCCAAGACCGCATCAGAGCTGTCGAAGATGACACCGCAATCCTTGGGGCCCTGTTAGTACAGAAGAGAGGGAGTACACGGTGATCAAATTAGGTCAGTACATGCATTTTCAGTTAGATATGCTGATAAGATGCTGTGAACGTACTGCAGCGGCGAGGTCGACAACCTGCTCCTGGTTCTTGTTGTTCTTCTTGCCCATTTTGAAAGTGGGGGGTTATGAGGGTTGGAGGGGGGGTTGAAGGGGTGGGGAAGGGATTAGCCTATGCTAAGACGCTTGTGGTGGTGAATGAACGTAGCCGTGAGTGGCTACGAAGTGGTTTGCTTGGAAGGGGGGAGCAGGAACGAACGACTAAATGCTAGATCGTTCGAAACTATTCCAGAGTGGATGAGATCAGGCGGCCGTGATAATGCTATACAACGGCAGCAGGGGGAAAGATTGCGCTAGTGATGATGTCTTTATCGACGATGGCAATGAGCAAACGCTGCGTCAGAGATGAGTGTAGAAGAGCTGGCTAATAGAGTTGGTGTTGTTGTCTTGAGAGCGATGAGATCGACTCGAGAGTATGCTGTACTGATGGATGTTCTGTTGAGAGGAGAGAAGAAAGGAGGAAAGACGAACGGAAGTGGACTTTATAGGCCATGCTCGGACGATGAGACCTCGAGGACGTGCTTGAGGTATGACTAGGATTCCCCACTTCGACTCAACTCGACTCGACTCAATTCGACTCTGTTGAGCTCAATTCAATCCATCGCAAGGCCCGCACGGTCCCCCGCTTGTTGCAATGCTCTTCTGTTTCGCTTTGAGCCGCAAGGGTCTGCAACTGCTTGCCTTTGTTTGACAATATTGGGATGACAGCGCGGGGCCAAGTATCGGAACAGCCGAAGCGCAGAGCACTCGATCGAGGGCTAGGTAAAAGGGAAGACAGGCATAGTGCTGGGGAAAGTCAGAAGGCAGATCGGCTGTGTCACATTGCCATCAAATGAAATGAAAGGCACTTTCACTGCCGTGAGTGAGAAGGGAACTGACGCCGGTCAGACGAGCGGAGCCTACCTTGCTGTGCATTGACGTTGCAGCAGAAGCAGAGCCAAAAGTGTGGGGAAAGGAAATCCACTGGTGCGGAACAAGCCGAAAAGGCCCAGGATGGCGCAAAAATCAGACGTTCGGTCTGGCCTCCTCGACCACGGCAACACTCTCGAGAACAGAAGAGAGTAATTGAGCCCTCCAGGTCGAAGCAAGAGGTCTCAAGCCTGTGTCCAGAAACAGGGCGAAAGAACAGTGTACCTCCTCTGAAGCCGCGATCTGGACCGCAGGATGAGGCGTGAGAACAGAGTAGCTGCATATGAGAAAAGGGACAGAAGAGTATCAGCACAAGCAAGGCCAACGTTGAGTTGGCAAGGGTCCTGAGGGAAGGCAACATGGCAGGGGAAAGGCAAAAGGCCAGTCTCCGGGAATGCAGTGGGACCATTGCAACTCCTCAGCTGGGGGAGGCAAGAAGAGCCAAGGCGAGCGAGCTGAGCTTAACCAGCAGATAGCGCAGCTTGTCTCAAGCTTCACTGGCTTGGTTGCCCCGGCGGAGCATGACTCTATTCACCAGCAGTCAAATGAGTTGCCATGGCTCGCATCAACTCACTAGCCTGGATCCTGGGTGTCTTGTCACAAGTTCGAATGGCCGGCGCTAATCTCACTCTCTCTGGCTCGCTTGCTCTCACTTGGAGTGCAATTATGCCTTGCAAAGCTGTATGGTAGCGCAGTTGGCTCTCACCACTGTGACTTGATGCAGATTCCAATTGTTGCTTATCTCTTCTCTGGTCAGTCTGTCCTTGCCTGTTGTCATCAACAGCAGCGCGTGCTTCCTCGTTGCCGTGACAGTCATTCCTGTAAGAGATAGCTATCTACCTGAAACGCATAATACGGTTCAGATGAGGCAGAGCATGCTGTATTCGAGCGTATAGATGAAACGTCTGGCTTCAAAGTGTCGGATGCTCCGCGTGCAAGCTTATCTCGCGAGGGGAGATTACGCCTTGTGTCGGAAAGCAAGGCAAGGTCAGGTGGGCTTGTCGAGAACAAAAATGCCGTACAACGAGCCGAAGTCGCCAGAACAATCATCGCTGCATCGACACAGCAAGGCGACAAGGCGGAGAAGGGCGAGACAAAAGTGTGAGTCGTGTGGAGATGGCCGACGGGAGAGGCTTGCTGCGATCCAAAAACAAAGCACGGGGCAATAACCAGATTGTTGAGCAGCTTTGCACTTTCCCCACACGACCTTGGTCTACTCTGAGTGCGCCATGCACCAAGGCTGCATCCCACCGCGAGTATAAGAGCCTTCTCTAGGCAGGACCTGGACCATCCTTCGTCCTTGGTTGTGCTGCTATCTAGATCCAGGATACTTTCCACGATATCTCCAGATTCAATTTCAACCCGATCTCACATCTGCGAAAGCAGGTGCAGAAGCCTGAAGCCTGAAACGAGCACAAAGATGGTTTCGAGTCAGACATATACTGAAGCGACGGAAGTGCAAGCTAAGGTGAATGCGGCGGAGACGGCTGCCCGCTGTGACCACACAACACCAATGAGCCTAAGTCAACCTCTGTCTTTGATGCTGCAGCCAAAAAAAGGCTTCACAACACAGAGAACAAGGGACAAGGCGCACATCTAGCCGAGCACATATGCAATTGCACAAGACGCTAGATAAGGCGCACTGACGCTGTAAGACGTGACTGGCATGGCTTTGTTTCATCAAGATGTGACTCTGAAAAAGCTGCCGAGGCACTTGGCCTGCTGTTGTCTCTGCGCAATTGGACTCGCCATCTCACCTCCACACGCCCAAAGAGAGAAAAAGTGTGGGGTAAATATGCAGGGTTCCGC
Organism: Ustilago shanxiensis; assembly: GCA_019972555.1. Classification (NCBI taxonomy): domain Eukaryota; kingdom Fungi; phylum Basidiomycota; class Ustilaginomycetes; order Ustilaginales; family Ustilaginaceae; genus Ustilago; species Ustilago shanxiensis. The sequence goes on along the minus strand of BPMX01000010.1, from coordinate 224,588 downwards.
ACAGAAGCAGAAAAAAAACGCGGCATCATGTCTCTTTTATTTTTTTATTTTATTTTATTTTTAATGGCTGTTCTGGCAGTGGCCGTGTGACGTGTCCATAGCGCAAAGCGAGTCCAAATTGGCCTTGTGACCCATCGATCCCATGACCGTCGCAATCAGCAACAGAGGTGTCACTTGGCTCTTTTCTTTTTTGATTTTCCATGCGAGATCATTGGAGCTCCGCACTTCACATCGTTATCGCTGCTTTGCTTAGTCGCTAGCCGAACACTTTTCCCCACAGCCGCAATCGCAATCGCATTGCAGTCGCAGAGCCGTGTTGCAAAACACTTGCCAGATCCACGCCTCTGTGCCTAATCTGGTGCGGCCAAGATAGCGTGCTCGAAAAGCAACATTTTCGGCTGCTCCGTCCGTCCGTCACTCTCAGACATTTTAGCTCGAGCACGTCTTGTGACCTTTACTTCGTATCGGTAGCTCATGCAGCATAACGCTAAATCGGATGGCCCCTGCACCGGCACCTGCATACGATGTCTTGTCTGCCGTTCTCTCCACACGACCTTGCCCTGATTCGCCTTTTCGCTCCGCAAAGAGCTGCTTTACCTTTGCTTGTAGGTGAAAGACAAGGACAAACGATCTTGTCCAGTCACATCAGTCGCTCGAGGATGCTGTCGAAACTTGATTAAAAGTAGTGGTTGAAGACAGAGATCCATGACGGAATTGGCAGCGATGAGCATTTGAAGCAAGGTGAGATGAGCTTGGTGGGTGCAGGGGCCAGCACCGACTCGAATCAAAGGAGTCTATTTTATTTGGTACCATTGCAAAGTTGCGTGGTCTCGACCAGGGGACACGCCCCATCAGATTCGAGCTTCAACAGGCGACTCTCACGACTAGTCCAAGCTCAGCCGACTCTTTTCACCTCTCCTTTTGACTCCGCTCTCTGAGATTGACCGTTTTAGGTCGCCTTCTTTTCCCGCTTTTCCTTTCCTCACAATGAGCTGAGCTGAGCTGATTGCAGCAACGTCGGCTCGCTGCTCGATTATTGGTGTCTTGGATCAGGCATGCCCCGCTTATCTCTCTCGGTCGTTAGCCTGTCCCAGAATCGGATTGGACTTCGGCTGTTCTGCAATACTCGCACTTAGCGTCGGTCACACCCAGCTGCAGACGATCTTTTCTCTTTTCTTTTGTTTGCTGCATTGAATGCTACAGTAATGCTAGCAAGACGGGCCAATTCGATCTGGTGTGACGAGCGCAGAAATTCTGATTACAAGCTCTCGGCTGTTGCAAGCATGCTACGATACTTGCGACTTGTGCCTCGCCCGCATTGAGCACACGATCGGCTTGGCTTGATCATGAAGAGCACAGCAACAAGATCAACCGCAACAACAAAAAGATCGCTAGCTTCAAGGGTTCACCCAGCAAGAGCATGTTCCAAAAAGCTGGGTGTATCATATCGACGCCTCATCCTCGCATCGCCTTCTCAGCCGTCTCAGCTCAAGATAGGAGCAATACAAGTACACCTGTACCCCGCATTCACAAAGTCATCATGCTGCTGCCGCTGCAAGTTGAGCAAAAGCTGAGCTGGACCTCCACAATTGATACGCTCTCACTGTTTTTCTGCTGTTGATTGCGCGCACGCAGTCTAGGACCCTTGATTGCGCACGGACATGAGAGAGAGAGAGCTCTTAGACTAGACTTCAAGTTGCGCACGATACAATTCAATACCAAGCTAAGCTGTCCTTGCGCTTTGGCTGCTCGTTGCACGGCTAGACAGCATCCCTCTCTCTTGAGAACTGTTACCCGCTTGTGTTGGAATCCTGAGTATATGAGCTCAAGGAAGCAAGTGCTGAGAACGACTGTGTCTAGGCTTTCTTGGGAAGCAAGGCGACAGAGAGAAATCGGTCTGAACCTCTCACGCTCTACAGCTGTAAGCCGTCAAACTTCGCAGATCCAGGCTTGTATTGCTGCAAAAACAAGCCTCATCCAGTCAATCATAACAGCAAGCCTCTCCTGATAGCTCGGCAGACGTCCGATTGATACTCAGACAAGAAACAAAGCTTTCCTGTCGCTTTTGCAGAGCCTTTGACAGATCTGGTGACTGACTTGGCAGCTCCTTTGAGGCACTCTTGATTCCAGAAATCATCACCCTTGCGGCTCTTCCTGTAAGACTTGGAGCTGAAGAACCGCCTCTTGTATGTGCTCAAGTGCCGCTGAGACGTTCTACCATACCCATATTGCCATCCTTGACTGAGAGTGCCCCAGAGTTCTTGCAAAACCAGGTAGATGCTGGAACTTCTAGATCAAGCGTCGATCTTTCTCCTCGGGCTAAAGGATCCGCTTAATGGAACGGGATCTGTTCTAAACAGCTCGAGGGATATGATGGTCCTGGGTGTTGTTCTTTGACAATGTGCCCTTGAATGGCTGTTGACAAAGGCTCTGTGAAGATGTCCAGAAGTGCTTCAATGCCCATTCTTGGTCTGGCGGTAAGCCACTGTCACTGTACAAACATGTGGCCTTTTGAAGCATCCCCCGTTCCCCGGTCCTCTCGCAACCCGGCCAATCGGAAACGGGACAGACATCAATCGCACAAAACACTGCACAAAGGGGCAGAAAGATACAAAAAGTAGCCTCAATTTTCAGAGTGAGGCAGACATATATAGTTGGACATTGAGGAACCTAAGCGCGAGCCTTGCGTAGATGAGATTGTTGCTTCCTCGAACGTCGTCTTCTGTTGCACAGCGGAGAGAATCTCCCCGCCCCGCAACAGATGATACCCAGCAGAGCGAAGCGGCTGTCACCTGCTCGGACCCTTGCCGGAAGTCTGCTCATCCGTACCGATGCTGAGACAGAACAATATCCATTGTACCCGCTGCAGGTAAAGCTAGGCTCTTCGGTCACAAAGGGCATCGGATGCCCTTTGCTGCAGACCCTGGATCTGCGTCATAGACCTGGATCAAGCGTGCTCTCTTGCTTGCTTTCAATGCGCAAACGTCAGCGTGATCCCAAGTTGCCCTGTCTCCCCTGTCCTGCCGAGATTGCTGAGCTACTCCGCGCAAGCTGCCTATCTTGCTCTCAAATGGCTTGATCTTGACCCAACATAGGCGAGCATCAGTGGTTTTCCTGACAGCAACATACTGATACCCAGATCCGCAAACGTCTTCGCAGTATCTCTTGTTGCATGGCATGCTGTCTCGGCTGCGATCTGATGTAGACAGATGCTGAGATTCTCGAAACTGGCCCACCCTCAATCCAGTGTATGCACCGAATGGTGTTAATCCCTTCCTCGTGCTCGATGCGAAGCATGTCATCTTCTAATTGTGGCTTGGCATTCGCATCTCGTCAGCCCCTCCGAGATGCCTTTCGGACTAGGCCGGAGCAACACTGCTTGCCCGAGAGTCGCCGAAGAGCTCCTCACCCCTTGCCTCCTGTCGATCCTTCTTCTTCTTAATCTGCGCATATTCTCGTGAGATGTTGGTCGACGTCGTCCAGCCTTCTTCGGGGAAGAGCTCGGCCATCTGCTTGTAACAAGCTTTACGAGCGTTGATCTCGCTATACTGCTCGGCCGAGTTCTCCAGCTTGAACTTTTCGTTGCGGATCTCGCTCATGGCGTTCTCGATAGTGATGAGGACGAAGACTTCCTCGCGCATCTCTTCTGACCATTTCCATCGTTTGGTCGGCTCGATGTTTTCGTCTTCGCCCTCCTCTTGCCCGTCGACTTCCATCGTCTCGTCACCATTGGCCTCCTTGGCGGGGGGTCGACTGGGCTCGGGAGCTTCACCTTCCTTGGGTACTTCGCCTCGCTCCATCCACTTCTTATGCGCGGCTTCAAAGTCCGCAAGCTGCTGTGGAAAGCTGTCGCGGATCATCTTGCCCAGCTTGTCCAAATGCTCTTGCTTGAGATCCTCAAAGTACTTGATATGGTGGGGAAAGAACTCGCGCTTGACCAACTTCATCATGGTGAAGCGATTGTACGGGAATATCGTGGGCAGATGGTTGAAGAAGTTGTCGTCATATTCGCCGAGAGCCACTGCAATCCTAGCCGTCTCGACAAGAGGAGGCTTGAGGTTCGGAGGAAACTTGGTCTTGACCGCAAAGCTTTCTGCATCAACCTTCCTCTTGAGATCGTCGAACGCGGCTTGCAGACGTGGATCCACGGGCAGAGTGGGGTAACGATTCTTCTTGGCGAGCTTAGAGGGATTGCCGTCGACGTCTTCGACCGAGATGGGTGCCTCGCGCGAGCCATCGTACTTCTGCGTGTTGGTCAAGGCCGAGACTGTGCTAACAGAGGGGCTGCCAGGATCGCCATTGTTGAGCAGCGAGCCCAGCTGCATCGAGGACGGTGATGCTGCCGATGGCATAGGCGGCAACTCGACATTCTGCTGTGCCTTCTTGGCCACGAGCTTGTTGAGCGAGCCAGCGAAACCAACTTTGGAGTCGCGGATGCTGAGCGGCTTGGGTCTATCTTTGGCCGGGATTGGTTGACCTTTGCCGAGGGCTTTCGCCTTCTCAAGCTCGACGTCACCCTGTGTTACGTAGAAGCCATCTGCCTTTGGCTTAGCAAAGTGCGTTGGCTCGTCAATATTGAGCTCGGAATCGTCGACGAAGGGGTCGCGCACATCGTACTGGCCGATGTCGTACTTGTCGTCGGCAGGTCTTCTGCGCTTCTTGCTCGCACCACCGGCACCCGACGGTGCGCCCTCGCCGGATGGATACTTGGCTAGCAGCTTGGCAAGGCCGCCAAAACCTTCGAGATCGGGTGGGATCTCAGGTCCTCCTGGTGGTGCAGCAACTTCTGGCTCGGCCGCTTCAAGCATCTGCTCTTCATACCATGTGGCCCAAGGATGTTTCTCGCCCTTGAGCTTGTTGAGAACAAGCTCGGGCACGTTGATGAGGTAGCCATCCTTTCGGGCCTCGAGGATAGAAAGTCGAACCGTAGGTCGTTTGGGAGGAGGAGGCGCCGTGACAGCTTCTGGCGGTGTCGGACTTCGACGACGCGAACGTTTCTTGGGAGCGGCTGCTTTGTCTCCTGTTTTAGCTCCATCTTTGGAAGAAGGACCTTCGCCCTTGTCCCCGCCTTCGATGTCACCTTCGTCCTCACCTTCGGAGGCACTTCCTGCATCCGTGGTGGTCTTGTCGTCGTCATCATCATCGTCTTCGTCTTCATCGTCATCGCCTTCCTCGTCGTCGTCTCCGGGATCTTGCGCATCGTCCTCTGCTACATCGGCCATTGCGACATCTTCTTGTACTTGTTCTTCGGCATCATGGAAGGTCTGCTCGGTCTCTACTATTGCCGCCGGACGTTGTGGAGGGGAAGCGTCTGAACGTCGACGGTCGCGACGGTCGTCATTGCTGGCGTTTGCGTTTTCCGGCGGCGGTTGTAGGCTTGAGCCAGAAATATCGGCATTAGATCGTTTGCGAGGCGATGTTCGTGGAGTGTTAGAATATGGCGAAGAGCCGGGTCCAGAAGGACCTAGAAGATTGGCAAGAGAAACCCGTGAAGCAGCGGAGGAGCGAGGCATGTCTTCGTCCTCTGCGCCGTCGTGTTGCGAGGATCTGCTATTCATCTTTTGTGTTGCTGTTATCACGAGCTCGGGAAGAGGGGAGGAGGATCTATGGTCGCTGCTACTATCAAGAAGCTCGATGACATCCGGTTGAATCGATGGCATACGAGCGAATGCAGATTAGTCAAGAGGGGAGAAACAAAAGCGAGTATGTCGGTCAAAGATCGGCGCTTTGTAGAAAGGCGAAAAGAGGTATGATCTTCGGTATTGCGGCACGACGAAAGGCGTAGTGATGAAGTGTTGAGCTTGCTCGTATTGATCCTGTAGATCTTCGGTGTCTTTGCTATTGTTGAAAGCGCGAGTGAAATTCAGCCCAGCTAGCGAGGAAGTTCTGGAGGGGTATCAAGAAGATAGATGCGTTGTGGTGATATTACGAAGAGTGATCTTCTGTAGATTGAATCAGGACGGTGTTTGCAAAGGAAAGTGATTGGTAAGGAGCGTATGTGGTGGAACGAAAGGCAGATGCAGTTTCGACTGAGCCTCAGCTGGTTGTCTTGGGCCCTTGCTGCTTGTTGTCAGCCCTGAATGAGCCGTGTCGGAAGCGCCGACACATATACAAGACCGAAATGAGTCGATCAAGGTTATGGTTTGTGTGAAGATGCAGACTCAGAAACTTCCATCCGATAAAGGGCGAAGGGCGTTCGGCTGAGGATCGTTGCTGTTGTGTTGAACTTTGGAACAGCCAAATACTCGCCTGTGAATTCGGATGCGAGCCTATTCCAAAGGCGAAGCAACGAGGGCGCGACGTGCTTCTGCGCAAACTGCCTTCAGCAGAGGGTCTTGTTCCACTTTCAGCATGCGCCTTTCATTCGAGCTGTTTGCAATCACACACGCTTTCCTCTCTTCTAGCCATGAGGCACGCTCATCCCTATTTTCCATCCGAAATTTGCATCCTTCTGGCTCCTTTTTTTCGTGCCGTATTTTCGATGACTTTTATCTGTGCAATCGGGCTTTCCGAAGAAACGTGCTCAATTGCTTAAAGTCTGTGCTCGAGTAGAACGCCGTGCTGAGTGTGCTTGATGGAGCATGACGGTAGGGTCATGCTTGTACTACACCTATCATTTTGGCTCACCTTAACAAGCAGCTACGCAGCCAGCAAATGCGGAGCTCAACGGTTAAATCGACATCGCAGCCATTCTCTTAGGGGCCGTATACGCCTATTTATGTATTCATGATGGTGATCGTATCTACTGTCGCACTATTACTGTCTCACATTCGGCGTCGAAGCACGTTCTGAGAGACCACAAGAGGCTGATCTCCACGGAGGGGCAATGTTAGCAGCGCCAGAACCGCCATAGGCACGTCGATAAAAGCTCACGCTTTGCCAGTCAACCCTTGGTGAACGAAGTTGAGGAATCATGTGAGGTGCGAGCGTCGCTTGTCTTATATGATTAAACTACACATAGGGTTGAGATGCGGGATCGTATCTTTGAATGTCCCAGGACGGCTGACTATGCCGAAGGGATTCGCTGGCAGTTGATGTGCGTCTTGGCTGGGTCCTGCGGCAACGTGCAGAAAAAGTTGAGGCTTTGCATTGTCGAGAAGAGGGATTTAGCTGGAGGGGCACGAGGAGCATAAGCATGTTAGTGAGGTTCAGCAAGACATGGCCACAGAAAGAAGCGATTCGATAGAGCATACCTTCTAGAGCGATCTCTTGGCAGTTCATTCTCCCGTCAGGAAGCTTTGCGCAGAGCTGAGATCGGCCAGACCCTCGTTCGCTACAATGATGGTACGGTGCGACACGGAAAGGGAAGTCGAGGCGTCAGTGGGACTGTGATCTGGCGTGAGAGAACTGCATATGGCATGATCGGGTGGTTCCGAAGCTGATAATACATACCCGTCCAATGTGAAGATAGCAGCGCCGCTCTGCTGGACGAATTGCCTTGTCTGCTCGTGCGCTGGCGAGTCCATGCGCTCTGTGAGATTTGAAGAAGCTCCAGACCTGTCAGTTACGGAGGATGTATCGAAGTTGTCAGCTGAAGTCTGCTCTTGGTGTCAACGCCTACGAATGGGACACCGTTTGGTCCTCCCATCAGACCTGGAGAAGTGCTTACATTATGATCTTGATATGCTCGCGTTTCGGATGATGTTCCGACGATGCCTTGACTCAATGAGTGAGTGAGTATTCCGGATGGGCTTACTGCAAGTGAGTCGTGATGGTGTGACAAGGAGAAAGACGTCAAGGTCATAGGGTCCTTGACCAGATGCTTCGCAGCCGAAGACCCGATTTCTCCTCCACACAAAGCTAGAAGCGTTACGTCAAGGTAGACAGCGAACAAAAATAGTTCGGGTCTCGGGCGGCAAAACCGAAGTTGTTGTTCAAAATGGTCTAACATAGCTTCTCACGAATTTTTTTCCATCGACCTCTGCCTAAGGCCGGCGAAATGCTCATCCAAAGTTTTGAAAGGGTTCGACATTTCTTCTCACCGAAGTGAAGCTGAGCCACAGGAAAATTACACACAAACGCACAGTCGACAAAAAAAATTTCTCCCCCACAAAAAAAAAAAAAAAAAAAAAAAAAAAGAGGTGCTTGCTGCGCTTTATTTTTCGCCTTGGCTTTGCCTCGATTACACTCGCCACGGTGTCTTCAACAAGCTTACAGTTGCTTCACCTTCTTCCCTAAGCACCAGCAACCTCCATCACCAAGCCCTCCAACACACACATTCTCGTCATGGAGTATCACCCACCAGCAGCGCAGCACATGGTGCTTTGCGCGGATTGCGGTACACCTATCGCACCCAACAATGCCAACCTCTGTCTCTCCTGTTTGAGGAATTCGGTCGATATCACCGAGTCTGTTCCCAAGCAGGCCACCGTCAACTTTTGCCGAAATTGCGAACGATACCTCAACCCCCCCAACTCGTGGGTTCCTGCACGTCTTGAGTCAAGAGAGCTCCTCGCCATCTGTCTCAAAAAGTTGAAAGGTCTCAACAAAGTGCGTCTCATCGACGCTGGTTTCATCTGGACAGAGCCACACAGCAAGCGTCTCCGAGTTAAGCTCACAGTGCAGAAAGAGGTGTTCACATCGACGATCTTGCAACAGATCTTCGAGGTTGAGTTTGTCGTTCAGTATGGTCAGTGCCCTGACTGCACACGACTCGCAGCCAAGAACACATGGCGTGCTATGGTCCAGGTTCGACAGAAGGTACAGCACAAACGTACCTTCCTCTACCTCGAACAGCTCATTCTCAAGCACAATGCACACCAGAATACCGTTTCGATCAACGAGAAAAAGGACGGTCTTGATTTCTTCTACTCTCAACGATCACATGCAATCAAGATGGTCGAGTTCTTGAATTCGGTGGTTCCAATCAGGACGACAAAGTCAGAACAAGTCATTTCGATGGATGTTCACACCTCGACAACAAACTACAAGTTCACATACAGTGTTGAGATAGCACCTATCTGCAAGGACGATCTAGTTTGCTTGCCACCCAAGATGGCAAAACAGCTCGGAAACATTGGCCAGCTCGTGCTTTGCCACAAGGTTTCCAACTCGTTGCGATTCCTTGACCCTATCAGCTTGCAGATTGCCGATGTACCTGCGGAGAAGTACTGGCGAGACCCACAACCAGCACTGGCGACCATCCCGGAGATGGTCGAGTTCCTTGTGCTCGATATCGAGCCAACTGGTCGTTACGCCACCAACAGCCATGGTGTCGAGAACAGGCGCCTGGAGGAAGCCGATGCCCAAGTCTCACCCTTGAATGCCACCTCGTTCGGTGAAGCTGACGCAGTCTACCACACCCGAACCCATCTCGGTGCCATCCTCCAACCAGGCGACACCGTCATGGGCTACCACCTCCGAGTAGCAAACTTCAATTCTGCGACGTGGGACACCATCCCTGCCGACCGCATGCCCGACGTCGTCTTGGTCAAGAAGTCATATCCGGAACGAAAGAAGCGTTCCAAGAACCGCATGTGGAAGCTCAAGTCCATCGCCAAGGAAGCCGAAGACCCCACTGCCGAAGGTGCTGTTGGTCGTGGTGCAGTCGGCCGTCGTGGTGGTCTGGATTCGCAGCGTGTCGAGCGCGATTACGAGTTGTTCTTGCGCGAACTCGAGGAGGATGAAGAGATGCGAGGCACTGTCAACCTCTACAGAGATACAAAGAAGGAAGAGGAGAAGAAACAGCGCAAGGAACGTGCAGCTCAACTCAAGGCCGAACGCGAAGCTGCATTGGCCAATGGTGGTATGGATGAGGAGGGAGAAGACTTCGATGATGGTATGACGACAGATGGTGAGAGCGAGTTCGGCGATGATGATGCACCTCGTGTGCGTATGGAGGAGTTGCTTGATGATCTTGAGGATATGGCTATTGAAGATTGAACAGTCTGCTCAACTCTTCTTCGGCTCAAGCGCATGGTTGTTTCTTCTTCATCTCAGTGTTTTTATCGTCACTTGCATTCCCGTAGTCTCTTTCCATTCCAGCACGCGCACATCTTGTTGCAATCCGAGTTTCCATACTCTGTCTCGCATGTTGCCATGTCTTGTTGTGCAGCGCGTATCTGATTGAAGTGCATTTCGGAAGGACATGATGAGACCGTTACAAATGAGCGTCGTAACAGGAACGATCGAAGTCTGGACGGAACTAGTGCGCGACAGTGAAGCGCAAAGGACTTCTTGCAGCATGCGTATTGCTTCAGGATGAACGATAAGAGGATTGAGAAGAATGGCTGTTTTTGAGTCGAATCGAAAGAGATCAAGGCCTGCCGACTTTGAGGTTTGGGGGGTATACTGCATGCCAATTCTCCTTCACATCTTCTACCCTGTGATATCTTCAACTTCGCTTGCTGCTCTAACCAGTAGCATCCCACTTGGTGCTAGGATCAGCCAAAAACGCTTCATACGCCTCCTTATTGAAGAAGCTCAACTCTGTTTCATTTTCCACTCCGATGTCAGCCAGGGTTGTATTCTCCTTTGTCCTCTCACCCTGCTTCGGTTGCTTCAGCAAACTCTTGAGGTTCTTATCTTCCAATACCCAATCTGGATGGTCCAAATTGATGATCAGATTTGTTGTCTTCGAACCATGTGCTCTTGTATAAAGCTTCAAAGTGTCCAACTTGTCCGCATAGCTCTTGAACGCTCTGAAAGCCGAGTTTGATTTGACTTCGTCTCTGCACTTTTGTTCCAGATCTGCGATGGTTGTGGTGGTAAGATCGATGTTTTTGATGATGTAGGCTTTCATGGAACGAAATTCGAACGACTTGATGATACGAATCGTGATGACTGCATCGGTTAGAGGACGTGCAATGTTGGTTTCTTTGTTGTCGGAAAAATCAGCTTGTGGGTTGAAAGCGTGAAACCCGCCTGGGAGCAATTTGGCTTCGGTTGATGTTGAATCTGCCATTCTGAAGTACAGTGGCGGAATGAGGAAAGGGACAAGCGATGGTAGTAGTGATAGTGAAAGTGAAAGGATGGAGTAGGTTAAGAGGAGAGGACGGGAAGTTTGATGGAGGATATAGTGTTGTGTCGAAATGTTGTTCTCCACAAGCGGAGGAGGAAAGTGAGAAAATTCGTTCGAGAAGACTCTAGGACCCTTGAGCAAAAAAGGCCTCTGGACCGCGCTGTGCCGTTTGATGTGAGTGCGTATGTGTGTGCGGGTTGAATCTGCTCGCGTGGCTCTGACCAGCTCATGTCGGCTTGTTGGTCACTCAACTCACGAGACTCGGCTCGCCATCCTGTCGACTCTTCCAATCACTGGTCAATGAGCTGAATAGACATATAATGAAGATTGATACCCAACATGCCATCTTGCATCGATTGCAGGTAAAGACTGTTCTAAATGTGTTGCTTGTATGGTATGGTATAATATGACGTGGCTACTGCTCAGAAAAACTCGGGAAAACACCTGAAGAGCTAGCCACATCCTCGCGACTGCTTGATCCGCCACCACCACCTGCCACGTTGGGCGTCTTTGCTACACGAGCCGATATGTCCTGCAACAATGACTTCTGCTGCAGTGGAAACTTGCCCAGCATGTCCTCGAATGCAAGCAGTTCTGCCGACTTCGCAGGTCCTAGCGTACCTATGTTCCTGCTAGCATCCAAACTGGTGCGTGCGTGTGGAGTGGTTGCACCCGTCGAATCTGTTCGATACGGCAGCTGAGAAGAGTGGCTATGCGACAAAGAGCCATTCTCGGGGGTCTGAACGCCTTGGGAAGTGAAGGTTCCATCAGAGGTCGAGGCATCAACGCTGTCGCCGGCGCCCGTTGGCATCCCTTCAGACCACTGCACCGAACCAATACCAAGACCTGCGACCTCACCTCCCCCATGAGTGCTTGCATCTCCGTCGATTGCTGCACCGCGGGCCAAGGAAGTCGAGCTTCTACCCATTTCCATGGGCAGCTGCTGTCCGAAAGAAGGCGTCACTGGGCTCGGCACAAGACCACTGGCCTCGACTTCCAAGAGCTTGGTCACCATCTCGGCAGCCACAAGGCTATTCCTTCCCGTAGCTTCAACGCTCGGCCTAGGTCCGCCTCCGAATGATGGACGCGCAAAGTTACTGAAAGAAGGTCTAGCACCTCCACCAAACGATGATCGAGGCTCTATCGACATCGAAGGCCTGGATCGCATCTCCGTACCTGCATCATCTCCATAAACATCTTCATCATCAAAGTCCAGCACGATGACATCGGCAGGTCCGATACCCTTGCTCGGCATCTTGCTCTTGCTTTTGATGCCGAGTCGCTTCATCGCCTGACCGACACTTGAACTTGTCGGCATTGGTGGACTGATCGGGCTAGCTACCGGAGCACGGTCCCGATCTTGTGAGAACGAGGTTCGTCCACTGCTGCGTGCCGTACTGAAGCTCGTCGAGCGCCAAGAAGGTGTCAGTTGTTCACCAAAGCTTGGGGTGCCCGGCGTCCTGGGTGTCATGGTAAACTTTGGGGCAGTTGGTGAGCTGAGGAAACCAGAGCGAAGTGGAGAAGCAGGCGATTCGAGAGGACAGCCATCTCGAGCTGTTGATTCCGACTTTCTGCCTGGACGCAGAATGTCGAGGCTGATCTTGCGTGGCTTGGCGTCATGTGGCGCTGCAAGCTGCAGGGATGGCGGCAACGCCTGTTCACGTACGTTCCCGCTGACGCTCCTGCGCACTGAGCGGTGTTCGCCGAATGAGCGTGGTTTAGGCGAGGTGGGCAACGAGTGGGGCGACGAATTGGGCAATTTGGGAGCACCATCATCTGCAGCCGACTCGGCAGGAAGGTCGGAGACATACGACAAGCGCTCGCTCAGCTCTTCAACGCGCGAAAGACGGTCCACCGCAAGGTTGCCACGGATGAATCGGCCTCGCGGCGATTTGAAGCGTTGATCATCGCCCCTCGACTCGTTGAGCTCCTCAGCTGCATCCTCAAATGCGGGCTGCTTCTCCGCATCGGCTTCGATTTTGGCATCACTTTGCCCAATCATCACTTTCGTAACACTAGGCCAAGTCTCGCCATGTCCGATCGAGCTCAGCTCGGTGTCCTCTAAGCTGGTGGCTGTACCGGGTCGAAGCGTTTCGCTGAGCAGTGCCGGACTCAACGTCTTGCGAATCGTGGTGCGCGTCTGCCCGACTGGCAATGATGAGTCTGCTGGTTCAGTCACGTCGAAGCCTCGTGCTGATGACATCGAGGACCTGGGTGCGGCTTCTTCAGCGACGTCGGGGTGAGAGATCTTGGGGGGCATTGGCACAAAGCTGTCGATCACGGCATCGAGATCTTCATGCGTCTTCTTGCGTCGTAATAACCTTCCCAAAGAGCGAGATGCTTTCTCAGCTGATGCGAAACTAGATGAGGTTGGGATCATCGGCGACTCTTCCCAAACAGAGCGAGTCGGTTCATTGTCTGGCGATTCGAAGGTGACCGGGATCGACGCGTTTCTTCCGATTGCAGGGCTGCTGTAGCTATGCGACATACCTTTACTTGTCGACACGGCGTCGTGATGCGCATACTCCTGGGTGCCTCCACCGTCCTTTTGCAGGCCAGCAAGATGCTGCGGGATAGCCGGGACTGCCGGGACGGGTGCCATGTGGTCCTTGCTGCGGGAAGAGGATAGACCACGAGGGGACGTCAAGGATTTGACACGGCTTCGGAAAGCCCGCTCCAACTTCTTGCCAGTTGGGGTGCCATGACCCGGCGTGCCAACCGCCGGAGATGTTGCGGGGCTGGCGACGTTGCCGAACGACTCCTGATATGGGCTTGACATCGCTGGCGACGAAAACTGGGTAGGGAACTCGTGCGCAGGCGTACTGGGAGTACCCTTCGGTGTCCTGGATCCCTTCACCTTGCTGAAGAAGCCTCCGAACTTGCCTCGTGAAGGCTGCTGCTGCTGAGACATCGTCATCCCCGCGCTGCGGATGAAGGCATCGTAAGGCGATTCGACGCTGTCCTGCAAGTTACTCGTCGATCGACTGAAAGTGCTGGCTAAGCTGCGTGAGCTTGACATAGTCGGCATGGAAGTTTCATAAGACGTTTCCGCAGTTTTCATGTTGTTTCCCGTGTGAAAGCTATCTGATTCAGGTCCTGGTTGCGGCAATACCTTTCTCCGCAGACCTTCTCTCTTTGCTCTTTGGGCAGAGTTGGGCTCACCCTCTGCTGCGACAACATTTGAGGATGCCGGAACACTTTGCGTTGCTCCCTGAGGTCCATCGGGCCTACCTTCCAGTCCATTGCCAGACAACATGTCCGCACGATTATGTGGGTTGAATTGCCGCTGGACATCCATGTTCTCATCCTCCGGTCTGTCGAGGACTTTGCTGAGCGGCCTTGCTTGACGACCTAGTGTCACGTTGCGTTGTCGAGGCAGGAAGGGCCTCACAAAACGCGAGTCGGAGAAGCGACGACGACCCTCGGCAATAGGTTCGACTGCTGGGACAGCGAGACTTGAATTGCTGACATCGCCGGCAGCGACCTGCCTGTTTGCTGTTGAAGTACCATTGAGCAAGCCTGCGCGGAAGGGCGAGATAATTGAGTCGAGACTGCGACGCACTACGCCAGGCCCTCTTGCCGTCTTCGAAGTCATAGCTTGTTGCGTGTAGTGATAAGCAGAGGTCGAAACGCGCGGCAAGGCTGCTGATCCTTCCGCAGTGTCGTCGTCAGGCAGGTCTTCGTCTGAATTCTCGAACTCATTGTCGTTGGCACGGAACTCGTCGTCACGGCGCAACGGGAAAGCGTTGAGATCGAGATTTTGCGAGGCATCCAGGCTTTGACGGATCTCTTTGACCTCTTCATTGGTAAGAGCTGGCACAGGTATACGTGTGATCGATCCGGTTTTCTGATGCAGGTCACGGGCATTGTGTTTGGGAGGAACAGCTGGTGGTAGCCCAGATGGAGGTTGTGGCATCAACTCGTTGGCTCGGGGCTTTGAGGACTTTGGCTTCTCAGGGAGCGGCGGCGCTCCAAGTGTAGGCGTCTCGGAACCAAGAAGCTGACGAATCTTGCTCATAGACTTGCGAGAAGGAGCCACCGGCTCCGCTTCCTTCGCAAATGGGGTCGCCTTGCTTCGGGCGGAGCCCTGAGAATGTGGCGAGGAGGTCGCAGTTGCGCCAGTCTGCATTTGACGACGTGGGAGGTGCAAGAAACTTTTGTCTTCAAGGACTGTGTCGCTAGGCGATGTAGTGCAGGAGGCTGGTGCTAGGGAACCGACATGGCTGGAGTGGCCAGAGGTGGAAGTCGAATGCTGTTGCCGGGCGTGAATGCGGTCGAGTCTCGGAGCTGGCTCGCGGAGCTCAATTCCGGGCTGCAACATGCCGCGTACAGGTGACGGCAGCAAGCGTTGTTCGTGCTCCTTGTCGAGTGCCATCGCAGTAGCATAGGGATGCGCCATACGGAGCGATGCAGGCGCGACTGGCGATGTGAGAAGTCGCTGAGCGTGATGCTGGAGAGGATCATGTTCATGATTGTCGCTTGTTGTGCTCGAGGAAGAAGGGTGATTGGCAGTTCGCGGCGTAGAGTTTGCAAGCTCCGGAAGGGAAGGTGAGCCGAAGGTGGATTGCCAGTTGGTCGAGCTCGTCACCCTGGGCGGCGGAATGGGAGGCACGAGAGGTTTGGGACGATTGGCGTCGCGTAGTCTACGGTTGCGGCGTCTGTGACTAGAGCTTGTTACAGATGAAGAGCGATATGAACGGACGGAGCCCTCAAATGAGGCGCGTACGGGGTTCGAGCGATCATCACCCGAATGAAACGAAGGTGCGAGCGGATCATCGGCATCAGAGCCGCCTGCGTCCTGAGATTGACGCTTGGGCAGATCACATGGGCCCGCCTTTCGAGAAGCCTGCTTTCTTCGGCTTGGAAGATCCGAATGATCGAGGGATTTGCGTGAAGTGGGGGTGCCGATCCTAGGTGAAGAGAGCTTATCGCGTTTCTGAGAGCTGGAGAAGGAGGCTCGTGACGAGCGATTGGAAAGAGAACCGTAGCGCTCCTGCCAAGCGGCATGATCAGGATGTCGAGGGTCGGCGGCTTGAACAATGGCATCGAAGAGCTCCGAGCCCAAATGAGCGGGCTTAGGCTGTGGCGAGCTTGGCCCTGGGAGTGACGATGTCATTTCAGTCGAGGTCGAGCAGGTAGGATCTGCGGGGCACCGAAGGCGTGCCGCTGGACCGGAAATGCCTCCAGATGGGATAGATTCGGCGACGCGCCTCAATGCACTCGTATTGCTGCTGGCTGCATTGGATGGTGATGCGTGGGTGTGGCTCGAATCGTATGCAGATACGTTGGAATGCGAGTAGTACCGGCTACCATTTACGTGAGATGGGTGGAATGTTGGGTCGGATGACAGCTTGTAGGGATGATTCTGGAGCGAAGTTGCCATATTGAGGGCAACGGAATGCCTCGGGTATCAGATGCTGCACGTTTACGCTCGCAATCGGCGGAGGGCAAGGACGCAGACCATGGACGGTCGGTGAGGTGGTTCGAGCGCAATGAGGAGACTTGTGCGTTCTAGTGAAGCGACGGATGCTTGCAGCCGCAACTCGAGTGTCCGGCGTGATGTCGGATGTAGGCAACGGCTCGTTACGATGGAAGAAGGCGAATGTGAGGGAACAGATGATGGTGGAAGAAAGAAGAAGGACGGATATGATCTGAAAGATGACAGGCGCGGGCGAAGGCGGGGAGGAGGCAGAAGCGTGGCTCACTCAATGTGGTCTCCGGTCCACCGAGAGAAAGAGAGGGTTCCAGAGAGAACTGTCTTTGCGTTGACACAGCGGTTGAGCAGTTTGACAGCCAAGTTCAGCCACATGAAGGAAGAGGAAGAAGACGAGCAGCCGACAGAAGCGAGAGGACGAGCAGCAGGAGCATACAGCAGCATACAGCAGCATACTGTACAAGTGCTATTCAAGCAAAGGCAAACAAGCGAGACGAGCGAGCATGCGAACAATTTGGAAGGACGTACGAGGACAGCTCGGATAGTCAAAAGGCAGGGTTTGATGTTGCATGTTCTGACAGTTCGCTCCGTCTTTCTAATCCTGTACGGCCAAAGGTGTGGTGAGTCGACTCTTAGCCAAGCCGAGATCTCAAAAAGTTGCCTTTCTAAGCGAGCAAAAGTCAGCAGTCGGAGTAGCCGATCAAGTTGGAAGCAAACAGCAGCATCATCAAGTAGTAGGAATGGCTGCAGTTTCAGTGTTGCAGTGTTGCATTGAAGAACTACCTGAGAAAAAAACGAAACAAAAAGAGAGAGGAAGGAAGAGCCGAGATTTCGAGCAGCTCGCTAAAGCTGGTGCAAACCTGCATATTTTGGCTTGGTCTCGCCTTCTCTGCCTTGTCACCTTCTAAGCGTGCTTGCGCCGAGCACGCGCTGACCTGCAGCTCAGCTGTTGGACGAACCAGGTAAGAAGGCAAGTTTCAGCATTAAAAAAGCAGCCTTTTGACCTTCCCCTGCCTGTATCAAATGAAGCAAAGCGCTTAATCAATCAAGGGAACCCCACGCCGAATTTCATGATCGGATCTGCCACTCTGCTTGACAATCACAATGGGCTCAAGTCAACGTCCCACGAAGGAAAGAGCGAACGATCAGGATTATGACAACGGCAACATCGCACGCTCAGACGCAAGCAAAGCGAGTCTTAGTGTAACTTATGTACAGGAGAAAGGTTGCGGCATTGTCTGTGCGCGTGCATTGAAGCGCTGATTAGTTAGCTGCACAATGAGCCCTGCGAGCCCTGTCTTGCCCTTTTTCTTGGATCGGAGTCTAACTCGGCTTTTGTACGATCAACTCGAGATCTCGTCGCGCTGCTGCAGAGTCTAGTCTTGCCAGATGTCGGACCGACATGTCGGCGACTGACAGCGCCGCACTCAATCGCAGATATTGTATTGTCGCTGAGCTCAATACCGTTCGCCGTCTCCTTTCTCATGACTTTGGTGAGGGTGAGGGTGTCCGAGGTGGTGGCAGACCAAGATGTATAGAAATGCCTGCCTGCATCTATTAAAAGGCTTTTGCATGATTTCTTCCACCCCTAACCATCTCCAAAGCTCTTCTTGATGAGGCTTGGATTCGAGATCTCAATTTTACTGTAATTTAATTTCGTTTTAATTTCTTTTCTTTCAAATCGAACTGCAAGCCCGCACAATGGCGCCTTTTCTTCGACTTTGGAAGCTTGTGCTTCACCCCCTTGCAGAATTGGCCTGGTCTGGAAGAAGCTGTCAATAGCCACTCTCGGCAATCTGGCTTCATAGATGCACATCATCAGGAGTGACTTCCGCCGCTTCATTGGAGCATGTTTCACATTCTACAGCAACTTGTGATGAGAGTGCGACAGTCGACTATCGCGCAAAAGTGTCCGTGAGAAATTGGAAACGAGTCTCTCTGACAGTTAGTGAAGCAACGGTTTATGCTGTTTTGATCATTATTCAGAACCTTGAATTTCGGAATTGACCGACGGAAGATTAGAGAGAGGCTTTTGTTTCTTAGTTTCAGAAAAAAAGAAGGTCTTCCTCTCTATGATACACTACAGTACAATACCATTATTCTTGCAGGGTCAGATCGCAGTTGTCTCAGTTGGGCTGAAGACGTGCGTCAAAAATGCACAAATGCAGAATCGTACCATATACCAGTGCACCCTCCCCAGCATCCTCAAGCCTCGCCTGAAGTTTGTCTTATACTCTATCGGAATGAGGGTTGATGGTGTAGTGTGATCGGGTTTGCAAGTCTTTCTTGCTTTTGCTACAAACAGTGTGATGACAGCATTTCTGTTCACTCAAATATGAGGACCGTCAACGTCAGTACAGTGCCGTTTCGAGGTCGCCTTACCTTCCAGCTCCATGGTCCCGAAATGGGATTTCCATGCACCATGCAAACAACGTCCGCTCTGGGTTGTTCCGTCATATAGAGATATCGACTTCAGTAACAGTACAGTACAGTACAGTACTGCGTTCTGTGGGACACATCATTTATCCATATTTGACCAACTTGTAGCGGAGACAGGCTGACAAGAATCTCCTTGGCGTCGCTGCTGTGCTGCGCTACACCCTTCTCAAATTCGAGGGTCTAGGTTGATCAACCGGATGCCACGTTGCAATTTCCGCCATGCAGCAAAGCTTGACAACGTCCTTACTATCCTTGACATCCACTGACCTCATCGAGTAAAGCCAGCGTAGGATTAACTTAGATCAAACACCATGCGCTCGTTCGCAGCTTTCTGATGTCTCAGCGTTTTTCGACGATATGAATAAGGTGACGTTTCATGATGGGTTCGCAGCACGACTTGTGACCTGTTCCTGCAACCTGCAATCCACAGTACTGTAGTCCAGGCACCGCCCGCCACCAACTGAGGACCCGGAGCGGAAATCGTTGGTATCGCGAAGGCTGTGCCTGAACGGTGGCTCTCTCAAAGTGGCTGATGGGGCTGTCTCGTTGCTCTGAGCAATAACAACCATGGCTGCTTGGCTTTTCCGACAACTTTATCCGTCCTTTTGGCTTGGACTCTGCTAAGTGCAGACAGTCCCGTCGCTTCGTCGCCTTCTCCATCTGCCACTTTGCATGAACGGATAATCCACGAATACATCACCCTGAAGGTGGCGATCAAGAAAGTGCAATATGACGCTTTTTCAGTGTCGGCTCTTCACCTTTGGAGTCACCGTAAGCTGTCTGCGAGCACATCAACCCTGAGATCCAAGGTCGTCTCCTTCTAAAATCTCACCTATTGCGTCGAAAAGAGTGATCTCAATAGAAGACATGCAACGAACGTAACGAGTGGTCACACCACGAATCGGAGCGGGACAATCAAAACACGCACTGCAGCTCATCTCGACTTGAAGCCCTACAGCTTAGCTCTGGTTATTCGTTTGATAACCTCCGCTTCCCTTTCGTCCACAGTGGAATTCAACCAGCACGTCTCGGAAAGGACTACCCCTTCCACAAATCAACATAAGAACTAGCCCTCCGTCCCAGCTCTCGATCCTAGCTCACTCAATAGCAGCGTTCAACAACATTGACAACGACAAGCGAAAGGCAGAGTGGAACCATGATTGAATGCATGAGAAGGGACATTGATGGAGGAAAATCGTGAAAACATGGTGTTTGGGTAACTATGGGGGTAAGTGCTGGTATACGAGAAGCTTTTCCGGCGATGGTGATCGGAGACATTAGCTCGAGATCCTTTTGCGGATCGACTGAAACATTGACATCGAATAGCGAGCAGCTTTGGCAGCGAAGACATGCTGCTGCACCATTCAGTGCCTGCGCACACTACTGGCGAAGCTAGGACCTCGTTCGGCAAGCGCTGCCTTGGCAGGACTATTCGATGCTGACGCTGCCGAGGCTCGATCCGCGTCCGACTCCATTCGTACACGTTTATGCGGGCTGGTAGTCGAGCTTGCTGATGTGGCGCTCTCTGATCCTTTCGACCCGTTGGTATGATCTGCAACAACCTCGTCGACACTTCTCTTCTTGCTCGGACTGACAGGTCTCGACGTCGTGTTGGTTGTGGTCGCCGCAGCCGATACCGTCGCCGAACTTCCCACACGGCTCCAAAAGTCGGCATAGCTTGTAGCTCCTCCTGAAGCAGCCGAAGTGGATCCGGAGAGCGTGCGAGAGCCGCTGCTGCTGTTGTTGTTTGTGCTGTTGCTGCTGTTGTGGCTGCTGTTTGGGGAACGCTTTGTCCCTGATATAGCTGGATCGCCTGCCTTTGTTGCTGACGAAGCGGCGCTGGTGTTGGGTGGCGAGATGGGTGTTGATGATGTAGAGCGACCACGCTTGCTCGTAAGATATGAAGTGGCGCCGGGAACGCTGCCGGCAGAAGCAGGTGGCGTAGCGAGTCCATAACCGCCGAAAACATCTCCGCCTTCGACGTCGATCTTCTTGATTGCAGCGTCCTTGAATAGTCTTGAGCCCTTGCCGATCTGGCTTTGTGTTGTAGCGACGCCAGGCGTTACAGGTGCTTTCGAGCCAGCGTTGTTGGGAGAGGTGGATGCGCTCTTGCGTGCACCAGTTGTAGCTGCAGTAGCAGCTGCATGGTTGGCGTTGGCGTTGGAGCTTGCAGTGCTAGTGCTAGTGCTGGACTGATTTTGGCGGTAGTACAAGTTCTCGACTTCAGATAATGATTGTTTCGACTGTTGTTGCGGGGCGTAAATTCGAGAGCCGCCGAGAGGAGACAGTGAAATCTGTTAGCATCCATTCAGAGGACATTTACGTCTATCTCATAGCTAAGCGGACGGACTTACCCAACCATGCTCGACCTTGAAGTTTGCATACTGCAAACGGGTCATCAGATGTTTCGAGAGCTAGCAAAGTAGATGGTTTAGATGGTAAGATCAGAGCTTGTCAGCAAATGTCGCTGTCGAAAATTGTCGAGATCGTCATCGAGACAGGAGGGGATGCTTACTGCAACGAGCCGTGTACGTTGGGCTTGAGCCTGCTTTCGTGCTTTGCCTGGGGTGATGGGCACATTGGAAGACGTCGATGATTGCAAAGGTGCTGGCAAAAGTGACTGCGATGAGGCGGTGGTGATGTTACCGATTGCGGGAGGCTGAGACGACATGATGCTTGTGTTCTTGTTGACTGGATCCAGGGTACTTGTCACGGTATGAACAAGACTCATTGGCGTGGACGACGGCTTCGGAATACGAGAGTAACCAGCTTTATCAAAGGGGCGAGTTTGGAATGTAGAAGGGTCTGCGTGTCAGTCTCTGCTGGCGAGTCTACGAATCAACATGACCACACTCTCGGTGTTTTGTTCCTGTTTTGTGCAGCAACAACGTCTAAATGATGCTAGTGCGCAGCGAAGGAGCTAGACTTACCCTCTTTGCAATGGTAGAGATCTATGCTGGAGGTGCGCAAGCAAGTAAAAGCTACCCTGCGATCGACTTGCTTGCACTGTTGACACTGTTGATGAGTTGTTGACCAGCGTCTCGTGCTAATCTGTGCCCTTTACCCGAAACTGCAAGAGACGTTGCTTTAGCGAAGGGTCCGAGCGTTCAGCTGTGACGAGTCGCTAGCTTGAATGATGAAGGGAGAAGAAGGTGTTATGTAGGAGAAGAAGACAGACGTTGTGGAGTATCGGAAAGCAACAGGTGAGCAAGGGTCTGTACACCTCGCTTTCCGACTTTCTTCGAGATCTGGGCCAGTTGCCGGATCATCATCGCAGCTCAACTTGCAGCAAGCAACGCATCCACAAATACACACGAATTCACTCACTCACGCACTTGCTCTCTCTTACACCACTGCTCCGTCCGCCTAAGCTCAAATCGCCCACTGTTACCGTTCAAGAGGCCCTTGCTTGCCTTGCGTGGCTTGTCATTCGTAACTCAAGGATTGACTGCTTTCTGGTTGGTCTGGAGGATATTTTTTTGGAATTTGGCCGTGCTTTGAAGTTCTTGTACTCAGGTGTCGTTGTTGCAGCTGCAGTTGGCGAAGCGGGGGTGAAAAAAAAAGCAGCACAAAAACAGCGCGTGTTGGCCCAGCCCACGCGCCTCACGTGATAGCCAAGCAGAGTGGAGGCTTGAAAATTGGCTCTTGTTAGACTTGCAAAAAGTTCACCCCAATCTCAAACCCTTTCTGCAATATTGAACTGCGACTGACTGACTGCACGGACCGAGTCGAAGCTCTCTAGCTTCCTCCTTTCTTTCGAACCATCCTTCTTGACACCTATTTTGAACGGCTGTCTTGCTATAGTCATCATCAAGCAGCAGCTATCTATAGTCGCTCGCTCACCATCTGTTCGAAGATGTCAAAGCCAGCAGCTGCAGCCGCTGCAGCACCTACTGCAACGCCAGGCATCGAGCGCCTTTCCCTCGGCTCAGCATCAAGTCCTTCAACCTCAAGACCTTCCCATGCACTACCAAACTTTTCCAGCCCCGCCAATGCTGGCTCTTCACAAAGCGGCGACGGAACTCAACCGGGCTCTTCAGCATTCCTCATCACACCCGATGTCCTTGACTTGGCTACACCAGCACCACACTACGTTGACAGCCAAGCTCTGCACTCCCTAGCAACAGAGATGGTTCACACTCTTATCCACAGCTCCCGCTTCGTCTCTCGCAAACAGTCTCTCGCGCGCGAAGAGCTTCGACTAGCAGGCATCAACCTTCCAGCAGCAACTCGGCCAGCCTCCACTTCCACCACATCTACCCCGAACACCTCTGCAGCAATCCCTTCTTCACACAGCGAAGTCATTCGCTCTGTCTCCCGTACAGATGACAACGAAACTCTCAGCGAGATCGAAACGCTCCTAACCACACGTCTCGAGGCTATTGGGTACCATGTCGGCTATCATCTCACTCAGACGCTTGCACGTGATAGAGCTCGATTCAGCGATACACTCGACGTTCTCAAATTCATCTGCAAGGAAGTCTGGACAGCAGTGTGGGGTAAGCAAGTCGATAACCTGCGCACGAATCACAGAGGCGTTTACGTTCTGCACGATAACCAGTTCCAACCATTAAGACACGTCTCAACCGCACAGGGTCCAGGGGTGACGGCAAAGGAGGCAAGGGTGTTCTTGAGTTACAGCGTTGGGATCGTAAAAGGTGCGTTGGGGCAGTTGGATGTACAGAGTGTGGTGGTTGCCGAGACGAATCAGGCTCCGGGATGTACCTTTCATGTCAAGACTCAGCAGAAGGCGGCAGCGGCGGCGACACCAGCCGGTGCAGGAACAAGTCAGGCACCAAGCACCGGAGCAGCAGCTCCATCTGCAGCCAATTGAGAACATGTCGGAGGTCTGCAATAGATATATACCCCTTTCACTTGCGATAAAGAGATCAAAAGCTCCAGCTCGCTTAATACAAATCATAGCCTCGCAACACTTGCAGTCCATATCATGCTGTGACCCGAGAAAGCAGCTGCATTGAGATCGAGCCTGTGTGTGTGCTACAAGTCGAAATCGCTATCTTCATCATCCTGAACCGTTTTCTTCCTTGTGAACTGCATAAATCAAGCACGCGAACAGCGATTTGGTCAGTATTGTTATCGCTTGCATGTTCCATTGCTGTGTTCTGTACGGTGAATTTGGATACTCACGGTGATTTTTGACTCGCCAGCGTTTGCTTGATCGACTTGATCGAGTAAACCGATGAGTTGATCTTCTGTGATTCTACCACGAATTTGGCCGGATTGAGCCATTCGAATGAGAAGATCGGTAATCTGTCTTGCTTTTGCTGGTTTGACCAAGCCGATCCTCGACACTGCAGCCGTCCCAAAGGATAGAAAGCGAGAAGTTGAGTAAAAGTTCACAGTGATGAGGAGAGAGAATGGTGGGGGGTTACTTACGACGTTCACGAGCTTCAGCGTCAAGAATGCGACTAAGCATCTGACGTTTCATCTCTTCTTGTTGTGCTGCTTGATCTTCTTGACCCTTTCCACCGTTTCCTGCAGCTCCACCTGGTGCTCCACCAAAGCCTAGAAGAAGTGCAAGTTCTCAGAATCAATCTCAAAGTTCATTACGAATGCTGATGGGTAGGCTAGAACAGAACTTACCAGCAGGTCCGCTGCCACTAGAAGCCCCAGCTCCACCAGAAGAGCCTCGAAGCTCAGCCATACGGGCTGCTCGAATAGCTTGCAATTCGTCGTCTTCCATCTTGCTTCGTTGCTTCAGCTGTAGATGAGAAGGATTGGTGTTGGAATGGAAACCTGCAGAATGAACCAACAGCGTTCTTAGTGAAAGAAAGCTCGACTCGAGCCCTGCGCGTCTTGCTCCGAAATCCGAAAAATTCCAACACTCCACACAGGAACGTACATGCATGACAACCTTGCTTCTGAAAACGAATGTATTTCCATTCCAAGAGCTACACAGTATTACAAAGTGAATGTCCTAAAACAAGAACGGAATGATAGCCTTCCTGTTTCTCGGGAATCTCTCGCCAAAAGTCTTTTTATACCAAGCATGACCATTGGTCGCCCTAGGTGCCATCAAACACACCAACACGAAGGGGAACAAGAAAGGCGGCGTCGAAAGTGCAGTGGCAATCGCATCCTTCGTGCTCAAATGAGCAAACATAGGAAGCGAATGAAGTGCAGCGAACGCAAATGAGAACCATTCGAACCATTCGCAAAGGTAGTTTGGGAAGCTGATGTACTCGAACAGGCCACCGCGAGGGATAGAGTATTTGCGTGCAGCAGAACCCTTGCCTACGTTGGCTTCGTCGTCGGACTTCTTGTTGTTGGGCTTCTGTTGAGGTTTGGGACGACGGATGTTCATGAGGATCTCATCGTGATAGACGTTGCCTACAAAACCGATGGCCCAGCCAGCGAGACCGAGGTACCAAAGTGGACTCTTCCAAACTGAAGAAGAAATGAGACCAGGAGCTCCGAGTCCAAATGCATCCGCAGCACCAGTCGAGACCAACTTGCGAGCCAATTCTGAAGCAGCTACCGATGATGCTGTGCTGCCGGCCTTGGCCGATACTGCAGTGAGAGCAGCCGAAGCAACAGCTGGCTGCGGAAGCGCCGACCAGGGAGTCCTTCCACCAAGCCAGCTACCCATGACGAAACCATTGATCAAGTTGAACAGCAATGCAGAGAGTGGCACTGAGATGTGCAAAGGCGAACGCTTAGGTGATCTGAGTGGCTGCAGCACGGCACGATGCGTGTAATGGATCAAGAACATGATGACCAGAACCTGATTCGCAGATGGAAGCGCCAAAAACTTGTTGAGCGAAGGCGAGAACAATGCTGACATTGGAGGCAAAAACCCTGTTGTTCCCTTGACTACCGAAGTCGAGAGTGGCTTAGAGAGCGCACCGAGCAGAACAAAGATGGGCGAAGGGATTTCCATGATGAACCAGCCAAAATTTCCGTTGATGTTGAGCAAGCTCTCGAAAGCGAATCGACCATGAGGAGCATTGATAAGCGACAGAACCGGGATGAGAAAAGGCCATGCCTTGAAGCTAGCCAGAACGACCGAGTAGAGCTGTGCAGGAGACCATGGTGGGTTTGGAATGGTACCGACGCCAATTACGTCTTTGATCCATGTCAACATGGCCATTTTTGTGTCGAGACTGTTCGGTGCAGCAGCTCCAAATCGAATGCAACACAACGAATGGATGGAGGGATGCTCGAAATGTGTTGCTGCAGTTCGCTTGAGCTTGTGTTTGCGATTGTGATAGGAAGAGGAGAAGAGAGACAACGGTGAAGGGTCAAGGATCCATCCATGCTCTTTTCGCAGTCATCACCTCCACTTTGCTGTTGTGTGTCACTTCTTTGATGCGTAGCTGACCAACCACGGCCAGAGAGGAAAGCAAGGGTCCAGCACTGAACGCAAGCAGCTATGTTAGCGCGACTTGACTGAAGCAGCATTTTCCGCATGATTTTTGAGCCTTTTTTTCTTTTTCTTTTTCTTTTTCAAAGCATTTTCCGACTCTGAACGAGACCATAAGCTTTCGTTCGAACTGGCCTGAAATCGAACGAGAGAGACCATTCTCGCTGTGAATCGTACATGCTTTCGGATGAGCCCGAGTCACTCGATTGAACTCGGAGCGAAAGGATGCGCAGCTGCGCCAAAGCGTTTGCGTTTGAGTATTTTGCATCAAGGAGCGGGAACAATCGCGGAACTCGAGCGAAAGTCTTGTAACGTAGACCTCAATTTCGGGAGAGCGCCATTTTCACTGTGTTGGACCCTGAAATGCAGTTGATCTCGCCTTCCAACACGCGCTAACTACTGTATACTCAATGCGCAGTAACTTCCTCTTCCCTCTCTTCCTCCCTCATCCACTTTCGCGTTCACTTGCTCCGACTCCCCTTCTTTTTCCGCGTCCTAGTCATCCGTCGCAACTACTTAAAGGCATCACATTCGTTCATACAGACCTTCCATCCCGCCTTCCAGCATCTCTAGTTTCGCACACTCGTCTGTCCCTAGCACGTCAAAAGTTACAGCAACCCTCTGCAAGCAGTCATATGTTCTAGTCAAGCTTGAAACCGTTCTCTGGTCGTATTCTTAAGGGCCACCATCACCTGGTCGAGCTGCACTTCCTCTCAGACGCATTGCCATTTGTCGCTTTCGCGTTGCGTCCTAGTAGTGAGCGTGTGAGTGTAGACTTGTCTGCTTGGCGCTGTTTGTTCGCCACTACATGATGGAGGCTTCCGCTGTCTTGTTGCCGTACGTTCCGCAGCGCAAGTCTGCTAAGGCTGCCGAAGACAAGCTCAAGAGAAGTAGTGCCTCAGCAAGAGCCTCGACCACTCGCATCACCGCTTCCCCTTCCCTTTCCGGAACCAACGCGTCACGATCCCGATCCAGCTCCAGGACAACTCCAAGCTCTTCGGCCTCATCCGCCACAGGTCTTCCGCCATCCAATCGCAACAAAGTCTCTAGGACCAAGAATATATCACAACCTATCAAAGCACCATCAGAGCGCGAATCATCGCTTTCCGGGGAAAGCGACTCCGAAGAGGACGAAGACGATGTGGTTCAGCCTGGAAGGAGGGCTTCTTCTGTGAAAAGCAGCTCCTCGGCAGGTCGCAAAAGGGCTACCAATCCAACAGCGCCCGTTAAGAGCGAACCTCAGCAGCCTCTTGTAAAGTTTGCAGAGCCTCTCGTCGACGACAAGGGAGCCAAGCCCGAGCCAGAACCTAGTGCCATTGACACACCTTCCCGAGGATCATCGAAGCGAAGCGCAGCAAAAGCAGCACAGACAAACATCCAGCGCTCCTATTCCGACTTATTTGCAGACGAGCCAACTGAAGAGGAACGGCCAGCGATACCGGCAAAGAAGGCACGTACATCAACTGGAGGCCGTGTCAGAGCAGCCGACCGCAAGCTGGCAGACGCAGAGGTTCGCGCACCATCCGCTTCCAAACCTCGCTCCAAAACCTCCAATAGCCGGGCCAGTGATGCCGCCTTGCAACCATCAAATCAGAGAAGACGCTTCCAAGACGACCAAGGCCAGTTTTGGGAAGTCCAATTCTCTAAATGCCAAGCCAATCGCTACGCGGGCTTCCGCAAGTGCACCCATTGCATTCAAAAGCTCAGTGGTGATACCTGTCGCTACCTTGACTTCCGAGCTTTCGCCGTCAATCCAGACACAGATGATATCTACCCGCCAGACACAGATGGCTGTCCACAGCCAGCTTTCCTATCTTCCCCCGACGCCGACGACGTCATGCAACTTCCATCCCAACGTCCGCTCTCTTGGGACGGTCTCTTCGATGCGCTGGCTATCGTTGGCAAATCCCTTTTGCCTGTCCTTGAAAACGAGCTCGCTCATGCCCGTCTGCCCGAGGTTCTGCGCAGGCCTCGAGAGAAGATCTGCAGACAGATGTGCGAGTTCTGCGCCACCAGTATCTTCTCTGCAAGTTGGTTCTGTCGCAGGTGCGGAAGGGAATACTGTTCGGACTGCAAACATACCATCGAGCACAAGCAAGACATCTCCGATGCTGCAATAGCAAGGCATATGACCAAGTGTGACAAGACCCGAAGCCATTCAGTTTCGGATCTTGTTCCCTTGACGAGGTTCGACGTCGCGCTGCTCGAGCAAGAGGTCGAGGTGATGCGTGCCTTGCTTCAGCGCAACAAGCCAAGGGCGGACACCGACACCTCAACGCACACCATGTCAGATGGAGAACCTGATCAGGTTAACAAGTCAAATCCAAGCGAGGGCGAGAAAGAGGAAGCAGCAGAGGTCAATTGGAAGGAGGTTCCTACAGACCGAGCAGGCCTTATCGCAGACGACGTTATCGGCAGTCTCAGACTGCGCACATTCGACAGCAACACCTTCGACACCAACGTCTTTCGCCGAGAATGGGCTCATGGCGAACCACTTCTTGTCCGCAACGTTGTCACCCCTATGCAACACATTTGGGATCCTCAACAGCTCATTGACCGCTACGGCGAAGAGTCGTGTGCCATCATTCGCGCCGATACCGAGCCGGCCGTGATCAAGGAAGTCCATGTCGGCGAGTTCTTCTCCACCTTCGGCAAAGACCGCGAGACCAAGGAGCAAGTTTTGGGCAGAGGATCGTGGAAACTCAAGGATTGGCCTCCATCGGCTGAATTCAAAGCCGAGTTCCCGGAATTGTACGAAGACTTCAATCGAGCCGTGCCCGCGCCAGAGTATACGACTCGAGAGGGTGTTTTGAATTTGGGAAGTTGCTACCCGACTGGTGTCATCCAACCGGACCTGGGCCCGAAGATGTACAACGCATGGCCTGCTAGCGAGGGTAAAGGCGGCAACGGTACAACACGCTTGCACATGGACATCGCCGATGCGGTCAACATCATGCTCTTCGCCGCACCTCCCACCGGAGACGACGTGCCAGAACAGCACCGACCCGGAGTCGCAGCCTGGGACATCTTCCGAGCAGAAGACGCTGACACTCTCCGCACATTCTTACGCGAAGAGCACGCCAAACTCAACTTCAAGGACGATCCTATCCACATCCAACGCTTCTTCATCTCCGCTCCGCAACGAGTCAAACTTTGGAAAAAGTACGGAGTCAAATCCTGGCGCATCTACCAAAAAGCTGGTGAAGCCGTCTTCATCCCCGCTGGTTGCGCTCATCAGGTGTGCAACCTTACGGACTGTATCAAAGTAGCGGTGGACTTTGTTTCGCCTCAGAATGTTGAGCGGTGTTTCAAGTTGACGGCGGAATTTCGGGGGTTGGTGAATGACTATAAGAAGGCTTGGAAGGAGGATGTGTTGTCGTTGAGGACGACGTTGTGGTATGCTTGGTGCACGTATAGAGAGATGGATAACAAGGGGCCGAATGTATGGGCTGCTGAGCAGGCCCAGATGGGTGGTAAGGATGAGGTCGCGAGGGTATCGAGGATGGTCGTGCAGGGCGTGTGAGGAGGACATCTAAAGAAAGGCGCGGAACACAAGAGGAATCAGCACTCGATTGCACCCTGATGCTGGTATGCTACCATCACTATCTGCTTGCCGTGTAAGTTAACTGGATCACCATCGCTCAGTGCAAATCTGCAAATCTCATGCCAAATTCTCGTCTCTGTCTCCGTGTCTCTAGTTTTGTGATCTGAAGCATGCGATATCCTCACCATTCTTTGGCGCCGCACAGAATCCCACGCACCATGTCAAGGTATCTCAGAGCCTGCTCCTGCTGTGATCGCAAACACTATCTTGATTGTCATTCACGAACATGGAGTAGCTGATAAGATGTAATTTACTATTCAAAGCAAAAGGATTCCTTTAGAGTCTGCCGAAATCGGCTATGAAAGATGCTATTCCTTCTGAGTCTAATGTTTAGGCTGTGGGGATTGAATTCAAGTAGGGAAGGGAAACAAAGATGTCAGTGGCGATTGAATTCAAGTAGGGAAGGGAAACAAAGATGTCAGTGGCGCCGTTCAGCTATACTTCTCAGCTTGGTGAATACTTACAGCGCTTGCCATTAATAGCGAGCAATTCGACGTCGAAGACCAAATCGGCATTAGGAGGGATTACACCACCAGCCCCCCTACTGCCATAACCTTCGTTAGCAGGGATGATCAACTTAGCTCTCTCACCAAGGCTGAGTTGGGGAACACCCTGGTCCCAGCCCTGAATGACCTGACCGACGCCAATCTTGGTTTGGAAAGGTTGACCACGGTCACGGGAAGAATCGAATTTGTTACCATTGGCAGCAAGCGTTCCAGTGTAGTGCATGGTGACTGTATCACCTGCCTTGGGGAAATCCTTTCCGTTACCGGGAGAGATCTTTTCGATTTGAACCATGATGGGCAAAGATGTGTGAAATGAGCGACGATTGATGAGGTTGGTGGAACGAAGTGTGGATCGGAGAAAAGACATGTTGGTTATGAAGAGAAGGAAAGCGGCGAACGGACCAAGAGAGAAGGGTGAAATTTGGTTGGCTCGAGCGTAAAAAAAAAGAGGTCGGACTTGAGTGAAATTTAAGGCGGAATTCCAGCCTGTCGGAAACGAATAGAACAAAGTGGACAAAAAGAAGTGTCCTCTAGCGCGATACTACACAAAGACAAACAGAGCATCATGCACACCGAACAAGCAAGACCTCATCACTCGCACGTCATCCACGTTGCCTATCCCGATACGTACTCACATCGGGCTCACATCATCTCATCCCTGCCTTGCCTTCACATACCGAGTACCATGAGAGTAGAGATTGAGAGTCAACATTGGCATTAGCAAAAGAAGAAAGAGAGGCAACAACTACTGAAACAAGGTTGTAAAGAGCTTCAGGAGCCAAAGCACGCAGAATACCAGCGTTGAGGAACCGTCAGTTCTGCGTCCAAAGCACAAGAAGCGAGTTACAGGAAGGGACAAATCCGAAAAGTAGGAGAGAGAGCGCCAAACAAAAAAGTACATCGAGAGGGTCACATAGGAAGCCATCAGGACAAGTTCTGTCCAATCAAGAGAAGATGAAATCTACACCGGTCGGTTGAGCGAAAGCGGGCGGGGAAAGCAGACACAATTGTGTCATGGAAGAAGTGTGGTGTGCAATGCGGGAGGCAGCGGGTCGGCAGCAGCAGGTATCGTCTCCCATCCCTCCAAAAGCAGAGGGATGTGAGATGGGTGGTTTGAAAGCTTTGCCCCTTTCCCCCCCCTCTCGCAGCACCACAACCCCTTTTACATTGAGAGCAAGAGGCGATTACCAGGGGAAGTACGAAGCCAGTTGACCTCCAATCTGACTACCGAACTGCTGCAAGTTTTGCAACCCAAGCTGGCTTCCGTACTGCTGGATGTTCTCAAGCCCGATACTCTGCAAGCTGTTCTGCAACGTCTGCAATGCCAAATCAGGGTTACCACCCGAAATCCAAGCAAGAGCACCAGCTCCAACAGCGCCGGCAGCAGCAACTACACCAGCGGTAGTGGCGATGGGACGCTTCCTAGCCACTCTGGTTCCTCTCTTGAACGCACGAACAACCCTACCGGACTCTGCATAGTCTTCGTCATCTGCAAGAGGATCGAGTTCGGCGGTGGGGCGATCGTTGACTGCTCTTCTCTTCCTGCCGGAGCCGGTGGACTTGCCGGATGCAGCGGCGGATTTGGTGATACCAGCAGCGAGAGCTTTGGCTTCGGCGATCTGAGCTTCGATTTCGGCCTGCGAGAGCGCTGCGGGAATACCATTGGAAGAGGAACTCGCCTCGAGAGTAGTC
Organism: Ustilago shanxiensis; assembly: GCA_019972555.1. Classification (NCBI taxonomy): domain Eukaryota; kingdom Fungi; phylum Basidiomycota; class Ustilaginomycetes; order Ustilaginales; family Ustilaginaceae; genus Ustilago; species Ustilago shanxiensis. Next base: position 192,569 of record BPMX01000010.1, on the reverse strand, counting down.
TGCACGTTAACTTGGGAGATGGATCCATCGGCATTTTCGAGACGAGTGACCTTTTGAACCATCTTGGGGGATGCCTCGGCGTCAGTAGCGGATGCGGCGGCGGAAACACGTTGACGCTTGCGAGGAGTCTTGACTTCTGCAACGGGGGCAGAGGTGAGGACGGGTGCTCCACCATCTTCAGCGTGTTCGGCGGTAGCGTTAATGAGAGGCAGGGCAAACTTAGCGATGCCGTAATCCTCTGCTACTTCGATGGCGTCTTCGGCAGGGATCCAGGTTCCTTGAAGACGAACACCAGTGCTGCCTTCGGGAAGAACACGGATCTGCTTCTCTCCGCTGACAGATTCAGTGTCGGTAGAACCAGCATCCTTCTTGGGAGTCTCGGCGGTCTTGCGAGGGCGGCCACGCTTCTTTGGCGTCTCAGGAGCCTTGACCTCCTCCAAGATGTATCCTCCGTTGGCGCGGTTGGTGTCGTACTTTGCGTCCAAGAACTGCATCTCGGCAGCCTCAGCATTTCCATCCGCAAAAGGGAAAGCGAGGCGGAACATGGAGGAAGCAGCCATAGCATTGGTGTCGAAACGCTTGAGCAAGAAGGCATGGTCCTGACCGTTGACAGTAGGGAGCTTGACACGACCGATGATGATGTTGTGACCCTCGCGCTTGATGATTTGGAGCTTAACGACGGCTTCGTCGACTTCTTTGAGACGAGGGTTCTTCTTGGTGGGGAGCTTAGGACGGTTGAGGTCGGATTTGATCTCTTTGGCGGCGGCCTTTACAGCGGCAGCGGCTTCCTTCTCCTTCTTGCTCTTACGAGGAGAAGCGGTGGGAGAAGCGGGACCAGTTGTGGAGGCATTCGAGGCTACCGAGGAGGAACGAGCGCGTCGAGGCGTCGACTTGCGCGTCGGCGTGGACTTGCGCGTGGTAGAAGAAGCAGCAGCGGGCATGGTCGGAGCGGGTGAACGAAGAAAGTGTGAGATGGAGAAGAGGCGAGACTGAAGTCGGTAGGCGTCTAGATATCGGCGGTTAGGCAAACACGAGACGCGTCAGAAAGACCGAAGAACGAGAGGACCCCCCAACGAGATAGAAGGTGCTCGAGACGATAAAAGAAAGGGGGGAGACGAAAGCGGACAGAGCCGTGAAGCGGAAAGGAGATGATGATGGTGGTGGTGGTGCGGAGGATCGGGATGCGGATGTGTGTGTTGGAGATGAAGTGGTGTCGGTGGGTTGAGCAAAAATGGCGGGTCCTCCAAAAAAAGGCACACACACACACACACACACACTTACACACACGCTTGTTGCGGTGGAGTGAAGTCTGTTTGGCGCATTGCTAACTCTATTCGCGTGTCACTCTCTCACATCTTGATGCGCACAGGTCGCGCTGTGCTGTGGAAGCGGTGAACCGACTCACCGAGAGCTTGATCCAACACTTCTTTTTTTTTCTGCGTTGCTGCTGCACGTCAGAATGAAATTGAGACAGGCAAATACTGTACACACGCCCGCCTTCCGCTTTCCGCTGTCCGCTGCCTTGCCATTTTCACGACTGTTAGCGTTAACTTCCACGCACACACAAACTGGCACTGATAGTGGACGGAGGCTAAGGCGGAAAAGCAGTGTAGAACGCGAATGAGGAAGTGGAATTGACAGTCCGCTTCTGCCCCAAAGTTGAGTGCAATTCTAAGGGCGAGGCAACGTTTCGCTTTTCCCTTTCCCTGAATTCATGATTCGTACGTAAGACTCTTCACGCTCTCCGATCGCAGAACAGTGGAGTCACAGCGATCGGGCCATTACATCACTTTTCTCGTCCTCATGCTTTTTCTAGCGTTTTACAGTCTGTGTTAGACCGAAGTAAATTTGCTCGGTAAAGAGTGGCTCGAATCCGAGTGTTGATTGGTTGACAAGACAACCTGCAACCTGCGATTTGAATGCGTCGTGCGGCTGCCAACTGCATCGCTGCACAGCTTAGGCAGGGTCTGGCACTTTCCTATGATCACCTCCGCAATAGGTTCAATGACAGCCATTCACTTTTGCGAGTCACAGTAACTTAGTGTCACCTTCAGGCTTCTGGAGCTTTCGTCGAAGTCAAAGGCTCATCCGAACGCTGCTGACTGTTTAACTCGGACGGGCCGAAGATAAGGGTCAGCTTGGGCTGTTGTCTGTGAACAACTCGCTCACTCTTTGACAAGGGCCAGCCGCGTTTCCTACACTCTCAGTGTTCAAGCTGTGCATTGTCACAACACATGACCGCCGTGACTGTTTGAATGGACTGAAAGCAAAACGTGTGTACTGTATGTGTCTTTGATGCTGCCAGATAGTGACTTCTTTAGCATAGTTACAGTAGTGCTGGTCTGCAATAGCAGGCGATCAAGGGTTCTCGACCCTGGCGGAACGTGAGCGAAATGACATGCGGTGCGTTGCTTGCTGCTCTCTTAGTACAGTAGCCAAGGCGTGTTTTTGAGCAAAGCAAAAGACTGTTGTAGTGCCTCTCAGTCCGCTTTCACCCGCCTCGCCCCGCAGCCTCGAGGCATTTCAATTGAGCTCCGAACGTGCGCTTGTCTATTTGGCTTTTGGCCTAACTACAGTTGAAAGAAATCGCCGCGTTCGTCAAGCTGCTTATCCGCTGCTGCTGCCTTTCTGGCGCGTCTTGCGGCAAAGCGAACTCAGTTCGACATCATCTCGACTCCTCCTCCTTCCTTTACTACCATCGTCTGCTATCATTAAGATTGACGCGACTCAACGAGATCTTCGCGATTGACGCGAACCGTCCCATCTCACCATCTCGGGCACCCAATCCAGGCGTGTTCGGCGATCCAACTATTCCTTTGTCTCCCAACTCTCTCGCTCTTTGGGGCTGACTTGCGCAATCCACGCGTAGGGTCAATCGTCCCGAACAACAGTTTCTCTCAATCTTGCTCGGTGCAGTCACGCCGGTCGCTCGCAAGCTCTTTCTCAACACCCTCACCTCGCCGACCTCCTCTCTCTGGATCGCTCGATTGATCATTCAATCACTCTAATCTATCAGAGCTAACCTGCCGAGTTCAGGCGTGAGTATTTCCCATCTCTTTTCTACCTTTCTATCCTCCGTCTTCTTGCCCTCCTCGATCTTTTTTGTCTCGAAACCGCATGCTATGCAGCAGTGAGCCGAATATCGGTCCCCTACGCCTACAGGCTGCACAGCATACAGGTTGACAGACAGGGTCGAGGTCTGCAATAGACACCGAGGCTTCTTCTCCTCAACAAACCTGTATCTTTGCTTTTCTTGCCAGTCTGCCTAGCGTCGACGAGCAAGTCTAGAAATGCAATAAAGCTTGCTGACTCCATCTTGTCTTTGTTCCGGCTTGTGACTGATATCCCTCACTCGATTCCCGATGACGTTCCCTCCGACTTCTCCTATTCGTCGACTGATCCTTGCTCTGACTTTGAATCAACAGCGATCTCTCCACCTACGTTCTCCGCCATGAAATACCTCGAATATCCTGAACTCGAACTCCTCTCGAGAGCCCTCACATTCGAGTCGGCAGAATGCAAGGTCTTCACCCGCATGGAGGCCTACTCCTGCAAGACTGTGTCCAAGGAAAAGCGCCTTTTCAAGAGTCTGGAGTCATCATACCTCCGCTCTGCCTCCACCTCACCTCCCGACTATCTCGAGGCAGCTCTCGCCTCGCCATTCGGCCGTCTTGATCAACCTTCGGCCCGCAAGACCCTCTTCTTGCTCATCGCAACTCTCAATGTCGCCTTTCCCGATCATGACTTCAGCGAGGTCAACCCTGCTGATTTCCGCAAGGAGATGAGCCCAGCCATGGTTCTCAATTCGCTTAGCACAACGTTGCTCAGCTTGAAGACCTCGTCGAACGCACCCCGCTCCTACAGCTCCTTCCCAGGCTCTTTCGAGGAGCCCAGCTTCGCCCTTGGCTCCACCGGCGAGTCTCCCGGCTCTGCTAGTGCGACCACATCTTTGCCTCCGCTTATCACGCACCCAGCTCTCTCGCATATTCTTGACGACATCATGAATGTCTCAGACTGCGAGGTCTATACTTTCCATCCCGACATGGACTCAGACCCGCATGCGAGCGCTGAGCCTGATGAGGAAGGCGATCTGGGCGACGACGACCCTTACGACGATGAGGAGTACTGGGACGACGATGACGCCAACATGCGTGGCCGTGAAGACACCCCGCGCGCTCGCACACATGCTGCTGATGACGAGGACGAGGAAATGGTCGACGCGCCCATGTTTGACGAAGATGTTTACGGTGATGGTCTTGGCGGCGGCAAAGCTCCATCTCACAGCATTGCGACTATTGGTCCGGACGGCCAGATGGTGCTGTCGCGTCCAGGATTCGATACCAAGCGGAGACCATCAATCGAAAGCTCGAGCCTCACTTCCTACTCCTCGTATAACGACTCAAACTTCAATGACGAGGAGGATGATCTCGATGGCACGGGCGCAGGTCTGCTCTGGTCTACGTTCGCTTTCTTCTACAACCGCAAGATGAAGCGAATCCTCTTTGTCTCGGTCTGGAGCCGTAAGAATGCTCGCTTTGGCATGCCCACCTCATCCTGGGCGTACGCACAACCGCCCCCTGTTCTGAGCGCTTCTCTTGGCTCGCCACAAGGCAATTACGGCCGCATCACTTCCCCGCCATCAGCAGGACGACAACGATCTACCTCGAATGCTTCGAAGAAACAGGCCACCGCTGCACCCGCCGCCGCCGCTGCTGCACCCACGCTTGCCAAACGTGCTATCGCCAGAACCGACTCCACTGGTTCGCTCAAACGAGCTGGTCGACCCGGTCACATTCGCACACAATCCGGCAGTCCGGCTCCTTCGTCCATGTCGCCTTTCCCACACGCTTCGCCTCGTGCAGTCCGTACTACGGACCCAATGGAAAACATTGTCATCGTCGACGGTAGGAGGAACATCAACTCTCTCGATGCGGCTTTACTCAGTGCAAGCGCTCCTGCTGCGGCGGCAAGCGCAGGTGTAGGTGGAGCAATCAAAGCCGGGAAGCGGGGATCTCCGACTTCGATGCGCAGCAAGAGGTCTTCTGATACTTCTACCGGCTTCGATGGGAAGCGGGTGAAGAAGCAGGCTGCCTAAGCGGTTTTGCCAGTCAAGTTTTTGTCGAATTGTTTTGTGGCTCGCAATCTCTGTCTTTACGTGAGTCCGGGGTCGATTGTCTGGGTCACCGGTTCTCAACTCTGGTCCCGCTTGTGAATCGCTTTTGTATTTGTATCCCGGCTCGAAAGTGTCGTAATGATTCGCTCTTTTGCTTCGATTCTCTGTGTGATTTTCTCGTCTGTGCAAAGCCTGATGATCTGGCTAGAACGAAGAATGTAAACTGGTTGAACGAATCAGGATCATTAACACACACGAACATGAACGGCGATGCTGCCAAATGAATGTATTCAGTGTGCAAGCCTGGCGATCGCAGTGCATGGACTATCGTGACTCCTCACACATTTGCTGAACCCTTAAATCTCTGATCCTCGCTCTGTTTCGTCATCTTTCTATGCTTATGGCTTGAAGTGTCTTCCTTCAGAGCCTCTCTCATCAGCATTGTAGCGTACGAACTTGATGGAAGCTGGAACTTCAATGTTAGAGCTGTAAACTTCTTTGCCTCTTCTTTTCCTTCTGCTTCTTGACCTGGGGTTTTGTTTGAGAGTTCGGGATTGAGACAGAGTTCTTCATCTGTGTATGTGAGGGGGATGTCTGGGTCGGTGTATGAGGTGATATGGTAGTCGAAGTTTCGTGGTTTGACCAGCATGCGGCGGTATGATCCTTTGAGGGTGTATTCGGGGATTTTGGAAGATGTTAGTTGATCGTGGGTGAGATTGTCGGATGCGAGGATTGAGGTGTAGAGATCGGACATCCAACCGGGAGGAACTTCGATCGAGGAACCGGGAAGGGGAAGGATGACATCGTAAATCGTGTGCTTTCCTTCTGTGATATCGGCCTGAGAGAGGACTTTGACAGGACGCTGCCACGTTGGAACCGCCTCATTACGGAGATCATCCTCATCCATCTCGTCATCCTTTCCTACATCTTCGGTAGCTTGATCAGTACCCCAAACATCATCCTCCTTTGCATCAGCAAATACCAAATCCCCTTCCACCACATTTTCACTACCAAACCTCTCGATCCTCTCTGAAACCAACCGATTCCATACATACGACTGATACGCATGTACATACATCAACCTCAACGTCCTAGGTACGTTTCCAAACGCACCTTGCCAATCGCCTTTGTTCCATTTCCCACTTCGCATCTTGTCCAAGATGTGCTTTTCAGCAATGCAGTTCTTCGGGATTGCATAATACGCTTTTTCCAACTCTCCATCTTTGTACAGTTGCTTTGCTTTAAGCAAATCGATCGAATCTCCATCGTCGGAGGTAGGGGAAGAGGGGCCACGAGGGCGGAAGAGAAGATCGATGGCAGATTTGAAATCACTCTGGAAGATCAGAATGCCAATATGATGTGTGGGAATGGCCCCTGTGCCGAACCGTTGCATGCCAAAGTAGTTGATAAAGCCGCGGTTGCGGAGAACTTCCATGGAGCTCCGGATGGAGGAGAGGAAGGATTCATCGATTTCGCCGTCCGAGGCGGTGGACTGGGAAGGACGAACGTTGCGTAGGGTGATGGTGAATTCGTTGCCTTTAAGTTGGCCCAACATTAGTGGCTGGTGAGCGTAGCTGAGGTGTCCAATGCGAATACCGCGATCTCCTCGAGTCGTAGTTGCATCGAGTACTGTCCTGCCTTTGCCTTTCCCTTTGCCTTTTGCGGCTCCAACATCGGCTGTGATACCATTAACGAGGCGATACACATCATCCAGCGTCTTGCGGTTGCGTTTCAGCGAAACCCGCTGCACCGTTACTGCTCTCTTATCCTTGGTTCCCGCCACACCCAAATCCTTCGTTGGTGGTCTGCCACCTCCTCTTCCCGCGAACCCGCCTCTCCCTCTCCCCCTCCCTCCCCTGCCACTACCTCCACCCCCCAACCTCATCAGCTCAGCAAGCATCCCCATCGCCTCCTGATGATCTCGATTCGTCTTATGCAACAAGAAATGAATATACGGCGGAGAATCTCTCGCCTCCTCCGACAACTCATCGCCCATTCGCCTATCCGACCTATTCGCCCACCTCACAGCGATCCTCGTGCTCGCAGCAACACTCTGCTCTCCATTCGCAAGTGCATCTTCATCCTCTTCCTGCTGAGCTCTCCTTCCACCCATCGGTCGCACGTTGCACGAATCTGTTGCGAGTTTGCCGTGGAATAGCTCACGAATGAGCCTATGGACTTGTGTTCTCTGTGCCTTGTCTTCGAGCGGGCGAGTTATGATGCTGGCGGCGGAGACAATGGTCGCGTTGGCTCCTGTGGCCATACTCTCTCCTTCTTTGCCTTTCGACAACATCTCCTTCAAGCCGGAGATGGAATCAGGAGTGAAAAAGGCAGCGAGCTCGGTGTCTGCGGAGGACGGCCAAGCACCCTCTTCGATGTCGATTTTGGCTTGTGCTTGTGCTGCTTTCGCTGCATCTGCTTCAGCGGTGGCAGTGGAGGAGGATTCCTCAGGTCGGAGTTGAGAGAGGTACTTTCCAGGTGGGGGTTCGAGAGATGTCAATCGGCAAACGTTGCCGGAAAGATCAATTTCGTTGACCATGAAATCGGTGAATCTCTGCTTAATGATACCTTGAAACCCGGGAAGGGAAGGATCAATATAGGCTGTGATACCTGCTCTGGCTTCTGTCATTCGAGTCTCGAGGGCGACAACTTCGGGTTGAGCAGCGGTGGGGAGGTCATTGTCGAGCTTGACCCTTTTGGCTACTGGACTGAACCCGGAGTCAGGGCCATCCTGCGTCGGAATTTGGTCCGCCATACTGTTATCAGTCGAGCTTTGTTTGCTCGAAGATGGCTATGTAGAATGGAGTGAAAAGCAAGGTGCCAAAAGGAAGAACCGACAGTCTATACAGTACACACACGTTCGGGAAATTTTTCAATTTGGTGTTGGTCAAAACTTAATTCCGACTTCCGCGTTTTTCGACAAACGACAGCTCCGTCTTGAGGCGGACTACACTCAATCGACATCCGTCGTCTGACGGAGACGACGGAGACGACCGCTCTTGAGACGAAAGCGTTCAACTGACCCATGGATAGCTGATTGGCACTATTGTACTATTATCAGGTCAAAATGAGATGGAATGTACAGGTATAAAATGTGTCTACTATTCTACATGAATGATTGGGGAACTACATTATCACGACGTCTTACAGTATCTGTATGCATGGTTCAGAGTTGGGGCAAGCCAACTTTGTCAGAATGATCAATGAGATGGTCGAGCGTCTCGATCCTGGGCAGAACAGTTCCAAAGAGCTTGTCCCAAACACGAGTCTGCTTTCCGTAGTTCCCGCTCTTCTTCCAGCCCCTCGAATGGTGGTTGTCGTGATCCTCGATGACGAGATCCACATCGAACCTCTTCATTGGCAACAAGTCGAATGCAGGGGCAGTACCTGAGATTCGAAGACCGCTGTGACCGATGAGCTCGATGAAGATGACATGGGTCCAGCAGACCATCCAGTCGTAGTAGCTCATCTGCACAATGGGTCGTAAAGTGAAGTAGGCCAAGAGAGGGATGAATAGAACATCGAACCATTCTTGTTCCATGTCAGCATACAGACTCAGAATCGGTGTCGGATGCTTCGCAGTGTGGTGGGTGCGGTGGAACTTCCAGAGAAGATCGGACTCGTGCATGATACGGTGGTACCAATAGAACCAGAAGTCAACAGCAAGCGAGAATGCTGGGATCATCAAAGGAAGCCATGGAGACAGAGTTACGGGCTCGTCCTTGTTGTAGATGACAAAAGTTGCGGCTGCTGGTCGGAAGAACGCCGTCATCAACAGCGAGTTCACCACCTGCGTAACACGAACATCAGGAATACCGTCTCGAGAAGCCTGAGGTTGAAGGTATCCAACTTTGGTAGCCAGCGTGCGCAGGACGTTAAGAAGGTTTGCTCCGAGCAGCGATACGTAGACTCCCCAGTAGAGCGCGTTGGCAACAGGATGGAAGTTGGAGCCAGTGTAGTGCGTGTACACCCACTGGAGACCGACGGCGGGGAAGACACGCATGGCGATCCAGAGGTGAAGCTGTGCATTGTTCCAAACGGGAACGGGGTCGTCCTTTTCATGAATGACTGCGGTCGAGTTTTCGGGGATGGGATCAATTTGGAAGATATGGATGAGCCACTTGTACAAACCCCAAGTTGGCTTTTGCTCTTTGGTGTGCCATGTCGATTTGAGGGGACCTTGAGATGGTCGGATGGGTTGAGGTGTGCGTGGCTGCTTCTTAGCTGGAGCAACATTGGTTGTGGTTGTTGATGTGGCAGTCATGGTGACCAACACTTTACATGTGTTCAGTGAGTATCGTGATGTCTAGGGTGAAGGCTGGCGTCAAACAGTCGAGACTATATACATTTCAAAGAGATCCGTTGATGGCGGACAACGGTCGCAGCTACACCTCATCTGCTGAGTTCTTCCACCGCGAGCTATTGTTTGTACTGTATGGGTGACACCACGCTGCAGCAGCGACAGAATACACACAGACACTGCAGCATAAGCGAGAGTGCTGCATTGCTTGACAGGTTTTCATTTTCACGTTGTTGATTCGCCTCGTTCTTTTGCGCTGCGCCCAAATTTTCACAAGAAGCTGTTCTTCAGCAGCCGACGGCCAAAATTCCATTCACGCTCACTTCCGCGGTGACCCGCATCCACGCTGGACCCTTTCCCTTGGCAACTGACCAAACTCACTGTCGAACGATGTGAGGCTGCAGCGACATCAACCCCACACGTCGAGATTTCCTTCGCGAATACTCAGCTGCTGGGTCGCGACAACGACCCCACAAAGAGCGAGCTACAGCCTGCAAAAGGCTATACACTACGTCAGATGTCACCACCACTTTTCTCCGGAACACAGAATGCAGAGAAGACGGCGTGCTGGCCAGAACAGTAGTTGCAGCGCTCTCTCATAACAAGCTAGTTCGTGCTTGTCTGCACCTAATACTCACCAAATTTGCTTGTAGAGTATCGCATACGTCTCTTGATCGCAAGTGAGCGCTCAGCATTGCCAAAAAAAGTAACGACTCAAACGCTATCAATGGAAATAAACTGAGCTTCTGTCGGTTAGCACATGAATCCAATTTTCCGATACATGATTATATTTCCGAAGCGAGGTAAGGGCAACGCAACCTTTCCTTCTCGCTCGCGGTAAACTGTGTACCATAAGGTGAACAGTGGGCAGACGGAGGCTGAATGAGGTGGAAGCTTGTAGATCAGTCCTCAAAGAAAGCGCAGCGGCTAGTGTGTGACCTACAAACCCCACAGGTTGTACGAGGACTTCACTTGAGGACAAACGAAGAAATCAAGTGAGACCTTTTTTTCATTGCGGCAGCTGTCCAGCTGTTCTCTCGAAGCATGTGAAAGGGTAACGCGACCGACAAGCCCGATTTCCGATCAAAAATAGGCTCTCGGCCTTTTGGCTGTCTTTGTCAGCTGTGGCGTGTCTGTCAAGTTGTGCTGGTCCGCGGACTCTCGCAAGATACTCATGTCGGCAAGGCCAGCTGCACGCGATCCAATACAGGGCTAAGGGAGTTCGATTCGTGACATTCACAGCAGGAAGAGCAATAAAGAACACCTAGATAGCGTGACAGAAGAGAGAAGCGAAGAGAAGAGAGGAGGGCAGAAGGGGTTGGTCTTACGACACAACAATGGGAGAGACAGCACAGTAGTCCAGGTTGTGGACGGAAGTGTCTGGATTACCGGCCCAGTTGGGGAAAGGTCGAGCCTTACCACTGCCACCGAAGACGGCGAAGGTGAGGATGAAGACGAGAACCTGTGTACCACCGTCGAGCGCGGCGGAAACGATGTAGTTGTACTTGTTGAAGAACCTTGGACGATACTTTCTCAAGTAGAACTGGGCGATGAAGCCGATAACAAAGTACATGGTGATCGAGGCATTGATACCAACGAAGAGCCATCCCATGTACCAAGCGATGATCGAGAAGTTGAAGTAGCTCCATGCACGATGCGGCCAAATCTTGTTACCGATCCACATGGGCAAAGGTACGGCGAAACCAATCAAGTAGGCAAGAGTGACCCATTCGTACTTGGCACCGACGGAGAACATATCTTTGGCGATGGACCAAGCAATAGCAAGCGTGTTGAACTGCTGAATGTTCTGACCGGACCAAATGTTCGTACCTTGGACGGATTTGAGGATGGTGGCTTGGTTCTCGACGATCTCGAGCATCATGATGTAGTTCATGAGCGCTCCGACGAGGCAGCCCACGATCTGAACAGTGAAGGTGCACTTGGGGGGGAGATGAACCCACTGTCCCAGCTTGAGATCCTTAGAGAGAACCAAACCCATGGCCTGGGCGTTGTAGGTGTAGCAGGTGAAGTAAAGGTTCGCAAGAGGACGACCAGGGAAGAGGTATCCCGCGAGCATCTGGCAAATCGGCTGAATGTTGAAGCCGAAACCAGTAATACCACTCTGAGCACCGAAGAAGAGCATGAAGACGAAGGTGAACAACGTGCTTAGAATGAAGCCCCACCAAGGCAGGGTAGCCTTCATCACGTACAAGCAGATCAGACCGACTGCCCATGAGATAACGAGCAGTGCTCCCCACCACCAGATTGGTGCCTCCTGGTAGCCGTTCTTCATCATGAGCTTGTAGTGAGGATCGCAACGTGGATCGTTGAGCTTCTCCTGAGCCCAAGCGGCTTCCTCCTCTTCTGTGCGCTTGTGCCAGAACTTGTACCAGTTGGGGTTGGAGAAGGTCTTCTTGATGTTGGAAGGATGAGCCCATTCCCAAGCCGCCTTGAGGTCGTCGTAATTCCACAGCATCATGTGCGTAAAGCAGGCAGTAAGACCAAGGTTGCTGGTAATCAGGTAAGCAAGGTAGGTGGTGGTGATCCAGGGCAAACCTTGAGCCTTGAGGGCGGTCTCGTCAATGATGAACTCGGGAGTCATGATAGCGGTCTGGTTGTAGATGAATGCATTGGTGCCGTTGGATGTGGTATCGAAGAGTTCCTGCGACAGGAAGGGGAAGTCTTGACCACGGAACACGTTGCCGTAGTACATGCCCATGAAGAGAATGATGCAGCCCAAGTAGCCGACGAGCGAATTGACCATGGTTTCGAGAGGGAGCCACAGTGGAGAACCAAGACCGGCAATGTACTGCCAATCAAAGCAGATGGACAAGAACCCAAGACCCTCGTTACCGGAAGCACCACCGAAGAGATTGGTGAAGACAAGGTCGTTCTGTTTGGCCAAACAAAAGATCGACACACCTTCGAGGACGGGGAAGATGTACTCGGGGAATACCTCCCACACGAACATGACAGCAGCTACGATCCAGAAGACTTTCATTCGTTTCTTGACGGAGCTCTTCGCCTCAGGTCCCTTGCTGCCATGGAACGTTTCAAGTAGCGATGTGAGGGGCAAGTTGGCAGGCCAAAGCATCTTGGTGGGGTATACGAGGACGTTACGAAGCAGACCTGCAACTGTGTAGCCGATAAGCTGAGAGGAGAGAACGAGGAAGATACCAGCAGCCTTGGACGGGTAGCCACCGTAGAAGAGCTGTTGAGCAGCAAGAGCTTCGGTGGCAAGCGCTGACTGGGTTCCGGCAGAGGCCATAAGCGTGATCGCTGCGTGCTCCTTGAGATTGAAAGGATGAGGGTTCAGCCATTTACCGATCAAACCCTTACGGGGGATGACGGCTGCCATGAACTCTCCCAAGACGTACGCAATGACGGTCAAGAAAATCAACGATACATAGATGACCTGAGGCTTGAAGTAGAAGATCTCTTGAAGAACGGAACCGAAAATCGCCAAACCGAGCCCGAGGAACCACATACGTGCACTCCAAGGGCTCTGGGTAGGGTCATCCTCGAGAGAAAGAACTGATGTGACAATGTCGGCGGCAGTGTGGAGAACATGCTCTTCTTCGGAGCCATGAGAGTCGCTCGCGTGCTCAATATCGGAACTGACCTTCTTGAGATCGTAAGGAGAGTTGGTAACTTCGTGGCCGGGAGTCTCGTTCTTGAGCTTCTCAGAGCTGGTATCAGAACCAGCCACTGGAGGCTTGATGTCGATCGGGTCCATGGTTGGAACTTGATACCGAACACGTCTGCGAGGACGAGAACGGTGATGAGGAAGGAACGGAGATGAGGACGAAGGGAAATGGACGATCCAACAAGTTGTCCAAGCAAGCTTATTCGTGTATATATTCAGTGCCTTGAGGCTCGCAACATTAGCGTGCATGCCATGATCAGATCCGTTTCACCTACGAGAGATAGAAAAGCCAGGAACAGAGTCTTCAGAGGGTGACAGACGGGCTTTCTTCGGCCGCAGATTTTGCTCAGGGATGGAATTGCAGCCAGTGACAATCCGATTGACTCTTCGCCTGCAGGACAGTTGGCACTGTTGCATGCCTCCATTGTGTAAAGCACGACCGCGACCTCAGAAGAGATAAGGGCATGGATTTGAGCATGCATTAGTGCGGATCACTGGCCTCCGCAACGCCTCACGGCACGACTGGCAGAACACATGACAGCGGCGATGGAAGTACTTCGATGGGAGCCCCAAGTTGGGGATCGAGCGACTGGAGAGGCTAGGATCAGATAGCATGAGTCCAAGTCAAACAGATAAACGTCAATTAGGCCCAAAGCTGCAGATTGCTGCGTCAAGGTATGTGAGCACAAGGAAGAGGGCGGGAGCAGCCGAAGTCTGAGCGGGCTACGATTTGGCTGCCGAAGCGGCAGATTAAGGTCCGCTGTCATCCGGCAAGTCCAAGCAAAGAAGAGTTCGAGGAATCCTTCTACTTCAATACATCTTGGTCAGTGTCGCGTGCCTCTGTGTCAAATCTTGATTAAGCCAGAGCCGCCGTCAAACCCAGGCCTTTAGACGTGTCTACTACTGTGTCTCCTGAGCTCCACAACTGGCTTGTATCAAGCATCCGCGTACTTGAGGTGGTTCGGGCTTCGAATTGACTCTTATGGCAGGCCGACCACCTCCGAAAGTCGTCGTGGACTGGCGAGAGAGAGAGCTCTTCTCATCAGATGCCATCACTTCTGACTTTTACAGGCATATGCGATATCTCTTGTGGACACCAGCTGCGTTGCGGGACGGTCATCTTCTGGGAGCAAACGCCGAAGTTTAGTCCCGCAATTGCAACCAAGGTCAGAGACGGCCAACAGCTGCATCATCAATCGAGGATCAATCATGCGAAAATGACAGGCTAACGGTCAATCATGCTGGCTAAAGGACAATCATGCTGGCCAACAGACAATCATGCAGGTCAACAGCGTTATCTGGTGTCATGCGGGGTATAAAGCACGAGGTCTGATTGGCTCATTCAAAGCTAGATGCGAAGCGTTCACCGGCAAATGTTGTGAGAACAGTAGACAGATTGATGCGGAGGAGTGTCCTCCGACGTCAAAGTCGGCAAGCGGCAGTACGCCTGCGGAGAGCCAATCCGACCGACGGTACGCGTTTCAACGACGTTGTCCGCTTTTGATTCCTCCCTCAGCTTGTACTGATAAGACTCGTCGGTCCGTCTGGTCCGATCAAAGTGTTCTTGTACACCATCAAGCAGAGAGTCGCCCATTATACGGTACTTTCGGTCACAGGCTTGAACAACTGCTTGTCATGGTCACAGTCTGATACAGTCTGACACTGTCTGGCTGTGGCTTGGTGCGTTTGCATCATCCGCTTGGCAAAATTGCAGAGGGCCAGATCGCGACTTTGATCCAAGCAACCTCAGGATCGCGGTTTCATGCAGTTACTGGGAACGAAGCGGTATGTTCTAAGCATGAATAGCGCTGTTTTGCAGGCACCGAAAAGCGACCGCTATGGCAACAAAGCTTTTATGCGAGTTGCCGCGATATGCAACTGAAATTCAAATAGCGGAGTTCGAAGATAAGTTTTCGTGCCGGCGGTCCAGGCCGCCTTTCTTTTCTTGCACCACGCGACGCTCTCGTAAAATCGTCTAGCCAGCAGGATGAAGAGCGGCTGATCTACGTACTCGTCGAAGTAGAAGTCCAGTCTCTCACAGGTTCTGACTAGTGCTTTGAAGACAAGTGAACCGATACGTGCTCGCATGATGGATGCGACCTTGACAACGCGCACGCGAAAACCGTGTGTGAGATACAGAAAGATTTCCGAAGCCGAATGGCGTCGCTTTGTGTCGTTGGCTATGTGTTGGACGTGGTCGCGGACTCTGAACGGCAGAACTCTAGACAGCTCGATTCGTCAATTGACACTTCAGCCGCCGGCAAGGTTTGGCTCCGCTCGATCTCCATTGGCTGTCGAATGCCCTTTGATATTCCGATACGACATAAAGCAAGTACGATATGAAGCTTGTTATGCGCTCAAGAAAGTCTGCATCCATTCCGCCCGTACAGACAAGAAAGGATGCATATGCTTTCAGCTCCAGATTTTGGCCCATATTGAGATTGTTGTCTCACAACGATGTAGATCGATGGCTGTGGTGGCAACAGCTTACGGAGAAGGATCATAGGGGAGGATAGTGGGTGCGTACCTGCGTCGATGCTTATTTCCCAATGCATTGGTCGGAGAACAGTTTCGGCACGGCAAGCGCTATCAAGTCAGCTCCTCGTATCACGGAAGACCCTCCTCCGATCCATAGCGTCCCGCTTTCCCGGATTCCGCACCTGACGGTCCAATGATATCCTCGCATCTTGTATTGATGACCTTGCCCTTCTGCGAGTGCAGTGATAGAGCTTTGCTGTGTTATCATGGGGGAATCTCTCGTCACGAGGACGATCTTGCTTCCCTTGACCGACCGACGAGAGTCAATCTTGGACTATGTTCGCCTTACCGTTCAGTACAAGGGAAGCGTGCTCACGCCGTTATCCGAGCTCGTACTCGGCCTTTACTCTCTTTCTGCGTTTCTCCAGTTCTTTCATCGGGTCTCCTGCAGTCTTGAGAATGCCGGAAGTCTTTTATCAGGTGGTCTCGTGAGTGACAGTAGACGTGCTAGTCCGACTCAGCCGTCATTGCCGTGTCCGAGATCACAAGAAGTCGACAGAAGGGTCTGCGAGTCGTTCGAGGGACAGTGAGTTGTTCGATATGGATCAGCAGTCCATCAATGAGCTTGTTGCTGTTTAGTTCCGCCGATTATTATGGATTCCAGCGGCTGATGCGAGTCCACTTTCGACAGGGCTTGGCGATACTCCCGGCTTCGTATACGATCGATGAGAGTATCTAATGCGATTATGATGACGATGTAGGTGCTTGTCCAACAAAGAGAGCAGCAGAGAAGACCGTGGCGAATACATACGGCGTAGATATACCGGTAGACAAGCCAAAATGGTCCGAACTATGTCGCATTGAGCATTGACCTACCAGCACGTCTAGACTTCTCCGCTTCAAAGCGGACGGCATTTTTCGTCCCTTGACGGCGCACTGTCATTGACGGTGCTTTCCACACTCAATGAACCTACCAACTGCCAGGAACGCCTCAAGAAAATTCAAAGACCACGACGAGGACTACAAACTCTCTCACTGGTTCTCGAAAAGCACAGTCACTTTGATGAGGGCCAAGGTTCGATTCAGTTGAAAGCTGTCTATTTGCAGGTGTGCCAGCTCCATATACACACTGTACTTTTCGACGCAACATGAGCATCTCTAGCCTTGGTAGACCCAAGTAGCCTCAGAACGAATCTTCCTGCTGCTAGCACCAACACTAAATTTCAACTCTCCGCCCTCCGGAATCTTCCATCCTTGACCCAAAGTGGACCAAACAGCAACGTCCTTTGCCCTCAACTCGAAAGAAACCTTTCTGCTCTCACCTGGCTGTAAGTCCTTCACCTTCTCAAATCCACGAAGTGTCTTGATTGGCTGAGGGTTGTCCTTTGAGTCAGCCGAAGGTGGGAATCCGACGTAGAGCTGTACGACCTCCGATCCTGCTTTCTGGCCCGAGTTAGTAATCTCGATTTCGAGAGTAAGGAGGGTATCGTAGAGATCAGCGTCGCTGTTGAGAAGCTTTTCGTTGGTGGGCTGAATGGAGGTCTGGTCCTTCTTACGGGTCTCGCTAACACTGAGGTTGTTGGAGTAAGTGAAGTTGGTGTAGGAGAGACCGTGACCGAAGGCGAATCGGGGTGTGATGTTGTGGTAATCGAACCACTTGTAGTCGACCAAAAGTTTCTCTGTGAAGTCTGCAACTGGGTTCCTGTCAGGAGTATCAATGATCGTGTTGGGTGGATAGTCACTGTCCTTCTTAGCAACTGTAAAGGGAAGCTTTCCACTTGGACTGGTTTCACCCCAGAGCATCTTGGGCAGCGAAGCACCGCCCTCTTGACCGGGCAAGTATGCAAAGACAACTGCAGTGACATTGGGATGTTCAATCCACTCTTCGACATCAACCTGACCAGGAGTGTGAAGGATGACGATGGTATTGTTGTTGTTGCTAGCGACGGTCTTGATAAGTTTGTCAGCATTAGCCCAAAGAGTGAGATTCTGACGGTCCTGATCCTCTGTGGCAAAGGCATTGGCAAAGACAAGAGCAACTTCGCTAGAGTTTGCCCTAGCTTTAGCACCCTCCAGATCCCAATTATCGAGGTGAAGGTTAACATCAGGACCCATCGCACGAGTGTATTCCTGTATAGCAGCAGCAGGGGTGATGATGTAAGGCGGGAAAGCCCAACCCGAACCTCCACCAATGGTCATGGTACCGTTGAAAGCGTTGATGTTACACTTGCCATCCTGACCACAGCTGGTAGCTCCTTGCAAATTATCACCTGCATCCTGACCAATGACACCGATGGTCTGAAGCTCTTCCAATGACTTCAAGGGCAGGCCACGACCGTCCTTGTTGTTGTTCTTGACCAGAGTGATGGAGTCGACACCGATTTGATGGATGATCTCATGATGGTTGCCCCTGACATTGTTGGTGGGCTTGGTCAAGTCTCGAACGTCGAAAGTCGGCTTGGGATAGCTGTCATCCTGTAACTCGAAAGCAGGAGCCAAGATCCTCAACACCATATCATCCAGCCTTTGCTCGGGAACAGAACCATTCTGAACGAGCTTCAACAATGATTCTCCAAAGAAGTCACCAAACTTGCCATTATAGGCCGTTCCGGGCATCGATGAATCTAACCCGCCTAACGCCGACTCCTGATCGGTCCATGTTCCTCCCCAGTCCGAGATCACTGCACCCTGGAAGTTGAGCTCTCTCTTGAGCAGATGGTTGAGGGAGTAGTCATCCTCGCAAGCGTGGGTATTATTTACTTGATTATATGAACACATGATCGTACCTGTTCCAGCTCGAACAGCTTCGGCGAAGCTCCAAAGGTAGAGCTCGTGGGAGGTACGATCATCGATGATTGAGTCAATAGGAGCTTGCTCCAAGGGCGGGTAGATGGCGTAAGGTTCGGTAAGGTTGTAGGGATTACGGAAGGTCTCTTGCTCATAGGCAATGTAATGCTTAGCACAGGTGACTACTCCCTTCTCCTGAGCATGTTTGACGGTTAGATAGGAGGCTTCACCAGAAAGGTACTCGTCTGGACTCCAGCCTTCCCAGTTGCGTCCTCCACGTGGAGAACGGCCGAGTGGGCCTCCAGTCACTGGACCGAGCCAGATGTTGACACCCTTGTCTCGAAACTCCTCGGCAATAGCCTCTGCTCGTTGAGCAAAAAGATCTCGATCCCAAGTAGCAGCCGTCGTGACACCAGCTGGGAATTGAGACACACGTCGAGCAGGTCGAACACCAGCAGGACCATCCTGAAGACAGAGCGCCTCTAGACCAACACGAGGGGCGGTACCGGTGAAACCGACACATTCACCAGTGTAGCCAGTAGTAATGTTGACCTTCTCCTCGACCGTCATTTGGTCGAGAAGGTTTTTGGCTTTGGCAAAACCGTTAGCCCAAGCTGCACCGCCGGTAGTGTAAGGCCCAGTATAGGAGTGGGCGCCATTATCGCGTGCGAAAAAGTCGTTGTAAAACGCACTGTCCGCTGTAGAGGGAGCAGCAGTACTGCCACCGAAAGCAGCGGCGATAGCTAGAACGGCAGCGACAACTGTTGAGTTGCGGCTGATCATCGTGTCGAATCCGGACGGCTTTTGGTGCTCAGAGCAGTTCTCATTGCCTCAACGAGGGGATGCTCGTCTATATATGTCTTTCCATCCCGCGTTGAATCCAGAAGAGAAGACTTCTGTGCGTCACATCGAGCAATAGCCGAGCCAAGACCGATGGAACCAAGGAAAGGAGCGGAGTTTGAGACGGAAGAACACCCGTGAACCCACCTCACCACCCCGTCTTCACTCCTTTGTTTTTTCGGGTCTTCACAGACCGTACATTGTGTGGGGAGAGTGTTTGTTCAAGCAAGGGGAAAACGGACAGCGACTTTGCTAGGAGAAAGCTGCGATCTCGAGAGGCATGAAGGAACTTCTGCGGGGGCGCCAAATGCGGAGAACGGGCAAATCTTGAGACCGTCCACCGTTTGGCCGGCCGGTCTGAGCTCGGTTGCTGGTTAGCGCGGACATCGGTCAATTTTTCTTTCCTTCCCCCACTCTCGGCTATCTCACGCAATTCACGCTGGTTTTATTGTTCTCTCCATCCGCCGCTGTGAAATCTTCTTGAGCACGGTTGACGCAGGATTCGCGGCATTGTTTGCTGTTCGCCATTGCTGTTTGCCCTCTTCGTCAGATCCAATTGCGAATGATCAACACCATCCGCTTCCAACTGCTTGCTGATCGTGATCTCCGCCTCGGAGCGGCCACCTTTGCTTTCGAGGACAACGTCAACTGTCTTTTTCGAATCAGGTCGTAGCGTCCGACGTCCCACGATGCTGTCAAAGTCAAGGCAACTCGTTAAAGTCTGAAATGCAAGACATTGGCCGGCTTGTCGCGACAGGATGGAGTTCTTACGTGTACTATGATCCTCTTCAACAAGCAACAATTCCGTCCTCCCACATGCCATACACTCACATCGACGATCGAACTTTCGTCGTTCATGCGAGTCGCATGGTCCTCACCTCGGCTGATGTTGGGATGTCATCCTCGTCACAAGGGGATGGTCAAATGCACTGTGCTGCAACACGGGCTCAATCACGCGACGATGGTTTGCCTGGGCGTGGGGAACACCGCGTGGAGCGGTCAATTCTTGTTTGTTGTGCAAGGACGCTCGCAGCTTGCAGACCGCAAAGGGCCAGAGGGACCCTCAGTATTTGATCTCACACCATCCACATGATTCGCTTGAACAGCACGCATCATCTCGCAGTTTGCATCATCTCAAACCGTGTGCGCGTCTAGCGAGAAAAAATGACCGGTCAAATATTATCGGCGAATTGTGTACATTCCACTTCCAAATGCTTTGTCCGGTAGAAGTCACGGCTCTAAGCTTGTAACTCCGAGATGGCCTTCTCCAAATTCTCCAGTCGACGAACTAGCTGTACCAGTCCAACACCACCTTGCTGCGAGATCCCGAGCGACTGATCAAGCGCTCTCTTCAAATCTCCCTGTGCTCCACGTAGGCTCGTCGATGGCAATCCGCCGAATTGCAACAATGCGTCTGGTGTCGCAACCTTCTTCTTCTTCCCCACCTTCCCTACGGTAGCATCATCGTTCTTCTTGAAATCTGCGTGAGCCGTCGAACCCGACGGTAATGGTGAATTTCCCTCCTTTGGTCTAAGCGAGGTCCTCGCTAAATCACCTTCGCTTAGCCCTTCCGGTCCGGTTCTTCTCCTCAAACCTGCCGCGATATCCTCCTCCTTGCTCTTCTTCTCGTGCTTGTCGTCGATCAAAACAGATTCCTCTTCCACCAGATGAGAATAGTCAGGTCCAACCCTCTCCACACCAACATCGGCTGATTTCGAGCCCGATTTCTTGTCAAGAACAGTGGCTCGAACTTCAGCAAGCAAACGTGAATCGTACGAATTACTGCTCAACCTTGATGGACCATATTCCATCTTTGCACGGCTGAGTTTGAGATATCCACGGCTAAAGAGTTCCGAGGTGGAGGTACGGAGTTTTTGGTATTGGTCGAGTGTTTCGAGATACTCTGCGATGAGGACATCGAGGTTGTCTTGTGTCGAGGTCGGTGCTGCTGTGTGCTGGGAAGTTGCGTCCTGATCCGATGTCGATGTTGGAGTCGGTTTTGACTCGGAAGTTAAAGAGGCTGGTAAAGCGAGATGGTGAATAGGCAACTGAGAGGAGCTGGAACCGGACTGCAATTCGTATGCTCCGGTTTTTCGACCAAGACCAAGCTTTCCATCGGTCTCGACATGCTCGTCATGCTCGTCAAGCATACCCAGTGTTTCATCCGAATTCTTGCTTCCATGTCCACCACGCACGTGTCCACGACGACTTCCACCGCTCCTTCTCGACCTCCAATGACAGAACGTCAACACTACACAAAGAAAGTTGAAAGCATCATACGTGCGGTACGTATATCTAATACCCCACACCAGCGCATACCACCCCACCAATCCAAACCCTACTGCAATCCCCTTCGCTTCAACACCACTCCTTGGCGGCTCAACCATCCTCCCTCCTGCCATCAACCACACCAACACCACAACCGGAGCTACATCCAACACGTTATGATCCAACCAAGCTGCTGAAGTCTTTGGAATCTTGATCCCCACCGAAGCAAGGTTGCGCACCCATGTCACCAAGAAGCTCGCCTTCTGAGGTAAGAGCAGTACGAGCATAATGAAGATGCTCAAATGCTGATTGAGACGAGTCTCGCGCGATAAACCTGCAACAGTGCTAGGAGTGCGTAGCTCGAGCTGAGCACGAAGAGTGTTGAGCATCTGCAACAGGAAGATGCAAAGGAAGATGAACTGATGTGGAACAAACAGTACTACCGAGAGAAGTAAGAGTGCGAGTCCTGCGATGGGTTGACGATTCCATCGGAGAGGATCGGAACTGGCTGTTGCTGCACCGACCCAGTCGAATCTTCGAGCTAGACCAAATCTTGCTACGACAGCTGCGACAAGGCGGAACGCTCCTTGAATCGTTGCGACGATGACGAGTAATGCAGCGTATGAAACAATCAAAAAGCATGGCACCAAGCCCATCGAGGAAGAATGGTCACTGAGTCCAAGCACCATACCGAGCAAGGATGAGGAAGGGCCGTGCGACTGCGCGCTCGATAACGAGTTGTACAGACCCAAACGGATGCTATCAATGACCAAAAGAGCACCGATCAGACACCCAAGAAGACCGAGAAGCGGATCGATCCTTTCACCAAGCACCGGAGTGACAAAAGATGGCTGCATGACGGAAGTCAGCGGTGTCGGCAAGATCGTTTGTTCCGGATTCGACGCCCAAGCCAGCCAAGAGAGCCCAATGCAGATCGACAGCAAGCCCAGCGGCCAAGCGGCGAGGAAGAATCGATACCGCAAAAGAATAAGACCAGCCGAAGCCTTCCAATCGACAGACAACCGGATCGACTCGACGGGTGACTTGCAACTATACGTCGTTCCCGGTGATTGCCGAAGCAGACCCTGATCGGACCAAAGCTGCACCCTCACCTCGTCAAGACTTTCACGAGCTGGTGGCATGAAAGGAGCATTACCGTGCAACGACAACGGGAAGGTGATAGGTTCGCCCTTGTAGGTTCGAGCGCGAATCTTGCGTACCAATTGCGAAGACACAAGTTGCGGATACCAGCGTGAATCTCCCGTTGCTCGATTCGAGATATGCAAGAACGGCGAGAAGGATGGATCAGTCGTATGCTGGGTCTTATCGTTGCGATAGAGACTGTAAGAGGCGAGATTGTCGACTAAGCACTGGCTGAGGGTGACCTCGATGCGTCGAGCCAGCAAAGACGAGCCGTATCCTTTCAAAATCCATTCCGAAGCGATGGGCAGAGCACCTGTGGTCGCGACACCAGCATCTTGATGGTGCTGCTGAACAGCTGTATTCACACCGCTCGTCAGCAGGATGGAACTTCCATGCTTTTCAACCTTGCCGTCAGCTTGACGCATCCAGCCCGCACGAACGAAACTCTTGAGACCTCTCTGTTGAACAAAGATACCCGAATCGGTCTTGCGCTCGACTCGAATCCAATCTACGCGCTGCCTCTTGAGGTAATTGGCATCGAGGCGGAGGCGCTGGAAAGCAAGTCCAGGAACATGGTAAATTTCTTCCGCATGGGGGAAGGGACGGTTCTCCGGCAGGTTGGGATCAATCTGGTCTGCGGGGGTCTCCATCAACACGTCGGTGCGTGGTAAGAGACTCGGCGGGATGAGTTCCCACTGCCAAGGCATAACGAGCGTGCAAGATGTTCTTGTTCCGCCAACAGGATTAGAAGAATCCGGACTGTTCGTACACGTCTGCACAACAAGCTCAATGGGTTGTGGAATAGGCGGTCCCATACCCGAGGAAGGGTTCCATCCAACGCAGAGATTGGTGAGGAGCTCGAAAGCGTGCGTATCCTTGTCTCCTTCGCCCAGCTTTGCAGGCATACGGAAGATGTAATCGCGGTCGCTGACACCAAGAGCCGAATCTGGCCCGTCGATCTGTCTCTGGACTGTGGGCGACTCGCCTTCGACGACAAAAGTGTCACGGTCCTCGTCTTGGAGCCAATCTGCAGATGGTATCAATTCCAACGGTCCTACCTCTCCATTGCCTGCATCGGTGATATCGAACAAGCTGAGTGCTCTTCGCCAAAGTTCTCTCCGTCTGCGCAAAATGCTGCTTCTGCCGCTCACCCCACCTTCATTCCGCTCATCATAGACTCGTCCGAAAGCCATCATGTCGAGGAGGACGCCTCGGGCGATCTTTTCGCGAAGTTGATCGCACCACATGACGGCAAGATGGTCGACGGAAGACCAGAGTGATGGGAGTGAAGTTGTGAAGGTGGAAATGCGGGATGGGGGAACCGACTCGCCGATGCGCGCGAGACTGAGGGAGGCAGGGTCTGAGGGAAGCTGCGTGTCGAGGAGACCACCTGCGATGGAGACTAAAAGTGGCGGAAGTTGATTCTGTGTAGAAGGCGTGTTTGCAGTCAAAGAGGTGGGTGGTGGCTCGATAGGTTGGTTGATGAGCGAATAGACATACTCGATACTTCTGTCGAAAGGTACCGGTGGATAGGCGTGAGGCGTGCTGAGTGTGACGATCGTGTCGACGCGGCCGCGAGGATGATTTGGCAAATGCTGAGTAAGTCGAGCGGCGATTCCACCCATGCTATGGGCAAGAATGGGCACCGTTGTGTTGCGTTCTCCTGCTGCAAAGCTTCGTGTCGGTGGTGATGCATATCGATCTGTGAGGTAGGCAATGACCTCATTGATGAAAGTTGCCTGCTCTATCAATGTCGACCCACTGAAAGCAGAAAAATCCTCATTGAAATCGATAGTATACCAATCCGTGTGAGCGACTCCAGGAGGGGCATCCTTCCACTCTTCACGACGTGCGCCAGATCCATTCTCGACATAGAATTGTCTCGAAGCGCTCGATGCTACGCTGCGAACCTGTCCATAAGAACCTGCATTTCCGGGAACGAACAGGGCAGGACTGCCAGTTGGAAGCTCCATTGGTTCAAAATCACGCTCGCGGTATAGGTAGAGTCGATACTTGCGCCATAGTCCAGAGGGTGAGAAGGTTTCGAGGTTGGCGGTGTGATCGACATAGGCTGGTCGCATACGTGACATACGACATTGCTGAGAGATAGCGAGCTGCTGCGGTAAGTGGAGAAACGAATCGACCGAGTATGTGACGAGCGTCGCAGAGATTGCGAGTAAGATCCATGGAAGCCATGTCCGCCGCGTTTGGTAGGGCGGCGAGGAGCCTGACGTCATCATGATGATCGTATCGCTCGAGCTGCAAGACGTATTGACTTGTCTGAGCTCATTGAGAGGGTGAATTCTGATGGCTAGAGGAAAGAAGGAGCTTGATGTTACACTTGACAGTGATGTGTGTTGTCGAAGTGTTGGTGTTGTTCTCGACATGACTTCTCCACATGCTTGTCCGACAAGCCGCGGGGTCAAGAAGATTTCGGAACTCGGGATTGGAATTGGACCCTCTTAAATTTTTATTTTCCTGTTTAGCGGAAAATTTCCTGTTCTTGCAAAAGCCTCTTGTGCTGTTCCTCTGCCTCAGCGCGGGGAAGAAGAGGTCAAGGGACACCAAAGTCATGGCTTTGTTCGACCAACATCAACTCTTCTTACTACAACCACACTACTAGAACCGTCTCTCTCAGCTGTCATTAGCGGCTCGCTTTTCGCTCACAATGCCGCTCAACACAACCTCATTCCTGGTATCCCAAGGCTGGGAGGGAGTCGGTGTACCTCTCGACGGTAAAGCCGGAAAAGGTCTCAAAAAGCCTCTTGCAATCACTCAGAAGAAAACACTATCCGGTATCGGCAAGGATCGAGATCGTGCAGACGATTGGTGGAACAGCATCTTCACAGCCAGTGCCAAAAGCCTTTCCATCGGCCCATCACCAGCCTCTTCTGGTGCTTCAACGCCAACACTCGACAAATCCAAACCAGCCAGCAGCAGTAGCACAACATGGAACATGGGCGAGAGGTCTGCCGGCACTGCAACAATGTCATTGTCCTCCCTTGCAAAGCGCGAACATGCTAGAAAGACGCTCATGAGTAACTTCATCCGAGGAAAGCCAATCGTACCAGCAGTCGAAGTCGATCCACCAAAGCCAACGACTGCTGTAAAGTCTGACGAGGTGGTAGCAGCTTCTGACGCTGAAGTTGATGCCGCACTCAATGTTTCGACACCATCATCTTCATCTTCAGTGCAGAAATCAGAGACAAGCTCAGCTACGTCGAAGTCAAAGAGCAAGTCRAAGAAGAAGAACGAATCAGAAGACGACAAACTTGCCAGAAAGCTAGCCAAGAAGGCTCTTCGCAAGCAGCTCGGAGAGGCAAGCGATGCATCGGCTGCCGAGTCTACGAAGCCTGATTCCGAAGGCAAAAAGGTCAAGGGAGACAAAAAGGAGAAGAAAGAAAAGAAAGAGAAGAGAGGAAAGAAAGACAGCAAAGAGAAGAAAGGGACAAAGGACAAAGAAATCAAGAAGGACAAGAAGGACAAGAAGGAAAAGAAAAAGAGCACCTCTCAGATCGAGGATACAGCGCTATCATCCAAGAAGCGAAAGCGCGATTCAAACGGCGAAAGTACCAAGGAAGGAAAGGAGAAGAAGCACAAGAAGGACAAGAAGGAGAAGAAGATCAAGGACAAGAAAGATTAGAAGACCAATCCGAGCCACGTCACGGTACACGTCCCAGCATCTACAATTAATGATACCCCAACACAATGCATTCAATCTCAACACTCACTCCGATCAACACGTTGCAAATCGATACTGATCATTGACTGGGCTGAAACAATCTCGCATAACGGGAAGATGGTTCTCGTCGGACCATCCGTCAAGGTGCGTGTGGAACATCGAGCAAGAAATGAATCTCGGACTCAAAGGTGTTCAACAAGAACGTGTCGATTCTGACTCGATGCATTTGTGCCCGAATCCTTGCAGCTCGTTGCCTGAGCAGCTTAACCATCTCGAACTCTTGCTCAACAGGCGATGCATGAGGCACCATAGCCCTGGCTTGGGTCGACAGGATGCTCGGTAAGGGCTGCATCAATCGGTGCGTCACCTCGAAACGGCTGTTGAGCGCGTACAGGTAGTCAATGGCTGGTGACGAAAGCTGAAGTCTCTGACGATTGTTGAGCATGAAGCTGGCACATCGGAAGCAAGGGAACGGTCAGTTCTTACTTTCAGAATCCGAACAAACACTAGCGGAAAGAGTCTTTCAGACCTACCGGATCAGGTTTCGAGCACTGCCGAATCGTTCGCCCTCGTCCGTATCGTAGAAGCGGCGCAGCATAGCGTTGAGTTGGCCACGCGATGCGGTCACGGGCAGCGTCGGATATGCGTTCGTATGCCTTACCCAATGACCATGCAGAGCTTCCCTCAGTTCGGAAGGAACGAGATGATGGTTGAGCAAGCTAGCCTCATCCCAACGCCAAGCTGCAATTTGTCGAGCATACGGATCGTCGAGGTGCATTCCTGTTGGCATAAGGATTTCCCTCAGCTCATCGTCTGTCGGTCCGGTCTGATCGCCCATGGGGACTCGGGACACCCTTCGCTTGCCTAACTCTATCCTTTCTTTCTGCACTCCTTTCCCCTCGCTCATTTCCGGCTTTGTGGATGTTCTGCTATCCATAACTCCACGACGATGAAGACGAGTGAGAACGCCACCCGCGGCCATACGAGTACTAGCACCTGCCACAAGTCGTTCCACCTCCCGCTCCAAGTGGCTGAGGAACATGAAATCACGTCTCAAGCGATATCTGTTGTTGTCCGCGATCATGCCCCGGATTTCCAGGAATCGTTTCAAGTCCCCCATGATCCTACCCATGTCATGCACCATTGTAGGTCCGACTGCGACATTCCTGATTCTTTCAGCAGCTCGATCCCCCAGCTCAGGCAGACTGTGGGTTAGAAGACGCTCTGCAAGCTGGAATCGGTCACGCAAAGCACCGAGATAATCAATACTAGCGTGATCCAATCCTAGGGTGCCAGCATTGTCGATCAAATGAGTGAGGACCGGTCTGATGTTGCGAAACCTGTCCCTTCCCTTCGACTCCAATAGCAGCGGTGCCAGGATGTCAGGATCGAAGATGTTCATGCGCGAGATCGAATCTGGGTGAGCACGACGGTAGGCTTGAAAGACTGCGGCGAGCTGTTCCAGAGATTGACGAGATCGAGTTACAGAGGGAAAGAGCGGCCTTTCTAGGCTCCAGAAGTTTGCGGTACGTTCGATTCCTCGCTCTGGTCTGGGTATATGCACCAGTATCGATTCCCTAGATGGATCTGCTCCCGGTTCGAGGCCATCGCTGCTGCCAGTCCCTTCGTCGTCGGTAGGAGTAGGGGAGCGTCGACGCAAACCAAGGCCATCGGGAGCGGATAGCCCCGTTGAACCGTTTCGACGGATCAAACGAATTCCTGTAGCCATGCGTGTCGTAGCTCCGGATACAACTCGATCCAACTCTTCCTCCAAATGGCTTAGGAGTGTCGAGTCGAGCGAAATCCGATTCAGATTGTTCATTGCGATCCTCAACCTAATCAGAGAGCTCAGCCTCAATCTTTGCAACGCCTGATGCAGGTCAACGAGCAGCCTTGCGTCCACCGCGCGATCTCGGAAGCCAGCCATGGTACGGGTAGATAGTTCCGTTGGCGTAGGTGTCAAAAGTCGCTCGACCAGACGAAAGCGCCTTCGCAAAGCCCGAAGATATTCGACTCGCGTTTGGTCAAGTCCGATCGGACCTGCGTTATCAATCATATGCTGAAGGACAGGATCGATGCTTCGGAAACGATCCCTGCCATGATTGTTGGCAAGTTCGTGAGACAGCATCTCATCATCTTGGACGTTGATGGCAAAACCTCGTGATAGATGTGCCCGTTGATGCGGAGTGTAAGCTGATGCTAGCTGCTGTAAAGCTTCCCGGGCTCGAGCGTGAGCAAGAAATACGGGCTGGTTGAGACGATGGAAGTTGGCGATCGGTAGTGCTCCTAGATCTTCGCGCTGCAAGTTTAGGGCTTGCAGTGTCTCGTCGATCGAAGGCTCTCGCCAGATGCTTTGATCGTGAGCCTGTCCTTGGCCTTGGCGGTTGCTTTCCTCGCCATTGGGAGAGGAATTGGACGATCGAGGACGAAGATTGACAAGCCGCTCCACAGCTGACTTCGACGACTCGTCACCTGGAAGGTCAATTGACCGTGAGCGGACATCGACGTGTCTGGATGAAGCTGCCGAAGTTCGAGAATCGCTCTTGTCACCGCCCGAAGGATCTGTTGGACGTGTCTGTATAACATCCCGCCTCCCCAAGGGTGCATGAACGAACCTTTGACTCACATCCTCAACCCCGCGATCGAGATATCGAACAACTTGATCCAGATCGTTCTCAATGCGCTGGCGAAGAACTACATCCTGTATTGGACGCAGTGGTTGGTGAAGGAACGGCTCCACGCGTGCTTGCAACTGACGTCGTACTTGACGAGGAGCCCCAGTAAAGTCGCCATTGGTCCACAAAAAGAGCCGGAAGGAATGCTGGTCCTGGTTCGCAGGCCCGATGAGTTCGTCTACCGTCGGTGTCATTGCTATCTCTGCCTGGCGAAAGCGTTCCCTGACAGCTTGCAAGAAAACGAGTCTAAATCCATACAGCCGAAACTCTCTTTGATGCGAAAGGAGGAAGTCAACAACCGCTTGGATCTCACGGATACGATTTCGTCCAGGACTGTAGAACAAATCGCGAAGCGTAGTGCTTGGTTCGATTGTCTGGAAACCGAGACCACGGCTCGAATATCGTCTCTGATAAGGTCGATAGACATCTGCAAGTCGCCGAAGGTGTTGTTCTTCAATCGAGTTGAAGGGGACAAGCGGTTGATGTCGCCGGATAAAATCAGCGATGGGGAAAGCGCCTGGATCATCTCGCGTCATTTCCATTTCTTGCAATGTCTCGTCGATGGTCGCTCTCGGTTGTGAAGAGCTTTCGGGTCTGTTCAGCTCGGTTGAATCTCTACGACGCAATTTCACCGATCGTTCCGTGTGGTCTTGAGACGCCCGGGGAGCGGCGTTGGAACGAGAGGAGATGGTAAACTTGAGAAGATCTTCACCGGAAATTTCGGCAACGTTGTTTCCGATAACTGGAGACCTACGAATGAGATGCGCAGAAGTTGACCTCATTCTGCTCATTAGATCATCAAGCTCCGCCTCCATACGGAAGAGGAGATGAAAGTCGGCAGTCAAACGTTCGGCATTTCTCCTAAGCATGCCTTCCCGTCGCCTTACTGCAAGGACCTCCCAGCTGTAGTGATCTCTCTGATTTGCTATACCAGGAGGAAGTGCAAGAATCTGATGCTGTTCCCGAATACGACGAACCTCGTTGATATGGTCATTGGTCGGGAACAAGAGTGCTTCACCTTCTCTCAGTCGTATCGAAACCGCTTTGAGAAAGTCGACGCGAACCTTGTCTAGATGCAATTCTGGTGCATGGCGAACGAGTTTACTGCGGACATCACCCAGATATTGAAGGGGGAGCAAGATAGCACCGCAACGTCAGTCAAGGAGAACGATAGCCATTGCATGCAAAGTGGTTCTCAGTCGGAGGCAAGCTCAACTTACTCGACTATCAGGCGCATGAACGTCAAGCGATAGGGTCCCTCTCTACTGCGAAGCAGCTTTCCGATGAGGTCTGGGTCTTGTACCGAATGCTCGTAAGCTTTCGCTGGAAATTCACGCCTGTAGTTGAAGAGGATCGCTCGAGTTTGCTCCATCCCGTCACTCGGTATTGTATTTGGCTGAAGAAGTGGTTCGGACCGAGAGAAAAAGTCGACTAGTGGCTGGTACTCTGGGTGCTGAGGATTCAGATGAGGTAAAAGCATGGTTTCTTCCTTCGAGCGTGGTAGACGTGAGAAGCTTGCAAGCGGATCCGGCCGGTCAGATGTGGACGTTGATTCCGAATGCGCAGTAGCTGAAGTTGTAGCGCCGTTCGTGACGGTGCCATCAACATGGTCCATCCTACGTTCCAGAATCTGATGACCATTGATATAATCCTTCGAAGAATGCAAATCATCCTGATCATTGGATCGATGAGATTGGTCGCCCGCGCCCTCGCCCTCGCCAGCTCTTTCGCTTCTCTTTTGCACACGAACGCGTGAGTGCAAGCTCTTGAACAAGTCGTCCATCTCTGACTCTAGCATAA
This sequence comes from Ustilago shanxiensis, assembly GCA_019972555.1. NCBI lineage: Eukaryota > Fungi > Basidiomycota > Ustilaginomycetes > Ustilaginales > Ustilaginaceae > Ustilago > Ustilago shanxiensis. The sequence goes on along the minus strand of BPMX01000010.1, from coordinate 161,837 downwards.
AGACGAGGTTGAAGTCTTGCGCCAAGCGTCTTTCCTTTGCCATCAGCTTTTCATGTCGAGCATCCATAGCTCGGTACAGTGGGTTGATTTGATGCTGCCAAAGCATTAGTTCTTCTTCCACAGATGGTTGGGTCGGATGTTGCTGTTGTAAATCTTGAAACTCGTTGCGCCAAAACTTCATGAGCTCTTGGCGGGTCGGACTCATCATGTGATCGGTCTCGTCCAGACGAGTCTCGATAGCCTTGAGATAATCGATGCGAATAGGGTCTAGGCCAAGTTCCTGCGAGTGTGCTAGCATAGCTCTGGTGAGGAGGAAAAGTGTGGGTAGAGCTGTCAGAGGTCACACATCATTCGAAGCTACGAGAAGTAAACGAGTGGAGTTGTACTCACTTGACGAATTCGTTCATCCTCCTGATCCGATTGCGACCGAATTCCAAGTGAATGGCATTGTCTAGGTGACTTCCAAATCGTATGTCGTGTGGTCGACCCCAATCATGAAACTCTTTTGCATACTGCTCGTAGTTACGTACGAACTCGCGTGCAAGATCATGTGGCAAGTTCTTGGTTGGAAGAAGACGATCGTGTCTAAGGTGAAACTCCAGGATGGGTTGCCAAAAAGGATCGCTCCTGTCCATCTTCAGACGTAGCAAAATTTTCTCAGCTTGCCAAAATCGTTCCTTCTCCGCAGATTTTGCCGTGTCGGGAGCTTTGCTGAACCCTGATGTGGATGCAGAAGCTCTCGTGCTTCCTGCCTCCGCCTGTCTGCTAAGTGAGGGTCGATGGAGACCAGATCCAAGAGAAGCTTCTTCATCATCGCTTGACGTTCGCCGCTGGAGCAAGAAAGGCGGCTCAGGTCCGTTTTCGAGTTCAGCGCTGCTTGTGGCCAGATTGTTGTGCGGCTTAAAAGGTTGAGCTAGGGCACAGATAAAGATGGTGAACAGCCCGATCAGTGTAGTTGTCTTCACCATTTTGACAGGCTGTTTTCTGTTGGGCGGCTCTGGTTTTGCAGCTATCCATGGCTGTCATTTATGCTTCGTGTGGATGCTGAAGTGAGGCTTCCCAACAGAATCATGCGAGGCTTGTTCTCTCAGATAGTGGGAGAACAAGCTTCAAGGAGAATACACGGATAGGGTTGCGCTCGGATGACGTCCGGAAGTATCATAGCAAGTTGCTTGAGAAGGCCTTGCTTTCATTTGCTCGCCTTGGGAACAGTCAGGGACGCTGCAGTCCGACGACTTTAAGCCCGATGATCGGAGACAGCATCACTGTGACTTGCCTTGACCCACCACAATCCTGTCCCACTTCTCACATCTAAGAATTCAGATGAAGTCTATCGACGGTCGCTTTTCTAAGCATCCCACTCTGTCCTGGGAAGAAGCAAAGGTAGGTTGCACAACTAAGCTCACCATCATTCACAGTCTGCACTCAGAAACCACCGATCAACAATGGAGGGTACTGTGCAGAACATTTGACACAATTCAATTAGTTAAGAAAGAGCTTTATCTGCAATACACGAATATCTGGGTTGAAGCGGGATGAGCTTCATCTGGGCCCTGAGACAGACATGATCCCTTGCACTGGAAGCGATCTAGAGCTCTCACCACTTGAAAGAATCAATGTGTTTCTTCAGAGTATTCTCAATGAGCTCGACCTGACTCTTGAGTTTCTGGTACTTCTGATTGATATCTTCCACCTGGTCTTTGTTGAACGCCCGGTCAGGAGTGCGCTGCAGCCATAAGTGGACGCGATCTTTCGACCAGAGATCTCCACCCAGGGGCTCTAGAATGTTTCGGTGCTTGTCGACTCTTCTCAACATAATCCAAAGCGATGGTAGTTGGTATGTACAGACAACTTGTCAGTACGTGTTCGTCTATCAATGGTTAACATCTCGTAAATGAGCATGCGAACTTACAGATCGAAAAGCTTGCGAGTGCGCTCCTTGATAGCAGACATGTCACGCTCGTATCCAGTGGCGGCAAGCTTGGCTGGAATTGGCCTGCTATTCCACCTGTAATCGTCGAGATCGTGTGAGAGCTCAATCGCCTGTTTCGTTGGCACCTTGTTGGCTTCTGGCGAAACTTGAGCGGCTTTGCCCTTGAGTTGATCCAGAAGTGAGAACGGATATGCAACATTTGGACGGGGCTGCGCCACGCCCTGGGCCAGGACATGAGTTTCACCTGTTTTGAACATCGGAGGACGACCTTGATTTCCGCTGACGGGTGGCCGTATCGGTTGAACCGGCATTACGAAAGGACGCGCTTGCGAATCGGCCCTGACTTGCTCACTTTGCATCCTAGGGGGAGCATTGCTCTGAAGAATTGGTCGTACATTCGGCTGATGTTGAGCTAACTGGCCTGGTAGCTGGCCGTTCCAACCGTGATAGGTGTCCACTCTGAACGCCTGTCCATGCTCAGAGATCGGTTCAGCTCTGATTGCGCGCAGCCGTGGGGGACCGCCAGACTCAGGTATCTCGATGAAGCCGATCGTGCGCCATCTCTCACGATGTGTCCCTGAATCTTGAACTGCGTATTGCTGAGACGCCGGTGCGCGCCAATGAGAAGTCTCTACGCGGCTACTTGCTGCAGGCTCTGACTGAACGATCGCAGGGCGCCAAGGATGTTCGGGTTGCTGGAGAGGCCCAGGTTGAGACTTCTCAGGGACGGTGGCAGGCCCGGGATTAGTGCTGGAGGAAAGAAAATCTATCTCTGAAGCAGGACGCTTTCGTGAGCCACCGCCCAAGGACAGGTCGAGCTGGCTCGGATCAGGACCAGGAGAAGGAGGAGTAGGAGGTCCAGTGTTCATCGCCACGGCGACGCACGCCATGGTGACGAATAAGAGAATCTTGAAACGAAACATGTTTCTGCGATCTGTGACAAGACCCGTGAAAGCAGAGACAGGTCATGAATGGTGGTGGTCGAAGAACAATGCGGAAGGAAGAGGGAGCAAAGTGCTTTTTGTACTTTGTTAGGTCAGCCATAGCGGTGTCTTGTTCCATTTGAGTCGGGTTGCAATCACAAATGCAGGCTCCGATATGTCAGTAAGAGACCCCATTGTAATAACATGCTAGTTTGGTGATCAGTCTCATATAGATGCATCCTAAACCCACCAACCAGACTGAGCTCGAGAAGGGTGCTATGCGCGGCGGAAAGAATTGTGGGATCGACAACGCAATCATGAATACCGACAGTCGATGTTGACGTGGTCTCTGACGTCTTCATATGCATATGTAGAGAGACACTGAGGCATTCCCGAAAGCACAAGCCGTACTCAAAGAGCCTGAGCTGATCCAGAAGTACGATGGCCAGAGCTCAACAGCATCCCACAGCTTTCGGGTGGGTACTCGGTTTCGCTTGGGCCCACTTCTCAGGTCCTGCGATGAAGGAAGAAACAGATCGCGTATGCTTTTCGGTCCAGATCCTAAAATATCAGCACCATCCCAAGCTCATACGCCATCTCCAAGGCCACGTGGCTCCTATCACTACTGTTGAGGAGACTCAGAGCCCCAAACGCTTGACCAAATTCTGCTTTGGTATGGGATAGGGAGCTTGAATGGGCACGTTGCGTTACAAGGCAGACAACGCAGCCTCACATGCGCAACGTATGATGGGAAGGGCAATGTTTCACTTGAAAAGAAACGGCAGTAGCCAGGTACCGGTTGCCTTCCCACGTAACCACATACGTCTTAAAAGCCGAGTTGTCAGGGATTACAGGTAACACCCATATGGTAAAGGGTCAACGGCATCAGGATGTTGTGCAGCCACATTGTTGCATAAGGCAGCTTGCGAAGTACCGGCTGGGACTCTTCAATCGCTTTGCTTTGCACAAGCAAATCCGTCATGGTGCTATAAAAGCAGGGCTTCTCGGCATTTGGTGAAAGACTTTTTGCAGTACTTGCAAGACATCGAGACATTCCACCCAATTCATCTTAGCAGCAGAACCTCCGCCATGAAGCTAGCCACAATTCTCCTTCTTGCACTTTTCGGACTCACTGCGGCTGCGCCTCCCAACAGGAACAATGATCGTGACGCTCTGCTGCGAGAACGTCTTGAAGAAGTGCGACTCCATGGAGGGCTTCACTACAGGCACCTACCGACGTGGTGGGGTGAATACATGAACGAGTTCTCTCAACCAGTCTCCGACATCCTCGAAGGGACCAGTTTCATGCCACATCACTATGCAGCATTTCGCAATCGCATCGCTGCTGTTGATGTAGCTCGCTGGTGAGTATATCATCGATCTCCGCAGTACACTTAAGATGACCATTACTGACTTTGTCATGGCGTTCAAACCATAAATCGCAGGAAAGCGCTTGAAGAAGCCGGAAGTGTGCTCACTGCTGAAGAGACAGCTAAACTTTCTGCGCCGTTTCACAGATGGAGCGAACTACATCTGCCCATTGGGGCCACCGTGATCGAGATTGATCATCCTCATGCTTTGCACCGGACTTCAACTAGATTTCAGGAGGATGTTCGAAAGATCAGCCAGATCGAGTCGGTCATCTCCGACCTCATTGCCAGGGGCGTTCTGCACAGATGAGTCTGATAAGCCACCTCTCTCTTCCGACATGGTGTCATCATCGTACAGTACAGTACAGTACCCCCGTACTGTAACTGCTCCCACGATCCAACACAGCAATTTTCGAAAAGGCATAACCCTTCTATTAGGCCGCACTGTACCATTTGCAAGGGCGTCAATGTTCGCATCCACCACTGCTGCCACTCGAAAACAGATTTATCCTTTGCGAGTCCTCCTCTGATGATTGACTTTTGCGGATGTGGCACGGCACACGTTGCGCACTGAATGCTTGAATCTTTTCAAGTCGAATGTGGTCAGTAAGGACGACCCTTGGTGTCAAACTGGCTCGTGACGTGTGAAGACTGTATACTGTGCTTCCGCCAACCGAGTGACCTTCCGACATCCAAGCTGCGATTTCCGGTAGCTCTCAACAGCCTCAATGAAAGAAGTGAACTTTAATTTGGGCTGCGTGTGGCATCAGTGCTGTTCTCTCACGCCAAGTTGAAGTGGAGTGGGCTTTGCAGCTGCTGTGGGAGCATGGGTGTGTGAATGTGCCTTCTTTTATTGGAGGACGTTGTCCGGCTTGGTCAAGATTTGCCACATTCAGTTTCTCATTGGCAACCACGACCACAACAGCCGGTCGTGAAATTGGCGTTCCAAGCATTGACAAGGCCAGGATGATCAAGCGGCTAGAGAGGCTCACAAAAGGAAGTTCCGATAGGTGTCCTGCACTCTGAGGATATAAGAATGCTGTAGATTACAGCATGGCCGTTTCCGTCCACAAATCTCCCCGTCGAATAAGCTCTCCCACCATTCTGAAGTAACAACATCAAAAGAGGATCCAGTATCCGGTCATGAAACTCGCGTTGTTCGCATTCTTCTTAACCTTCGTTGGCATCGTTGTGCGTCCCACCACTGCCCAAGTTGCTCAAGGTAAGGAAGCTATTGACGCACCGATCCGTGACCACGTTGCTGTCACCGGACATCCTGTGCCAGGCTGGTGGACGAAGTATCTCAGATCGTTCAAGAACAAGGGTGAATATCCTGTAGTTCTTGGCAATACCGTAGTAACACCCGTCGCCGAATTCTTCCATGATCGACTCAAAAGCCTCAATATAGTTCGCGAGTAAGTTGAGTTGATGCATCAAGAGACTGCAACGAATAAGACGCACGGTCATGCTCACCAGATCTCTTGGATTATACATACAATAGCCGCGTATTGTATCTGGCATTTCGGCGTCTTGAGCCCTCAGAAATCGAGGTTCTAACCCGATCATTTCGCTTTCCGGTGTTCCCGGTGGGTAGGATAGAAAACCCTCGCGAACTTGACCGGTTGGTTCTTGACTGGCAGCATGACTTTGCTTTGATACTCAAGGTCGAGCGAATAATCATGGGTCTTGTAGCACGAGGCATGTTCCACAGTTAGCTTGACAATGGCACATCGGTTTACGTGTGAGGCGAAAGGTTTGTGCGAAAGAAATGATGGCGTGGGTGTCAACATTGTGGGTCTGTCTGCGATCCCACCGTGATGCATCGTGGGAAAGTCATACTGTATCAACAACGTGTGCTCGCCGAAGCCCACCATCAATACCTCGCAGCTATATCATGCACATCTTGTAAGAGCGAACAGCGAGCGTGAGAGATTTAGTCAGTACCTTGCTTGAGATCACTCATCGCGATACAGGTTGCATTTGCTGAGTATATAAGGTAAGAAAGTCATCTTACCTCTCAGTGAGTTCGGCAACTTCTTGGCAATTGCTCATACTTGCTTGTCCTACCGAATTTCTTCCGCACGTCAACACCACCTTCTAGAGATGAAGCTGAAGTCTACCGTTCTGCTGAGCGTTGTCGCTGTCATTTCCGCCATCTGCGTGAATGCAGCCGCCCCAGCTCAAGCTAAGCTGGAACGGCGTATGGATCCATCCAGCTCTCGAGAATCCATTGAAGAAACACCGAAATGGGTCCAGCAGTATCAGTCTATGAAGAATGTGGCGACGCCAGCTATCTTCAACGGCATAAAGTTGCATCCCGATCAACTCATTCCTTTGAGCTGGCACGTGTATGACTGGAGAGTACTTCGCGGGTAAGTCATTGCGTGAATACGAATTTGATCAGGGAGCAGACTACGATCCGTTGGGTCGCTGTACGTGTGCTGACGCTGTTCTTGTCTTATCTTATACTTACAGTAAGGTCCTGCTCGACAACGAGCGCACCAAGAAGCTGAGTCCTGATGAGCTTAGGATCTTGAAGCATGACTTCCGCAACTGGGGTTCGAGGGATTTGATGAAATTAGTTGGCAAGGGTGTCACGATCTTGCACCCTCACAAGTTGAACCGACTTTCATTGGAGTATCAGAGAGACGCCGCCAAGATTGAGGAGATGAAACAAGTTATCTCCAGGTACTTGACTCGAATATCTTAGGCCGATCGTTTCGACATTGATTGAATCTATCAGCGATATACTCTAGTTGCCCTATGTCTGTCAATGAGTACTCATCGATCCAATTCCTTGATCTATGAGGATGCTGTGCTGCATGTGACACCGCGTCTAAGCCACCTCATTGAGCTGGAAGAAGCCGGGGTCAGTTACCGCCCATCTGCGTGCAAATGAATGCCAGCCCAGTTCGACGTTCAGTTTCACCCGGGCATTCTCGCTGTTCGGCAAACGCTTACTCTTTTCTCCCCCCAGCACGGCGCTTAAAGTCTATAAAGACATAGGCCGAGTTGTTCGGCAGTCGCATCTTCATCCTTCTCCCATACTTTGACCTTTGTATTTCATGCTCGTCATGTGGACTCAGCAGCTCATTCTCTCTGTTTGTCTAGCACTCCAGCTGTGCTCGCTCTGCAGCGCGACATCGACTTCCTCCTCACCCGAGTCTGCGCGCACTCACGATTTCCCCAACTCGCTGCTAGCAGCACATGGCGAGAGCAGCAATGATCTCCAAGCCCTGACCGGTGAGCCTATTCGTCGTCATGCGAATGGTCTTCCCCAACCCGACGAGTTCCTCAGTTCCAGTCCTATGCCGCAGATCCTGGATGCAGCCCCACTGAGGCAGATTGCGCCGAGCCGCTCAACTTTCGCACCTGTGCACTTCTCCGACGTAGCCAGAGGTACGAACATTGGAGCTAGTCACCCCTTTTTCGCAGAGTGGTGGGCAGCCTATAAAGCAAGGTACAACGAGCCGCTTCCGGCACTGTTCCGCTTCAAAAAAATTCGTAACTGGATTGACGATGCCGCTCAATACAATAGATATGTTGCTCGAGTCTCAGAGCTTGACTTTCTTCGACAGTAAGTATTGCTCAGACGCACACGATTTTCGCGTTCCTTGAAACTAGGTGACTAACTCTTTCGATCATGTCGTGCGTCTGAAATGAGCAAAGGCAGGTTCTCATGAATCTTCGATCATCGCTTAGTCGAGAAGAAGTTCAGCGTCTCGGACATCCTTTTCACCCATGGAGAGCTGTTCCGTTCGACGCGGCTCTGAGACGTCAGCAAGAGTACGAGGGCTATGTAGAGGCTGAAAAGCTCTATGTTGGAGAGGTCGAAGATATTTTGGAACGCGTGGCGATGAGATCGCACTGACATGTCTTGGAGTGTCGGAAAGCTTAATGCTAGGCGGGTGACTGGCAATCTTTTCGAGTGATTGGTTTGGCAGCATCGCTTCAACTGTGACTGTGTTCTACACTTAGTGATGGAGATCCGACTGTCGACTTGGGAAGGCGGTTTCACCGCAAACTTTCGTCGTTGCGGAGGGCTTGACCGGCGGTGAGAATTTCGGGCGCAAAGTCAGCGCACCCGAACGAGTCCATCAACTTATCCATATAAGTTAATTCAGCGTGGACTATGCATGTTCCTTTAGTCGAAAAGTAAAGTAACAATGCACCGTGCTTGAATCGACTTCCGTAGCCGCAGAATGAAGTACACCTGGTGTGCATTCTACTCGTATCGTAGGGACCAGCCTCGCAAGTGGGACCGCTCTGTGTCCAAAGCATTAATGATATCACTTTTCAGCGCGGAAACGCCGCTGCCATTCAGAGTGGGCAGAGAAAGAAGTGTCACCACGGGTGCAGAGACCCTCTGCTATCCCGAAATCGAAAGGTCGAGTTGAAAGTGGGACCCAAGAGCACGAGGGCAAGTTCTGAGGCCGAGCACTATTGGTTGCTGAAATTACACTGGAGTGGAGGGGGATTGCACTGCGCTTCTGCGCTTCCCGTCCTTGGGATCGGAATTAAGGTGCCGACGGGCAGAGTGGGGGGAAGGGAAGATATTCATAGTGGGGGTGATCATTCTCCACACCGATGAGAGGATGGTATCGTCGACAATGGCGTGTACCACTTGTTTAGCTGCTCTTCTTACACGATAGTCGTCTGGTAGAACAACTCGTCGAACAAAGGAAACTAAAGGGTATATATGTAGCTTTGATTTGGATAGAAGACGACCTTCCAATCACAGTCCAGCCTCAACAGCCCTAGAGAACGCCATCAAAGCAAAGAGTCACCATGAAGCTCTTCTTCACCTTCAATTTTGCCCTTACTGCCATCTTCGCCGCCTCCATGCTATCAGCCTCAGCTGCACCGATGTTCAGCAGACCCAAGCCAATCACCATCTCCGAAAACGACCGACCAGTTGCTGTATGGTGGAAAAACTACATCCTCAATCACGCTTACAAACAGCCTCCTCCTCTCGGCCAACTCATCCACTCCAAACACGAAGACCTCGCTTTTCACTTCAAACCTTACAATCAGCGCATTGCTCATCTTGACCAGCTCAAAAGGTAAGTCTTCCTCCCTCTGCTCTTCTTACCAGAAAAGTAAAATTGACACTGCTGGTATATCTTTGGGTAAAAGTTGGGTGTTGGCTAATAGGGAAACGCGCAATGCGTTGACAAGGGGTCAGAAGGCTACATTGCAGAAGCCGTTTCTGAGATGGGGTGGGGATTCAATTCGAAGCTACAACATGGATCGTGTGTCGTTGCACAGTATGTTGAGGAAGGAGAAGGACTATGTGGCGGAAGCTGAAGTGGTGCTGTATGACGTTGCAAAGTATTTACCGGATCTTTCTCCGCGGGCGTAGCAGGTAGCGGTTTAGAGCGAAATGTCATGATCTAGAAATCCTATTGTTGCAAAGCGTGCTGTGTACTTGTCGGCTATGAAAGGGATGCGACTTCGATTGCATTGGATGTCCAGTCATTGGATTGAGAACAATTGAAATGAACAAGGTGGAGCGATACTTTGGTTCTCGAAGCTCGATACCTTTGGTTCCTGACGGTGGATACTTGAGGGACCCGTTTTGCTGGCAATGAAGTCAGGGTTCCAACCATAATTCGAATTCGTTTCGGTTTCGTCGGCTTTACGGCGTGTAACTCTCGGTTCTTGAGCTTCTGAATCCGTCCCACCCAGGCCTTGACATGGATAAAAGCCCCAAGCTCTTCACTGTTCCGCAAACCATTTCGCTACTTCCAACGATGACGACCATGAAAAAACTCGTATTGCAAATCTCTCTGCTGGCTCTCAGCGCGATCCTTGTCGACACAGCTGCTCTGAACAAAAGAGGAGATAAGTTGGATCTAACGCTTCGTCTGCGTCCACCCTCTCCGCCCGCAGTGGGATCTTCGTCGAGCACAGAAAGCAGTTCGTCCACTCCAGAAGTGTCATCAGCTGGGTTCGATCGGGATCAACTTCATCCTTTTCCGCTTCAGCATCATCCTGATGCTCTTTATGGCGCTCCTGTCACCATTCGACCACGGATTGATGTAGAAGAGCACGTCGAACTCACCCCCTTGCCTCACTATAAGGGTAAACAATTGGTTCAATCTTCCAACAATGTTGTACATCAGCAACCGGAGTTGAGGATTTGGCGTCCGTTGATAAGTCCACCTGCTCCAGATGAGCTGGTTTCTCCGCCAGGATTTCGTTTGATTCGACCTAAGTTGCCTGTCGTCAGACCGCCTTTCGCGACGCCAGGGGATATGGAGGGCTCTTCTTCTCACGGGCAATCCGGTGTGGGTGGGAAAAAGCTGACAAGGGCTCGATCTCAATGGCAATTGTTCGGTCCAGGTGGAAGCCTCATAGCTGAATCAGGTTTTGCTTCAGGTGGTATTCGAAGCAGGGATGATTTCAGTCCGCTTGAAATGGGGATGTATAACAAGCGTCGTGAAGTGCTTGACTATCGAGGTGTTCCTCCTCCGTCAGTGCAGAAGGGTGAGCCGGAAGCAAAGCCAGAAGAGCTTGCACCAGTACTCGAACCCATTCCCCCGCCGTTGGACGTAGATCATTATAGTCCAAGCAAGCTTAGAATGATGCTTGAGGAGTATACCAGACAGCATTTGGGTCGACCTGTCCACCGGTTCATTCTGCAAGGAACATTCTTTCCGGATGGTGCGAGACAATTGCAGCAAAGAATCGATCTTTTGGTCTCAATCAAAGAGTAAGTTCATCACACTTCATTGCTTGTCCCACAATCTGACGGCTGATAATTTGATGACGTGTCTGGATATAGAGCTCTAGTGCGAAGCCCTCACCATCCTCTTACGGCGGCTGAAGTGCAGCTTTTGACAGGAGCCAAATTCAGAGACTGGCGCAAGATCGCAGCGGTAGTAGCCGACGAGCAAGATTTCCCACGTCGAGCACCGACAAGTGTGATACGTGCAATGGAGCAAGATGCATCCTTGTTATGGAGGGTGGAGGAGGTTCTACGTCGCTTTGCTCCACGAGCTTGGTAGCGAGTCTTGAAGCTTTTCCTTGGGGGGTGGTGGTGACGTGTAGTGACGGTTACTGCCAGGTATGAGCGAGATAGCTTCCTTTGGATGCATCGTGGATGGGGCCCGAGTGGAAGGGTGTTATTGGTAGCGCTGCTGCGAGCAAGGCTAGTAATKCAAGTATGAGTGTGGTCATGAAGACTTTTGTGTGCGAGTGATTGTTTGCAGGCATTGTGGTGAGGAAGAGAGGAGATGGTGGTTGTGAGAGATGGATTGTCGAAGCACATTCTGTAGGAGTAGGCTGAGGTGAGTGTGGCTGGAAGGGCGGTGAGGTGGTGGGTGACAGACTCAAATGAAGTTGAGCTTATGCTTTCGACTCGCACGGTCCTTCTTCCGTACAACAATCTCAGATGAACGGAATCCCATAGCCGCACCTGATCTAGATACTTTGTGTTCGAGGCTAAGCTTCGTACAATTCAAGCTCAAAACAGAATCGACTTCGATATGGACATTTCGGGGGGAGCAAACTAGAGATGGAACCCTTTAGCAACAGCTTGACGAAGTTCTTCCAGCATCTCATCATCACCCTTCTCCGCCTTGTTCATCATTCCTCTAACACTACCGCTCTCTGCTTCACCAGCATTCTCCTTACTCCATCCCGTGCTTGAGCCCGATTCACCGTGGCCCACACCACTTCCTTCTCCTTCTACCGGAACGATTCTAGTTTTTTTCATCCCTCCCTCCACCTTTCCCTTCCCCTTCTCCTCCTGAACCCTTTCGACTCTCTCCTTCTCCAACCTCTCCTCCTCATCCTTCCTCTTCACCACCTGCTCCACCCAATTCCAATGTCTCTCCCATCTCCCCTCTCCTTTCCTCACCTCCTCTCTCTCCCTCTGACTCACCTCCAAAAACCCAGCCCAATGTCTATACATCCCCTCCTCCCACCTTCTCCACTCCCTATCCAAACTCGCATACTCCAACACGGTCGCTATCTGTGTCATCCTCAACAATATACTCAGCTCCGCGAGTTGCATTTCATGTTCCAGCAGATCTTGCAGTGTGGCGTCGGGACGGTAGAGCTCGAGCTGGATGGATTGGGATTGAATGTTGATGGCTCGGATGAGTTGTTGTTCTTTGAGCCAGACTGAGAAGGGGGGTGGGGTGGGGTAGAGTCGGGGATGATAGCGGAGGTGAAGGGTGGAGTGGTAGTGGGCACGGAGAGAGGGCTCGGTCCAGAATCCGGGTGGACCTAGGATGGGTTGTGAGGAGGGGGGAACGGCGGAGGAAAGGGGGAAGTCGTAGGGTTCGAGATCGGCTCCTCGAGAGAGAAGAGCACGTCCGGCAGGTGGCGGTGGTAAGGGGGAAAGCGAAGGTGGTGGATTTTGAGTGAGGACGGGTTTGAATGCTAGGGAGAGGAGCAGTAAGAAAAAGATTGGTAAGAGTGACATCGTGAAGTGATCGAGTAGTATCGTAGCAAGGTAAAGCCAGGAATCATCGGCTGGCAGCGAATGCTAGCCAGTAAGTAAGATAACTCTGGGAAAGAAGCCTGATAACTTCCCGTCGATTTGAACGAATGTGGTCGAAGTCAAGAAGAAAGGTATAAAAGCACTTCATGAGTACAGTAGCAGCGTGCGATTCCAAGCGCCGGCCACCTGTGCAAGGACTGGTGTGAGAAGATCAAACACGCTTTACCTTCATTTGTGGCACCTTGTTGAAAAGTGGGATGTCGTTCACCGCGCTTCACTCGGGATGCTTTCCGTCATCTCACTCTTGTTTTGCTCGAATGTGGGTTGAGTGTTGGAATCATTTCTCCCTCCCTTGCGTGTTGGGTCCGAGAAAACCTCTCACACTTCTGATTGACGGTGTTGTGTAGCTCTTCCAAATGGCTTTGCGGCTGCATAAGGCACTTTGGCATTTCGACACATGGTCGCTGAGCATAGGGCTGATTTGTGACGCGCGAGCTGTAACTGCTGTAGCGAACAGGATCGGATCGACACTTCCAGCCCACTCTCAACATCTCAAGCATATTTCAACCAGCTCTGCCCTCCCCAAAGCGATATCCAAAAGCATCGAATCAGCTTGAGGTTAGTTGACACACAAGAAAAGTCAAGAAGGGTCTGTGAGTGCATATTTGGACAGCCGAACACCGTGCACGTGTTTCTTTTGGCCAAAAAGTCGCCCGCTGCAAGTCGTACGTCAGTCCGCGTAAACCTGTTACTCATTCTAGCATGATTAGCCGAGCAATCCCAACTCCATCCACAGTCTTGGTGATCATCACCAATCCCACTGCGCTCGAGAATTCTACCACCACCATCTCACCTTTGATCGCATTCACTTTGCAGCAAGAGGATTGTTGTCAAGATGAAAACTGCCTCTGGACACTATGACTTTCTCCATCGCCCTTCAACATCATTCTACCACCCAGACCCTTTTCCAACCCTAATCCACCGGTTGTTTCCACCACGACATCCACAAACACTCGAACACACTTCTTCCGCCCGCTTCGTCTCCCTTATCCGTCTGAGCTATGTTTTCATGGTTGTTTTTCCAATTCACATTTTCGCTGCGGTCATCTCCCACCTCCTGTATCCGAAATCGGTTTGGGAGAGGAGAGGATATGGTAGAGGGAAGTTCCCGACGAGATTGGCGGGATGGGGGTGGGGACAAACAATGGCAGTACCGTTGATAGGAAGTTTGTTTTGGGCACTTGTATATGGCACGCCAAAGGGGATGGGTTGGAGGGAGGAGAGGACTGTGCCTTGGGCGAGTAAATGGTTGTTCGGTAGAGGTCATGAGGGGTGGTGTATTGATGCTGAGACTGTAATCCTACCTCCCCTCCCCACTACTTCAACTGCTTCCTTCAGCAAGGTTCAACCCAAAGTGCAAGAGAATGGACTACGACACCGGGCGAATGGAAGCGCGGTGGAAAGAGCAGCTGCTGCAACTTCCACCCGTTCCAACCACCCCGCACCTGAACCTATCCCCTACGATACCGATAAAGAATCCATACCTCTCAACATTCTCCGAGGTCAAGTGGATGGAAAGCTGTTCGGAGTGAAACCTCAACCAGTAGCTGCATTTTGGCAGTGGAAATCACTCGCCTCCTCCGTTTCGCACGGCTTGGTTACATCTGTTAAACCTGGACATGATTTGGCTGGAATAGGTTCTGGTCCTGCTCTATCACCGGACGAACGAATGGTGTTGTTTTTCGTCGGAGGAGGTTATCATTCCGGTCATGCGCCTCAGGGTCCACTTTCATGGACGGTTTGTCGACAAACTTCCCTCCGCGTCCTAGGCGTCAATTTCCGAAAGGCTACGAGTGATAGTAGAGCGTTCCCAGCGGCGTTGCAGGATGCACTTGCAGCTTGGGTTTATGTTACCAAACGGTTGGGGTTTAAAGCTGAAAATGTGATTTTGATGGGCGATTCTGCGGGGGGTGGTTTGGCCCTCACTCTGCAGCTTTATCTCAGTGCTTTGATGTGGAGTAATGATGGAGGCGAGTTAGGTAGGGCGAAAAAGTTGGTACTGCATAGTCCAATGACTGACCTAACTCTTGGTACCAACAGTTTCACGGAGAATGAAGGGGTGGATATTATCACACCATACATGTGCAGTCTCGCAAGAGACAATTATCTTCGTCACATCATACACGTTGGCAACCGTCACAATCCTCACATCCTCCCAGCTCAATTTACAGGAGAATCTCGAATAGACGCTATCGCTTCCCGCTACTCCCCCTCCGATCTTCGCACCCTTGCCCGCGAACTCGCCTCAACAATCCTAGACCTCGGTCCATTCCACCCCCTCTTCTCTCCCGGTTTAGACGCTAGAACGAACAAGTACCTAGCGCAAACACTCCACCTCCTCACCCCACCACCAACAGGAGGGGAGCAAGGGATGGAGATGTTAGTTACTGCAGGAGGAGCAGAGCTGTTCATTGATCAGATCCGACTTTTTGTAAGGAATATTGTAGATTTAGGGGGTGAAGGGGTTAAGGTGAGTTTGGTGGAGTGTAGAGATTGGCATCATGTATTTGCATTTATGAGCTTGCCGGGGAGTGTGAAGGCGGAGGTGGAGGATGCGGTGAGGACGTTTATGCTTGGATAGAGATGCTGGGGATGGAAGGGTTGATGAGATGCTGTTTTCGCTTCTGGGCTGCGAGCTCGGCTGGATCAGATCCGCACATACATCGTTTTCTCACCAGATTCCACTTTCAAAGATTACGAGGTGATGGCCAACACTGCATAGATCAGAACTGTATGTCTATTCTTCCATTTCTACCTAAGAAGATTCATGCGCTATCCTTCTCCCTCACCACCACACTGCAACCCGCACCAGTGCAGTCGTACAAAAAAGCTCGCGTGTCAGTGACTGCTATCTTCACTCTGCACCCGTGAGTTTCTACTTACTGAAAATGACTCAACCCCGGAACAGTCCTCAACGCAGGAGGGTTACAGAACCAAGCGGTTTCAAATTTCTCCTCTGGCCAGATTTTCTTGATATATGCTGTAACGTGTCTTGATGCCCAATGGTGAGCTTTACTAATAGCTTCGTTTGACAGGACTGGTTTGGTTTGTTGTGCAAGTTTTGCTTGTGAATAACTGCCCAGAATCTCGGGAATCTCTTTTCCCTCCCAAGTGAAGGTTGGGTTGGAGGGGGAGGAGGGGGTGAAGCCGGTGAAACCGCGGATGCCGTCACCGGTGACACAGTTGTAGAGTTCCTCGCGAAGCGATTCGGGAAAAGGAGTATCTGGAGTGGAAAAAAGGGATGGGTGGAGGATGGGGAGTTTGCTCCAAACACACCAATGCGTACAACCTGCCGGGATACCGTACGGCCAATCATTGGGGATGGTCTTGACAAGACTTTCTCCCTGCAGTCCATCAACATCGGCATCGGAGACAAAGTGTCGGAGGACGATGCCGGGTTGAGTTGGGTGCGGAAGGATTTTTTCGGGCCATGTTTCTTTCACCGCTTCGAGCGGTAACCTGGTCCCATTAGGTGTACTAACCCCCGAACCACCGCTGGAATGAGAGAGGATGGATAAAGGATCTTTTTGGGGACGATCGAGCATATTTGGGCCGACGTTAAGTTGCTTTTCTGTAGGCCAACCAAGACGAACTTGACGAATGTAATTTTCTATTCCGTCGTACTGCGCTCGTACTCCAGGTGCAAATGCGCGGTAGGCAGTATCGCAGGTAGGATCGCGGAAGAGTTGATCGAGATCACCGTGCGAGAGAATGTCAATGATGTATTGCCATGACATGAATCGGGAGGCGGAGGAAGGGGAAGGGTTGGGAAAGAATGATCCGGGGGAACGGGTTTCGATGTAGGAAGGGAGATGGCGAAATACCATCGGATCGGATGCGGCTCCGACTGCCGGTTCGGGGTAGGTGTCGGACATGGTTGAGGTCAAGTTTGAGGTACGTGGTGATGGTGGTTGAGATGATGATGAGGAGATGGAGGTGGTGAGAGGATAGTCCGTGCACAGCGGGGACGCTTGTGCATTTCTTCTGAAAACGCGTGGCGTAAACTGAAACAATTCAACGCCGGCGAACCCCGCTCAGCACAAAGAGACAGACATGTCCACCAATGGTTCCTACTAAACTCTCATCGCAATCTCGCAATCATTGTTTGTCACGAGCTTTGTCACACGGCATGATATCGTCTGTGTTCGTTCGTTCAAGATGCTAATATTGCATTTTAAGATGAAGCAAGAGCTAGCGCAGCAGCAAACAACAACTACAGGAGGGGAATTGAAGGTGTAAAAACTATGAAAAGAAATCTAGCAGAAACCGAAAGAGAAGAAAGGAGCACTTTATTGTTATCCGAAGTTGGTTTGTTTGCTGCGAAGCGTTGCATGAGGAAAAAGGCAAGGTATCACTCG
Source organism: Ustilago shanxiensis (assembly GCA_019972555.1). NCBI lineage: Eukaryota > Fungi > Basidiomycota > Ustilaginomycetes > Ustilaginales > Ustilaginaceae > Ustilago > Ustilago shanxiensis. Next base: position 144,741 of record BPMX01000010.1, on the reverse strand, counting down.
CGGCCCCTATACTGTGAGGACCGATCAAGTTTTGTTTCAAAAGATAAAAGCAATGGACATCTAAGCCTGGCTCTTGATGATCTTTGCAGCGTACTCCGCAACACCGTAAATGGTAGCCTGAATGTGAGCAGCGATGTGCAAAGGCATGATGGAAGCATCAACCACACGGAGGTTCATTGTACCGTACACCCTCAAGCTTGGGTCGACGACACCACCCTGGTTCCTGGGAAGCATGGATGCGGTTCCAATGGGATGGTATTCGGTGACGGAGGTGGTCTTGGTGTAGGTCTCGAGGTCGACGTTTCCTGGCCAGTATTCACCTACGACCATGTCGCTGTAAGCCTTGGAGAGACCGACACGACGGGTGTAGTTGGTACCAGCAGTGGAGATTTCAGTGTCAAAGGGAACCGAGAAGTACTTGGGGTCGATCAAAGGGTATTTGGTAGGGTCCGAAGACTGGATGTGGATGGAACCACGAGAGAACAAGTGCTGGTTGGCAGCAAGGATGGTGAAGTAGGTCTCGTCGGGCTTGGGAGCACCAGTGCCGGCAAAGTATCCGTCAATACCAATGAGTTCCATCTGACCAACCTTGTCAGGGTAGTTGTTGAGGAAGTCGAGCTGCTTCTGCAGAGTGGGCTTGTAAGGAGCACGGCTGGCGGAAACGTACTTGGTAACCTCGGCAATCATAGCCTTGGCACGCTGCTCGCCAACAACACGGGCAAGCGAAACGTACGAGATGGAAGGAACCGTCTCGGTAAGGATGGAAGTCTGGTTGGCCTTGTACGCAGCGGCCTGTTCAGCAGCGAAAGTCTGATTGGATCGAAGCGAGTCGAGAGTCTGGAATCCAGGCTTGAGGTTGTAGACAGTAGCAGAGTAGGTGTGGTCCTGAAGGTTCTCACCAACGTTGGCGTTTTCGTAAAGAACCTTGACACCAGCCTTGTTCAAAACATCCTTGGAGCCGATACCGGAAAGCTCAAGGAGCTGAGGAGAGTTGACGGTACCACCGGAGAGAATGACCTCCTTAGTAGCATTGACAGTGTAAGTCTGACCGTTGCTGGTAAAAGTAACACCGCTAGCCCAGAGCTCTCCACAGCTGGTGTCGAAGTTGACCTTGGAGACGAGGGCGTTGGTGAGAACATCGAGGTTCTTGCGTGCCTGGTTGGGGAAGAGGTAGGCGGGGGCAGAGTAGGAACGGGTGTAGTTGGAAGGGTTGATATCCGAAGGTTGCTGGGAAACACCGACGTTCTCACCAGCAAGAGGCTGGTCGTTCTTGGGGATGCCGAGACTGAGGAGAGCGGGGATCCATCGCTGAACCTGGTTGGAAATGTAGTTGGGGAAAGAAACCTGGATAGGACCCGAGTTACCGTAGTCTGAGGCGACGGGCTTGACACCGAGCAAGTCAGCGTTCTGCTGCGAAGGGGCGTGGAACTTTTCCGACTTCTTCATAGCCGAGTAAAGGTTGTTCCAGTTCCATCCAGGGTTACCGAGCTGCTCCCAAGCATCGATCTCATAACGAGAGGAACGATCCCAGACGAGGAAGTTCAAGGCAGATGAACCACCGAGAACGCGACCTCGAGGCCAGCCGGAAGAAGGAACACCGTTCTCAGGGCGAGCGACGGTGGTGTAGTTCCAATCGTAAACGGTACCGAGATCAGCACCGAACTGACCAGGAGTGTCAATGATGCCGACACCGAAACCGTTGCCACCTGCTTCGAGAACACCGACCTTGTACTTGCCACCTTCGGAGAGACGAGCGGCAAGAGCAAGACCGGCGGTACCGGCACCAACGACAAGGTAGTCGTACTGCTTCTTGGAGAAGGCGGCGGCGTCGTTGGTGATGGCACGAGCAGCGAGGTGCTGGTTTTCAGCGATGCGAGAGGCCATTTCGGAACGAGGGCTAACCTTGGTCCAAGCGACTGGGTTAGCTGCGACGGCAGTAGCGCCAGCCAGAGTGGCGGCGGCGACAAGAATGGTGGACTTCATTTGGGCGAAAGGCTGCTGTATAATGTGGTGGTGATGGTGATGATGGTGGCGGTGGACGTCGTGAGAGGTAGGAGTTGGTATATGAGAACTCTACGAGACTATCCAAAGGTATCCGAACCGTGGAAGGGAACAGGTAAGAGACGGAGGGAGGAAGGGTGAGGTTGGGTGGTGGTGGTGAAGAAGGATAGAAGGGGGGATGGGAATGTAGAAAGTTAGTGGAAGCGAGACCGAATGTATGGATATAGGATATTACGAGCGAGGAAGCGAGGAAGAGCAACAAGCGAGATGAAGAGGCTGCTTCAGTGGGGGGGACCAGGAGAAGAGACGGGAGTTGTCAAAAGAATAACCGCTGTTTCCTCTGCTGCTKCTGCTACACAGTTCCTTATGTGGCTGTTTGCGAGGTTGGATAGTGGTACACAGGTGCAAGGGGGGGCCAGAGTCACAAACACAGACCAGAACACTGCCCGGGGAGAAGCGATCCGTCCCATGAGGGGGACTCGAAGGCACAAGCGAGAACCAAACGGGCCGAAAGCAGAAAGCAGAAAGAAGCAGATGGAGATGAGAAGGCCCTGGGGTTCATGCTGATGCTGTATACGATGATTGTCAACACGGACACACACACACACGTATTGTGCCCGACAAAGCTGTGGCGAGGAGATTGTCTCGGTCGAGGCGGCGAAACAGCTTTCGGAACAATCTTTCCACAGCCATGCTCACACAGTGTCGGTGTAAATGCACAACAGAGTGGCGAACAAGCGACACAACGGCGATCAGAGAGCCGATTGGAAGCACAACAGAAGCAGTAGCAGTGTAGCAGATGCAGATGCAGCAAGCACAAGCAAGCCACGATAGAATTCATATATGCAAACAATGCAACCGCCGAAATCCACACAATACAGACACAACTTTGCCGGCGAGTCAACACAAAAGTCACAGAGTGGCGCTGCACAACTTTGAATCGTGAGAATGTCCATTTAGATTAAATAAAAATAAAATGAAAGAGAAAAGATTTCATTTTGCTTTGCTGCAGAGCAACGAGTGTCGGATTGTACAGTAGCCGATCTTCATTTCTACATTGCAGCAGCAGGTGTTGTTGTCAACCCTCGAATCTGATCTTTCCTGCTGTTTTACACTTTTAACGCCCAACTCGTAGCTCAGCAGACGAATCAGAAGACAAGAACAAAACGTGGTCCTGGAATATTCCAACTCCTCCTCTCTTTGTGGCGACCGAAATGGTTTTTGTGTTGCTCTCAATCGGTATTTCCGACATGTGTGTGTGTGTATCTCGAAGGCCGTCGTCTACTTTGGCTTGCGGCTTTGATCCAACAGCACTTCTGTGGCCTCTCTCTCCTTGAACAGCTTTTCGGTTTGGCGGACGTTGGCTCATCTGCAGCGTGATTGTATTGACCGATCAACTCTTGATCCGTTACGACATCTACAGTGCTGTCTATTGTGCAGTCATACGCAGGCACAAGAGCAACTTCGCATCGAACAAAGAGATCAGGTACGCAAAGCACATCCAAGATGGAGCGAGAAGAGCCGAATTTACGCAAAGCAACATCTGAGACATTCACTAAGACCTCGACGCTTTCATTCGCCACCATGAATGATCAGATCTTTCCGTCGATCCCATCATCCCCTTTCTCCATCGGGTCGAGGTTGTACCGTCGTTTGTCTAACAGTTGAGGAAGTGAATGGCGAATCGAACGTCGGTGTGTTGGCACCTTGATACCGGTGAGTCGCAGAGATGTATCTGCATCGTGCGAGTTGTGCGAATTGCGACTTGACTCGAGCCATGGGTCAAACCAAAAGAAGGCTGCAGAATTCATTTCTTTGCAAGCAACTCAACAGGTAGGCTCGTTTGCTGCAGTCAACGCCAAAGTGGCACTTGACGCGAGTGTGGCGAATCAAAACGACTCTTGGCTTCTTTTCCGCAGAAACACGGCCCACCCATAGCCCTTTTTTGACAGGTTTGGCGCGAGGCGGGGCGGAATCTCACTCTTTTTCAAGTTCACATGTCTTGAAAGTCCGAGATGGGAAAATCCTTCAGAAGAAAATTAAAAACCTTCTTTTGCACAGGTCACTCGTCCGATGCCTAGTTGGGATTTAGAGCTTCAAAGGCATGAAAATAAGGCAAGCTCGCACGGACATTATTATTCGTCGTTTTGGATTTTCAGGGTGCTCTCGCTTCCTCTGACATTTGAGGGTTCACCGTCAGCTGGTCCAACCTGCCCTCGCCACAAGCTTGTCGAAATCGGACTCCAAAGAGACTGTACTCTACGCCCAACCAGCTCAAAAGGAGATTGTCGGCACACACGACGCCCAAATACGACGATTTCTCAACATGTCGCTGTTCATCTCCGCTTCAATCATACAAACGCAGTTGCTCTCATTGTGTTGAAAGAACCAAAGACGTCGGTCAAATGTCGGCTGTCTGCCAGTATGAACTTGTTGTTTTTTTTTGCGGCCATTGTTCGTTGCTTCTGTGCAGAGAGCATGAAATCTAACTAACGTTGCTAGTGTACGACAGTGGGAAGAGAAGAAAAGAGTTGCATACGAAATGGCAAGTTTGTCAATGCCCGCATTCTGTGTAACAACAACAATTAGTTCATTTTGGGTAGTCAAGCAGAAGCCGAATCAACATAGGAACACAGGCACAAGAGCGTAGTAGCTGAGAGCATACCAAGATTTGACTTGCAAGTGTGGGAATCGCCGACGCGTTGCATAGCGCGTCAAACAAATTCAAAAAGCTTAAAAAATTCCAGTCGCGGGGCCTTCGAGATTTTGGAGTCAACGTTGATGCTGTGGGCGTGCAGAGGCAAAAGCAAGTGTCGATTCAGAGATCGAGATCTGATCTACAGCACCATCTCATTCTCTCGACTGTTCCTGGAAAGCAGACAGAGAGGGAGGAAGAAAGAGGTTGGAAACTCACATAGAGTCGGACTTGAGGTTCCAGACGTGCATATGTCTTTCTTTTCCCCGTTTTTGAATTGAGCACTCGCCCGAATCACGACAGGGCCAGAAAGAAGCCTGCACTCCTCCTCACACAATATGCACACTTCATAACCATTGCTCTCTCACTCTGAACCGCAATTATTAGCCGGGTGACATGCGGTAGTCTTGACCTTGACCTCCGGAACAGGTTAGACTCGAATCCGAAAACAAAAGATGCAGAGTCAACCGTTGGAAAATTATAGCCGCGCAATATAGTACTTGTCTGCACTCTTGCATCTCGCCAAAGCATGCTTCGATTGCGCTTTGCACTCCTGCTCTCTATCTCCGCGCTTGATTCTCCGCTCCTCTTACATCAAACAATATTGTTCCTGTTCTTGCTCCATCGGCAAAGATGAGCGCAACATGAAGCATCATGGTGTTGCCACAAGCCGAGTTCCCAAGAGATCTACCCTACATTCGGCTTGCCGCATCTCACTCGATGTTCTTGCTTGGATGATAACTTTAGGCGCGGAAAATAGACTCTACCCGAGCTGTTATGAGAGCCCCTTACAGCCCTTTTAGCGCTTCTCAATCACGAGGTCGTTTTGTTTCAAACGTCATCGTTAGTCGCCTCACATCAGGTGCATGATCGCCGAGCCTCTCTTGCAGCAAATGAAGTGAGGCAAGTGACCAGAAGCAAGTTCGGGAGTAGTGTGTATGTGAAGGTGATGGTGGTTGTCGTGTAGATGTTCTTGCTGCCTGTACGTGGGCGTTGTTCTTTTTTTCTGGTGTTGGTGGCTTTGCTTCCGCCCATCCTGCTCCGCATCTTTGCATTTTCTTTTGTCGTCTTGTTTGAGCTGCTCGGACATCGCGGCACGGCTAATCTTCAGCGGTCATTTCATAACATACAGTGTACTGTACTGTACTGTACTGTACTGTACTGTACTGTTTCCTTTGGTACCCTTGAAAGATCATTGATCGCCTCGAGTCCAGGGAAATCAAATAGTGTTACGCCGTCAAACGTCACAGTCATTAAATCGTGCCTGATCCGCTGTTACGCCGAGTAATATCACATGTGATATTCGTGTGAAGATTTTCGACCTTCCTCTTCGAGCGTGATTCTGATGCGGAGACCCCTATCAGCGCTTGACTGCGTTGATGGAAATACAATTTCTGCTCGTTTGGCAGCTGTCATACTTTGAACACTTTCAATACACACGAGTGCGAATTTGTAGTTCAACGAGGTGCCAAAGCGAAAGAAAGTATTGAGTGGACCCTGACGAGAAAGTGTAGAACTTCACTCAGGGGCAGGCAGATATATTCACTCTCCGCATCATCAACCTACTGTAACTTCTTTCCATTCTAACGTTCGCCATTCATTCGCTCAACCCTTCCACGCAATGCTTGAAACAAAGACAGCAACCAGAAGATATAGAGTAAATGATACAAGATCAATGCGAGGACTGTGAAGGAACAGAGAGTGAGGAGAGTGATTCGAAGAAGCATGCGGTCTGCGTGTCGTACAATGGCCCGTGTTCAAGCCCTTTTCTAATGACATGAAACGAGGCTGTTGGCTTCGACTTCCAGCATTCTGCATGTAACAGTGCACAAAGGAGCGGTGAGGAGCGTTGAGAAGAAACAAGTCGAGTCGATGCACGAGTCGCATCGTGAGGCTTTGCTTCCGATGTGTTGAAACTCTCATCGACTCCTATTCTCCGCTGCGATGCTCTACAGTACTCTGCAATTCAGCCCCCGAACAATGCAATCTTCCTCTCTGGCACGATACACAGACCCCTTCCCTCCTTCAGCCTCGAGAAGATTGCTTCTTGGCAAATGTGATCAGAGACAAGCACAGCAGCACATGTCAAACAGGAACCGACTGTCACCTCCACACGTTCACTCTGTCACATTCACCTCTCACCTTCTTGGAAAGCTGACTTGATCTTCGTCTCAGGGCCTCACAATCTTCCTTCCTGTCATCTTTCATCTTTGCCTCTCGACACTACCACACGCTCCTTACCACACTGCCACTAACAACACCTCCACTACTTGGCAGTCTCTATCGCCACCAAACAGACAACCATGTCGCATACCGTGGCCCTCTAACCTCACGCAATTCGCCCCTTCCGCTGCCGTTGGGCAGTGAGCCATCAGTCTGGTCACCGGAGGCACATATTCGTACATTCATCACACACCATCCTATCCTCCCAATACCATTGCTGTCGCACCTGCTTGCTTCGTGCTAGCGCTCAGCTCGCATCCTCATTTGGCCCATCATGGTCAACATGACCTGTCCCACCATCCCAGACAAGCCTTCCGATCCCAAACCTTTCTTCGAGAATGGCAACGTCGACTTCAAAGCTCACGATGTCGGCTGGCTCATCTGTGGTATCATGGCGCTCATCGCCACCATCTCCTCCTTCTGGCTCATCTGGAAGCATCTCACCTACTACACCTGTCCTCAGCAGCAACGTCATATCGTCCGTCTCCTCATCATGGTTCCCATCTACGCCATTGTCTCGTTCATGTCCTACCTGTTCTACCACGAAGCACTCTACTACCAAACCATTCGAGATTGTTACGAAGCCGTTCTCGTCACTTCCTTCTTCTACCTTATTCTCGCTTACACTGGTGATACTAGAGCAGAACAGCATGATCTTTTTCGCAACATCGAAATCAAGGATCGTTTTTGGGTCTGGCCGTTGGGATCGTGGAAGTATAAGCCGGAAGGACTTCACTTTTTGTGGCTCATGAAGATCTGCGTTCTGCAGTATGCCATCTTTCGACCGCTCTGTACATTTGTTGCTGTCGGCACAGAGTACTTTGGATATTACTGTTTGCATAGCTGGATGCCTTGGTTCACACACGTCTGGTGTGCGTTGATCATCAGTATTTCCGTCACCGTGGCTATGTACTGTCTTATCCAGCTCTATATGCCTATACGTAAACTCGTCGATCCATACAAGCCCATCCTCAAGTTTCTCGCCATCAAAACCATCGTCTTTATCACTTTCTGGCAGGACACCCTCCTTTCCTTCCTCGTCAGCTTCAACGTCATCAAAGAGACCGAGTATTTCACCGCCGAACAAATCCAAGCCGGAATAAATGCTCTCCTCCAATGCTTCTGGATGCTCCTCTTCGGCTTTATCCACATCAAAGCCTTCAGCTATCTTCCCTATCGACCTGAAGACCGTTCCCGTACCACTTTGCGCGGCAAAGCATTGCTCGACTCGCTAGACTTCCGAGATTGGTTCTTTGAGATGAAGGAAAGCACACGCTATATAGCCGCTCGACGCAAAGGTCGCAACTACACCTTGGCAGAGGATCTTCGTGCTAAGCGTCATGAGCATCTGCTTAACGCACTGGGCAAAGAGAGGAACGCCAACCTGGATGCAGAGATCGATATGGAGAAAGCGACCATGCCCACGTTTTGGAAGAATCCGGAAGATGCGCAGTTTTGGACTCCTACCAGTGACGAGTCTGATTCTGGATACGGTGGTAGTAAGAATGCGGACTCGGAGGCAAAGTCTGGTTCGAGACTGAGCAATGGTGCTAATGATGCGTATACTGCACTGCCGAACCAGGTAGGTGGGAGAAGTAGCAAGTTTGTGGCGGACAAGGCAGCAACGACGGCTTCGCGCGACTCACATGCTCAGAGAGCGGCGGAATTGCAAAGACTTGTCGCTGAACTAGATCTGCAAGATGTTGATCAATCCATCGTCGGTGCTGAAGATCATGATTATGGGTACGAGGATGAGAAGTACGAACGAGCTGGGTTGATGACCAGTCAGCCTGGGTCTGGCAAGAAGACTGGAGATTTGGAAGCGCCCAACAAGGAGCTTCATCCAGAATTGACGCAATACCATATCCCCACAATTCAGCTCGCCAATGTTCCATCGCTCAGCTACGACCATGACTCTACCTCAGCTTCAGCTTCAGCATCGGGTAGTGGCAGAAGAGGAAAAGATCTCAGTGCAGTAGCCGAAGAAGATGACGGAGCCCCCGACCAGCGTGTAACTGCTGGCGTCGGTGCATTCGTTGTTGCAGCTTGGCTCGGTTGGAACAACTCCACCACCCAACCCTCCAACCTGCCTGCTGCGGAAAGCGATCAGTTCCTTCACCCTGGTGGAACGTACGGTGCTCGAGTCGCAGCAACCACCCCTGATGCAGAAGGTACAGGTTGGTGGAAAAACTACTGGGATCGAGTTTCCAACTCTGGCAGTCGCGAACCTTCCATCGCAGGATTCGAAGAGGAAGATAAACAACCTCTTACTACCGAACGTCCAGCTGTCATACGTCAAGTCACTGCTGGGTCTTGGGGTATCGAACGTCAACCCCACCATCAACAGCAGAGGGGATTACCACAACCACCAACGCTCAACATCAACACACAGCCGAACCACGCTGGTGAGGAGAGTGTCGATAGTGCCGCTTCTCCCTCCTCTTCCTTCATCAGCCCACACGTCAACTCTCCCCTCTCGCGACTGATCCAAACCTCACGAGATTCTTTCAGCTCTCTGAACAGGGATGAGATTCGAGATCAACTCTTAACTCAACCTTCCCGAACTCCCGTCTCCACCACAACATCAGCAATCAAAGCTATCCCAGCAGCAACTCGTCCTAATCTGGCAGCTCGCAACACTTCCTTCGCTCCATCTTCCAACCAAGCCAGTATCAGTCGGGTTACGACCACAACTACAGATCGACGCTCTGCCGCCGCTGCATCGCATTATTCGTCTGCGAGGGAGATGGCGAGTGAAATGATGGCTTCCAACGACACAGCTCATCCGATCAAATTTGTTGATGCTCTACTACCCCCCTCTGAAGTAGAGGAGGAAAGGGAGGAGGGGGGAAAGGGAAAAGTTTTACCACCAGCTGTAGGACCGAAAGGTAAGCTGGTGAATTTGGTACTACCGAATCCATTATCGCCTGCTAGGTTTCCCTATGGTCAGGAAGGAACTGACGTTGTACAGTCAGCGAAAGAAGTTTCGGGAAGCTTGAAATGGGCTCATCAATCTAAACCTGTAAAACCGAAAGAAGAAGTTCCGGTTGCGAGACTTCCTGAGGGAAAAGGTCGTATTACTGTTGGTGCGCTATCTTTGGCTCAACATAAAGCGCTTGTCGAGTCGCAACCTCCTCCTCCTCCCCTAGCTCCCGGTCGATTAGGCTCGGCACCGAAATCAATCCTCACAGCCAACTCTAAGCATGCAGGTGGGAAACTTGTCCTCCCTGCACCATCAAAACTCGCCACCACCGAGGCGGAGGATCCTTATCGTGCTTCCATCTCCCAACCCAACCCTGTCACCACAACTAACCCGAAAGAGCAGGATAGGGTGGGTGGGAGTGTAACGACCTCAGCAAGGACTTCGATGGGAGGAACAGCATTTGAAGTGGGGAGTATAGTTCCAAGATCTGCTGTTGTACGCGCATCGATGCCGTTAGGTGGATACTATGATTCCATTCGATCCCAACATGCAAGACATTCTTACACACCGATACTGTCTGGAGTACGACCCGCAATGTTACCTCCCCACCCCTCTCTCCAACAGCAGCCTCAGGGCGGATATCGACAACACCCGCCACAATCTCAACACTACGCGCCCCGTCCCCAATACCCAAATCAGCGACCTTACCCTGATCCTCCGCAATTCCAACCCCAACCACAACCAGACCAAAGAGGAGGTGGGAGGAGTCGATTCCAATTCGAGTACTATCGAGAATAGATTACCTCCGTCTATCTCACTTAATGTTTTACGAACAAATGATTTTTTTGCAATGATACCAAGCCTTTTTACGCCTTCTTTTTTGAACCCAATTTCTTAGCCCTGATATCGTGCTCATTTTCCATCTGTGATTCTGAATCTATACGACTACACAAGCTGTGTGCTAAATATGACTATCGAACCTCCCATCGCAGCCCCTACAGATGAAACCCTCCTCTCCAACCCTCGGAACCCTCCTGAACCCAGCAGTCAAGCTCTTCATTTCATCCCTTCTCAGCAAATTATCAAAAAGATCCATCCTTTTCTTCTCCTCCGTCAAACCCCAACGTCGTAGCGTCGCCCACATCCGACCGTTCCTTGAATAAGGATCCACATAAGGATTGTCAAAATTGTCATATGCACGGTCCGTATCAGCGCTGGAGGAATTGTAACCGTCATCTTCATATCGATCGTAGTCGAAGGTATGTTCGGATTCGTCGGAGTATAGATCATGGTCGGAGGGTGGGGTGGAATTGGACGATTCGGATGGGATGAGGTTGTCAGGAAGATGAGAGAGGGAATAGGTGGAGATGTGACGATCGTGATGGAAGTCGAGTTCGTCGGGGGAGGAGGAGTACATGGGATCATTACGCATAGCTGTGAGGAAGTTTTCGACTGTTGCTTCTCCCTCTCCTTGAGTCTCAGCCTCAGCCTCAGCATCATGCTCTTGCGACTGCTGCTGCGCCGCGTTGTGGTCATCGTCTTGCTCGGCGGCTTGATCTTGGAGCGTCGGCCGTATTCTTGTGTCCTCGCGTACTGCATCATCAGCTTGGCTTTGCGGATAGTCGGACTCTGAAGAATCTAGATGACTTTCTTCGTGGTCATCGCCATCCTCGTCGTCATGGATATCGTCTTCGTCGTGGATATTGTCTTCGTCAGTGCTCTCGTCGGTATCGTCCTCGCTGTCAGCCAACTGACGTTGTGAAGCCCTAAGACGAGCCCCTGCGCCAAAGCCAATGATAAGAGGATTTCCATCGGTCCCACCTGCAACGCCGAAGAGGTGCTCATCGTCGTCTTCATCCTCGTCTTCATCCTCGTCCAAGAGAGAAGCACTAGAAGGGGGCAGAAGCATACGACGTCGAGTGCCGCCTGTTTTGCGTTCCTCTTTATACGGGCTTGTCGAAGGTCGCAATTCGACAGCACTGAGCACAGAAGCCGAGTGTACTCCGATGTCCGATGTGATACCAGCTGTGAGAATCAATGGTAAAGTTGGATGGATAAGAGCTGTGTTGATTATGCTTCGACCACCGCAGAGCACATGAGCGAATTGGTTCAGTCTGGCTGGACGGACGATGCGAGGAGCGCGCAGTATAGAACCGGCACAGTAAGCGACTTCGGAATGATGGTCAACCTGTTCCTCTGACACCAGATCCAAATCGCTATCGTCATGGTCGTCATGGTCGTCATCGTCGTCATCTTCTTCATCGGCGCTACTGGGTGCTGCACGGGGAACACCATTTGGCTGCGAGCTCTCGACCAACTTGGGCGTCTGCTTTTCTGTTGTCTTCGGATGGAGTTGTGCTGTGTCATGAAGCCATTTTTCTCGATTGACGTACTCGCGTCGAAGCTCGAGTTCATCTCTGGAAGGAATCGCGAAGACATACGCGCGAAAGTCGTCGCTGCCAATGGCGAAGTGGAGCTTTCCCGTCAGACTTTCGAGACCGAAAGAGCCATGCTTGATGGTGCAGCATGATGAAAGCTTCTTTGGCGCTGCAGGAGTGTCCTCAGGTATGCCCAGCCACTGGCAGTATCCCTTTGGAACGGGATCCGGGACGACAGTGGATTCCAGGGTGGCAAGAGGATCAGGATCGTTGACAGCATAGATAGTAGGATGATAACGTGAGATGCTCGAGGCGAGGAAGCGACCTTGTGGATCAAAGCGGATACTGTTGGTTTCTGCGGCAGCGGCTATGAGGCCCCTTGTAGATGAGTTCTGCATGAGTCCAGTGTGATAGCTGACGACGGCGTCTTTGGTAGTAAGAGGACGGTGTTGGTCTGCGCCGAAGCATTGACGTACATCGTATAGTCGCGTGCTGCCAGTGACACGACCGCAGGTAGCAGCTGCAAAAGTATTGCCATCGGAAGTGTTTGGGTTCCACTGGACGGAGGAAAAGCCGGCGACTGCGTCTGAACGAGCAGCAGCGACAGCGTCGTGTGGTATGCGAATATCGATGAGCTTGAGATTGCCGCTATCATCGCAGCTAAGCAGTAAATTGGGGTTGGTAGGATGTGTCGAGAGCTCGGGTACAGAGTCGTCATGCCCACCGATGGAAGCAGGATTGAGAGGCGATCTTGACTCTGGCTTCATTGGGACGGTGCCGCGAATGGGTAGACTGGAATGCTCTACATCGTAGTAGAGAATTTGACTGTCGTTTCCAGTAGAGAAGAGATACTTGTTCTGTGCTGACCAGGAGAGGGAGAAGATGTTGGATTGATGACCATGAAGGATTGCCAGAGGGACTTGGTCCTGTTTTTCGGAGAGGTCGACAAACATGTCTCTGATGTGAATCTCGCAGTCGTCACCTCCACTTGCAAGGTATCTGCCGTGATCGCGAGAGAAGGCAAGTGCATTGATGCAGGAGAGGTGGCCAAGAAGCGAGCTGCGGGAACAAAACTGCGATTGATTTGTATGGAATTGCAGGGTTGAATGTCGATTGCCGAGAGATTGTGCTAGTGTATGCTTGATCCCACCGAACGGCAAACGAGGCGCAGCGATTGTTTCGCATGGGAGACCGTTGCGCAAGAGGTAAGAAGCATCTAAATGCGGTCCAACATGTGAATGTGCTTTGTCGAATACAATAGTGGGATCTATTGTGTTGCCGCAGAGGTCGGCAACAGCAACACCATGTTGCCAGACGTGGACGATGTCGTCGGCATCATCGCTGACACTCAATATTGCGGCCTGCTGAGTGTCTGTAGACTGGGTTCTCGAATACTTGATACCTTTCTTCGGCGTTTCTATGTCACCAGAATATTGTCTTTTGCGTGTTGCCACCATCTTTTGGGGTGAAGACAGTGGCTACTGCTAGGTGAATGTGATTCGTAAGGAGACTTTTGAATCCGAGCTTCGAGGCTCAGAACGATCTAGGTAGTCATTGCCAATGAAATTGTGGGTCGTCGTGCGATCCGTAGAGATCTCAGCACACACACTGTGTTCTCGTGCTGCGTTCGCTGTTGAGATGGTGTGAGTGGACGATTGAGAGATGGAAAGGTTGACAGGGCTGTATCAGCAATCAAAGGAGCTCTCTTTCGAGGTGAATGCGGAGAGTCCGAGTTCCGAGTCGAAGCAGTTGGCCAACTGTGACTGGCAAAAGGCGGCTAAAGTTGAATTTCATGTCCGCAATAATAATTCGGGAGGCGGCAAGAAAGGAGAGAAGAAGGAAAGCAAATGCTCAGTCGGCAATTCGTTGTCCGTGGAAAAAGCAGAGAAGAGAAAAAGGAACAGAAAAAAAAAGAGGCCGGAAAGCATCCGATCAAAGCACCGCACGCCTGTGGAGACGGTTTGTGACTCCAAAACAGCAGTGCGAATATGCAGGAACTCTCTCTTGCTCTCTCTTTCTTTGACATCTTCCATCCGTCACCATTCATCCTTCTTCATCGGCTTCGCGGTGCCTTTTCATCATACTTCTCTATATACCATCACAAGGTGACACAGTAGCGGCTACGCCGAACTAGAATAGAGAGGCGAGGAAAGGTTTCGGAGAGTACCGAATTCTATCGGACTGACTGTAGAGAGAACAACATCGACATTGGTTGATCTTTCGGAAAAGCATTCCTCTGACTCGACTCGCTTCACTTACATCCGAAAGCATTCTATGCCCATCGTCCACCTCCTCTCCGTTAACGTCACCGCCGTCGCCACCGTCAACGTGACTCGGATCTTCCTTCGTTGACCGTCTCCTTGCTTCCTTGGGTTCCTTTCTCCCTTCCGCAGCACGTCATGGGCTCGCCCAATCCTGAACCGCGCACAGTTAAGCGCAAACGTTCCCTCTCCCCATCTTCCTCTTCTTCTCGAAACACACAGACGCAGCTGCCACACTTTCACGAACTCAACACCAAACCGCAGCGTCACTCTTATCATCCGTCTCACTCATCATCGGCTTATCCGTCTGCTCGCCACGTCGACGACGTGGAGCCTTACTCGAGATCCGTTCATTCTCGTTCTCACTCTTCTACCGCCTATTCACAGCATCCCTCTGACTCGGAACGCGAAGACCACGATCACGATCACGACCGCGACCACGCCACTGCTTCACGTTCACCAAGACAGGCAAGGTCTCCCTACGCTACAAGCGATCTACGCGGCTCTCCTTCCACTACCGCTGCTAATGACACGATCGCCTCACCATCTTCACGCCCTCACTCGCTTATAGCGCCACGACCCTCCTCCTCATCGTACGTCTCTCATTCGTCTTCAGCGCATGCTCCGTCCTCATCTTCTCGCTATCTAGCTCATCAACACCATGCAGCCGCTCAGCCCGCAAACTCTCACTCCGGCTTGAATCATCCCTCCTCTCATCCCTTCAACACCACTGCCCCTTCTTCTTCTTCTTCACCACGGAATGACGACCAATACCATCCGCGCTCACCTTCTCAGTACCCGCCTTCTTCCACCACTGCACCCAAGACGTCTTCTTCAAAAGCAGCACAGTCCTTGAATGCTCTCGAATCTTCACATCTCTCGGATCTCAAAAGTGACCTTGCCTCTATTACTTCGCCACATCAGCGTGGTTCTTCGAGCTCCACCCCTCAGACACCTGCCACGTCCACTCGCAAGATGGAAGCGCCCAGCTCATCTAGAGCCAACGATGCGCGCGATGAATCTTCATCTACTGAACAGTCTACTACCCCTGTCGTCAAGAAGGAGCAGTCGACGCCTTCCGAAAAGCCTCGTGGTGGACAGGCCTGTCTCGAGTGTCGTCTAGCCAAGGTCCGATGTCTACCTTCCGACGATGCCGACAACTGTCAACGCTGTCAGCGCTTCAACTTTGAATGTCTTTTTGTGCAACACAAGCGAGGTAGAAAACCAAAAAGCAAGCTACAAGGTCGCGACCTCACTCTGTTAGCTGAAGCTGCATATGCTACGAATTCGTCGCCCGTGCAGCAAACCGATCGTCCCAGCGCTCGCAAATCTGCCTCGGCGTCCAGCATTGCAACTCCTGGCTCTCATGCCACCCCTGCTTCCTTAGCTGCGAAGAGCGGTTCTGCCGCTTCTCCTGGGGTTCGTTGGAGCTCAGCTCCCGACAGCGCCTTTCCCGCACCTCTGCATGCGCATGACTACGCCGACCGAGATGCTCGACAAGCTATGGACGTTGATGACGACAACCACGCAAGCCGCGGTGCATCCCCTTCCTCCGCCTTCTTCTCTAGAAAGCAACCCTTGTCTGCCTTTGGCTCCCAAGCCGACAACCGAGCAGCGCTTGACCCCAAGAATCTCTTTGGTGTCGACGTTTCCCGCATGACCTCAGCCATGTCACAAGCAATGCGCTCGCTAGAAAGAAGGAGAGGCGCCCCTTACACCCTCGTCACCAACAACGAGATCGCCAACGTCGATGGCAACGACGATGACGACAGCAGCGATGTCGGTGCAACTCCTCCGCCCCCTGGAACAACATTGGCTGCTGACACGAACGCTGCCAACGAGAGCTTCGAGCTCATTGCTGAACAGCCTCTTACTTTGCGTGTCATGCTCAAACCTTTCGAAGTGTCGGATCAACCCGACTGCGAGACGCCTCGCATCCTGCAAGACGATCGCAATCCCCTTGCATCCCAACCCACACAGCCGCAGCTCAATGACCCCATCACCGAGGGTATCCTTACTGAGCCGGCCGCTCGTGCTCTGTTCGATCTCTTCATGACGCATTGCAATGCTTGGAGTGGCGTATTCGATCCATCGCTCCACACGCACGACTTTGTCCGCAAACGATCCTCGTTCCTCTACACTGTGCTGCTCTACGTTGGTGCGCGCCACTCCAAACGTCCTACCGCACATCATTTGATTGCACGCGAGCAACGAGAAGAGCTAGTGCCCGATTCGGAATGGAACATTGCTTATGTCGACCCTGTCAACGACCGCACCCAGAAAGCAGCCGACGAGTACGCCCACCAGGTCTGTCGCCGCATTCACGACATGGCGCGCGAACATGCAGCTCGTGCTTTCGTCGATGGCGATCGTACAGTGCTGTGCTGTCAAGCCTTTTTCGTTCTTGCCAGTTGGAAGCCGCTGGACGATGGTCTTAGTGTCATTCAAGTCGGTTACGCCTTCCGTCTCGCTATGGATATTCAGCTTCACGCAGAGATGCCTAGCTGTGTCAAACCCAACGAGTCGACATTGGATCAGGCCGGTAGGCAGCGGTACGAGGCGGTGCAAAGACGTTTCCGCAATCGTCAACGAACTTTCATGATGCTCTTTGTACAGGACAAGTCGCAGCAGATCTCCAACAAGATCACAACACACTCGATCTCGGCAGACAACGTGCTTGTTCGACGCTGTCAGACTTGGTGGAAGCACGCTGGATCGATTCCGACGGACGCATTCGTATGTGCTTCCACCGACATTCGCCGCATCCAGGGAAAATACGTCGAGCTATACGATCGTATTGAGGCTCTTACCTCGGCAACTTCGGATGGTCCCAGTATCATGATGCCTGCTTTCTTATCCGATCTTTTCGAATGGAGCGCTCGATGGCATGAAGCGCTCGGATTGCGCGAAGACATGGACGAAGACAGCCATTCTGACGACCCAGCTGCATACGAGCGCAGATGTCAACGTCTATGTCTCAAGCTGTGGAAGGACAACATCAAGACTTATGTATCATCACTGGTACTCAAGTCGAGTCTCAAACAAGCCGCATTGCAAGAGCATCAAGAAATTGTTCGCAACCACCATCGTCGATCCACCACGAGAGAAAAGGAGGACCGTGACTCGATCTCGGGCAAGTCGCATCTCTCGAATGGGCTCGAACCAGGCATGGTCAATCTCATGGCTATGCCCGCTTTCTGGCCTTGTGTTGAAGGGGCGCGAGGTGTTCTTGAGGCGGTTTGCGCCTTTCCTCCAGAGAGGCTTTTGTGTGCACCTGATGCAACGATCATGCAGACGACTCATGCTGCGGTGTTGCTCTGCAGTCTTGCTACGGTCAAGTCACAGCCTCCACTTGGACCGGGATACTTGCGTTCGAACATTCAGTTGATTGATCAGGCGAGTGCTGCTTTCCGTCGTGCTAGCATTACTGAGGAAGATACGGTGCTGCATATCGCCATGTACCTCGAGTCGCTATTGAGGCCTAAGAATGCAGCACCAAAGCACGCTGCACAGACTGGTGATCCCACAGCTGCTGGTAAAGTCAAGTCTCTTCACACGGATGTTTCTCGAAGTAGTGGTGCTGCCGGCGAAGGTGCAGGTTTCAGTGGATCGCAACGCAACAATCACAACAACAATAATCAAGGAGGGTCGTCAGCATTTGGCAACGGGTCTGCTATGGGTGGTCTGACATCGGACACAAGTCAAAATGGAGCGGGTAGTTTCGGTGGAGGAGCCATGGCTAGCGGTGGAATCAACAACTTTACTCAACTTGCCAACTTTACGCTCATGTCGAACAACACCGACATGTTCTATTCGGGCAACAACAGTCTGGGTACTGCCGCAGCAGATAATGCAAGATGGTTTAACAATACCGGTGGCCAGCACAATACCAGCTCGACGCAACCACAAGACAATCATCTGTTCTTCAACCAACACAACAACAATAACAATGGTGGTGGTGGTGGTGATGGTGGTGGTGGTGGTAGTTTTGACCGTGAAGGGTTGGATGCTATCGCATCGGCTGCTGCGGCTGCGGCTGCTGCACAGAACAACACCGCCGGGAGCGGGGAGGATGGGGGAGGTATGGACATGGCTAATGTCAATTGGACTTCTGCTATGGGAGCTGCGGGTGGTGGTGGTGGCGGAGCAACGCCTGCTATTTCAGCACCGTGGAACAACCTTATGTTTGGTAATGCAGGGAATGGCAACGCTGCCTCTGGCATGGGGGATGGATATCAACAGCAGAATAACGTCTTTGGCTCTACCACATCCACGGGAAGAGATCAAGCGGATGAGACGTTGAGGATGTTACTGCGTTTTCTTGATGGTTAAAGCTCCAGTTATGGAGTTGGATGGATGGAAACGAGCTTGTATACTAGAGACTCTAATCTTATTTCTTGGAACAACGAACTCACTACCACGATGAAAGCTCTCACACAGTTTGCGTCCGGTGAAGCGATTTTCGATTGCATGACCACACACTTCCGTTCCTCTTTAGACTCGAGCGAAAGGAGGAGGTTTAAACGTATTGGAACGGAGTTGGGTGACCAGCCTGAACAGTAATTCCCTTCGTCTGCGTGAACTCCCTGACGCCCTCTGTGCCGTTGAATCTACCGTAACCACTACTCTTCCAACCACCGTGTGGCATGACTGGATCGTCGTGTACGGGTTGGGCGTTGATATGAACTTGACCTGCATCGATTCTATCTGCTAGTTGCAGACCCAAGGTTTGGTTTTTGGTATAGATTGAAGCGGCTAAACCGTATTCTGGAGTATTAGCAATTTTGATTGCTTCTTCGATCGAGTTGAAAGTGATAAGGGATAGAACAGGACCGAAAGTTTCCTCTGTATAGATCTTCATATCTTGCTTCACTGGGCTGAGGACGATGGGTTGAACTAGAGCTCCTTCGAAACCTGCTTCTCCCACAACCACCTTTGCTCCTTTGTCGATAGCATCTTGGTACAACACTTGGAGACGATCGGCTGATGCGGAGGTGAAGAGAGATCGAAGTGCATGTTTGTCTTCCATTCCCTGGGAGAGTTTTGCGGTGAAAACTTCTTTATGAGCTTGGAAAAGGGTGTTAAGCGTCTGCTCAAGTTTAGCAGCGATAGAGGAGTGGACTAGGATGTTGTTTACAGCCATACAAATTTGGTTCGAGTTAAGATAACCACCAAACAAAATTCCATTGGCTGCAAGATCGAGATCTGCATCTTCAAGGATGATCAGGGGAGCTTTACCACCTAGTTCCAGCACGACGGGTTTGAGGTACTTTGCAGCAGTCGAAGCGATAATTTTCCCAACCCTAGTCGAACCGGTAAAGTTGATCTTTCGAATGGAAGGATGGGCGATGAGAGCTTCCGTAACTTCAGCCGCGTGTTGTGGGTCGACGTGAACGACGTTGAGTACGCCCTTGGGTAGACCTGCATCGATCAGAATCTGTGCGACGGAGAGATGAACTCGAGGAGCAAATTCCGAAGTTTTCAAAATAGCGGTGTTACCTGCAGCAATGGCGTAGAGAACAGATCGTAGACCGAGGATGAAAGGTGCATTCCAAGGTGCAATACCCAACACAACACCATAGGGTTCGCGTTTGACGATCTTCATTGCACCATCATCTCCAGGTGGGAGCAGTTCGGCTTTGAGAGCGTGGGTCATACTTTCGGCAGCAGATTGGAGGTGGCCGGTGGCGAGGACGGCGAGTTCGAATCCAGCCATACCGCGGGATAGAACGGTTTCTTGCATTGTGTTCGCAGCGTATTCGGGAACTCGCTGTTGAAGAAGAGTGACAGCTTTGAGGATGATTTCTCTACGACGCGAGACCGGGGTTGCACGCCAAGCAGGGAAGGCAGCGGAGGAGGAGGCGACGATGTGGGAAACATCGGAGGGAGAGATCGAGGCAACATTGTGAGTTACTTCGCGAGTAAGGTTGGCACCGGAGGGCTGATCGGTACGATAGACGGGATAGGTGTGGGAAGGGATAAAGGCAGCATTGTCGACGATACAGGGGAGAGGGTTGGAGTTGATGAAAGTGGGAGGTGAGTCGCCGTTGGCGTTGGTGGTGGACGTCATGATGTGTTTGAGAGAGAGATAGAGATTGGTTCTTTGGAGGAGAAGGAGGATGGATTTGATCGATGATGGGGGAGGGTGCGAATGGTAGGGAAGGGGAAGGGAAGGGACATATATGGCTGGAGCGAACTTCTGAAGACTATTACTCTGAAGGGTAGGTTGGGGCATCCATCGCTTCCGGTGCCATGCAGAAGACAACAATGATATGCAGGACTTACGCCCATATTCTTGCGGGATTTGACAACAACTCCACTCCAGTCGCGCGCACTGATCATGCAATATTTCTCGCCTCACTTTGCAAACTCCGTAACCTCAAAAGAGTTCTATAAAGGCACATACAGTAGCATCGCAATCGAATACCGGCTTCTGGACAGAGATTGACGTTCAAATCCACCCACACAAACACATCAGTTTGGTCATTTTGACTGCAACAACAAAAGTGCTTCCATATGTGGGCGGGTTCTGGAAATCGAGCTTCCGAAATGACAGCACCGACGGGTGGAATTCACACAGACTCTTTTTCATTTCGAGAAGCAGCACCGAGAGAGTGAAGATCCAGAGAGTTTCAGCGTCGACAATCACACATGGAATTGCTCGGGTTGGAGCTGCCGTGAATTCCGCCCTCTGTCCATTTCCATTTCCAGGGTCCACATCTTGGCCTCTCCCACGGAACCCATAGAATGTGGCATTACCGTGTGGTTCATCGACATGCTTTGACTCGAGGGCTGGGCTCTGTTTCCCCGCAAAGCGAAGCTATTCATGCATGCCATTGGTCCGCCTTTCCATTGTTGTACAGCGATTTTAGCGGGCAAAAAAGAAAGTCGCGGCCTAACAGAGAAGCAGCAGGCATGAAAATACACGTGTTGGATTCGACGCGCATTTCCGGCCGTATGTGTCGAGAAGGCGGCGGAGAGTGTTACTTTTTCCAAAGCTGCGCGCCTTTGTGTGAGTGTTGATCTCGACTTCCAACATTCACCTCGAACTCAACCATCATCTTGAACTCCATCTAGCATACTTAAACATCTGGTCATCGATCTTGGACGAAGATTCTCAGCTTGATTTACGTCTCGAATACAACTTGGACACTATCATCAGCGCATAGAATCCCGGACTTGTGCGCTTCAGCAAGTCGCACTTTCTCGATTCACCTCAGCTCTCTTCTCAAACAAACCACTTTCTTGCCCCCGACCACTAGCGCAGCGCATTCAGGACAAAACATCATCATGGCGACTGCTCAAGCAACTGCCAACACACGCACGCATCTCACACTCAAAGGCTCCACCGCCTTGGTGCATGAATTCTTCAACTACTCGGTTCAATCCATTCTCTACCAACGCAACATCTATCCGTCTGATGACTTTAAAACTGTCAAAAAGTACGGTCTTCAAATGCTCGTTACCACCGATGACGGACTAACCGAATATCTCGAAACCGCCATGTCTCAACTCAAACTCTGGCTCGAACGTGGCGATGTCACCCGACTCGTCGTAGTAATCGTTGAAAAAGACACAGGAGAAACAAGAGAAAGATGGCAATTCGACGTCGAAGTCATCAACACTCCCCTCCCGGAACACCAACCCAACCCCCCTCCACAGGGAATAAAAAAAACAGACGCACAAGTAAGAGCCGAAATAGCAGCTATCATCAAACAAATTACAGCATCCTGCACCTTCCTTCCCGTCCTAGACGAACCATGCGCTTTTCAAATCCTAGCATATACAAATAAGGACGCACAGGCTCCAGCAGAATGGATAGATTCAGACGCAAGACTCATCGCAGAAGGCCAAGCAGAACAAGTCAGACTCAGAAGCTTCTCCACCCATGTACATAGAGTCGATGCTATGGTCGCATATAGACGCGAGGAGGATGATGAGTAGCCCAACCCAGAGGTTGTAATCCAAATCGTAAACCAGCTCAATACCTACACAGGAGTGAATGTGGAATGTGGCATCGTACAAGGGTGAAGCCTCAGCACACACGAACATTACCTGATTGGCTTGTTATTGGGATTGAGTTTGCATTGCGACATTGCGAATCGTGCGTGGGAACTAATCCAATTCATCAGGCTCAAGAGAAGGCCCTTGACCTGTTCCCGACCTCCTACCTCCTTCACCTCCCTCTTCACCTGCCTGCATTCGAGCCTCAGCAGCCCGTCTCAGTGTCTCTCTCATATCCTCCCTCCCCTCTCCATCTCTTCCCCTCGAATAATCCTCCCGCTGCCCACCTCTTTGTTGATCCACAAAGAACTCCTCCCTATCCGACACAATCGGTGGACTAGACACGATACTATTCACCACCTCCACATCTGCCAATCCTGTCCCGCTTCTTCCACCCGCCGACTCTCCACCGCCTCCTTCTCTTCCAACAGGAGCGGGTACCGGGGCGGTGAACGTAGTTGAAGTGATGGTTGTTGACGCTGGCGGCTGTGGATGATACGTGGTAGTGGTTGAGTTGGGAGGATCGTGGGTGACACGAACAGTTTCTTCGGGTCGAGGAATGTTGCGGTTCGAAAGTTGATTGAAGAAGGAAGTGAAAGGGTTGGGTGGGCTGGGCCAACTGCCTGGAACTGCTTCTGCTGGATCTGCTGATGGGTCGACAGCAGGTGCGGATCTTGTTTCCGCACTAGACGTGTTCGTCGAGCCATCACCGCTATTGGTTTGCTGTGAACTGCCTTCTTCCCTTGGCTTGGCAATGCTGACTCGACAAACAGGACAAGTGCCGTGGAGTCTCAACCAAGGCACCAAGCAGTCGACGTGGAAAATGTGTCCGCATGGCATCGAGATCAGGTCTGATTGCTGACCTTCCTCTCCCGTCTCCCCCTCTGTTCCTTTCTCCTCTTTGCTCTCCCCTTCCTCCGCTGGTGAGGGGAGGAAATCATCCTTGCACGTAGGGCAATCCTGGTTCTTGGCCTTTTCGATCCTCTCCTTATCCTCCAGCGTGAACCTCTCGAGCTTGTCAATCACATCTTCCGTAGCAGGTGGAGGAGCATTCGAACCTTGAGTCTGTTCCATCAGCTGACTAATGATATCATCCAAACCTTGCTGACCCAGAACATAGTCACCCCATTGTCCACGCGGCCCGGCTCCACCACCCGCCTGAGCTCCCGCAGCGAGGAAGTCGAGCAACGAACCGCCTCCACCCATACCTTGTGCTCCTGGCTCTCCAAAAAGGCCCGTAAACAGATTGCGCAGTGCAGCAAGTTCAGGTGGCAGATCAGGGTTCGCGCCAGCACCTGCACTTGGACGACGATTGCTTTCATTATCGGGAGATTGCGGTGGTTGATGATACCGCCCGCGATTGTCATGGTTGAAATGTCGACCGTCAGCGGCACCTCCTGCTCCACCCATACCGTCATCGTGGAAATACTCTTGATCATCGCCTTGCCTGTTACGAGCAGGCTCGTCTTCGGTGGTACCGGAGCCGAAAGCAAATCGCAGAAAGTTGGAAAGTGTGGGTGGCTGTTGATACCTCTGATTCTCTGCTTGATGCTGTGCAGCTCGTTGATACGGATCTCCTCCCCCTGAACCGTATTGCACGTTCCACTGCAGACCGAAAGGACCAAATGTTGTAGAGCCGGATCGTGTGGTGTTGGTCTGACTGTCACTACTCCTGCGTGGTCCATCGCCGTCATTTCGGTCTGCTGCCGAAGAAGTGGATGTATGCGCATTCCTTTCCGCGCCGGTTGCAGCATCCCTACGGGCACCAGTAGCCATCGCCATTAGCAGTCCGCCAAGTCCTTGCGGCAGTGGTGAACCTCCACCACTTTGAACAAAGGCGAGCGGTGGAGCTGGGGTCCCACCCCTCGCAGGCAAGGGTGCTGTGTGGAATTGGAAACCAGGGAAAGGATTGCCACCAACAGCTGCGAATGGATGATTAGCTTCCTCTTCGAAGTCTCGGGCGGAGTTCTCGTCGATGATCTCGACAAATTGGCCGTTGCAACGTGGACATGTTGGGTCAGGGGTCATGAGAGGACGGATCTCGATGCCGCATTCGTGACAGAAAGCCATAGAATTGACCGGGTTGGAACGGCCAGCGGATCCACCTCCACCAGATGATGGGGGATCCATGGTGGGCGAAGACTGCTGATGCTGGGCTTAAATCTCAGCAATGTTGCGGGCTGGCTTGGATGGCAACGAGTTGGTTCCAGGCTTGTTCCTGAATGGACGCGAGGCTTCCGCGAAATGACGTAGAGTGACCGCGAGACAATGATGCCGCTATGAAGAACAGAGACGACGACKACGACGAGGATGATGATGCAGATGATGATGATTGGAACTATGAAAGGCTGCTGCTGAGCAATTTGAGTGAAGGTCAAAGCTTTGGGCGTCTCTGTTTTCGTCAGTAGTGCGGGTGCGCTGCCCTCACAGCCTGTCAGCGAAATCATCACTGTGGCCGTGCATCACGAATTACTGTAGGCATTCACACACTGCAACGCAAGTCAAAATAGACGATCTGCCTTCGACACAAAAAGTGGAGGTCTGAGCTGGAAAATCGGGCTCGAGTCTAGCTCAAATCGCGATACAGTACCACACACGACACCATTTCACACAAGCTAGCTTCACTGCCAGAGAATTAGATTCGATAGCAAAGTAGTGTAAAGGGTATAGGTGGTAAGCTATGTCTTGCGTTTTTTCGGCGGAGAAGCTTCTAATGATTCATCTTCTGGTGTGCTGGGTTTGGTATCGCGTGACTGACCAAAGAACGAGCTGAGCTTGGTTTGTTTGCTGTCAAAGGCACCTCTTCCAATCCCACCCTTCTGGCGCTTGACGTTGGCTAAATGTCGAATATCGTTTGCTCTGAACAGTTCCGTAACTGGTCGAGGCAGCGTTGTCACATCGACAGATGCCGATGGACGAGCTTGAACTTTGAGACTGAACATGCCTGTATTAGCAGCAAATGGCAAGAAGCCCGGCTGACCCGATACTTGCGTGATGGTAGAAGGAGGATGTGCTGAGAGGAAAGTCGAAATCCACATTCCGTGTGATACGAGCACGATATGCGGAATCCTTGTATCAGTACTGATGATAGATGAGGTTGAGGCAAGAGATGAAGCAGCATCAAGCCATTCTGCGCCCACTCGATGTACTCTTTGCAGGAAGTCGGATCGAGACTCGCCACTTCCGCTTCCTTTGGGATAACCAGCAATGTGAACTCCGCCTCGAGTCGACTCTTTCCAGCCAAAATCCTTTTCTTTCAGTCCCGGATCAACAACAAGAGCTAGCCCCGTCTCAGCATGCTGCTCTTCGCAAATGCTCGACCGCTTTCGCTCCTTCTCGTCGAAAGAGTCCTCAATGATGCGCCCTGCTATCCCACTTTCTGCACTGGTGCAAGCACGATAAACAGCCTCTGCTGTCTTGCGAGCCCTTCCGATTGGACTGCATACGATCAATGTTGGAGGTGGCAGGTCGAGTGTCGATATTGACCCTTTCGCAACACGTCTCTCTTGCCCTTCAGATCGTGTTGTAGCCCAAGTCCGAGCCAAGGCATCGATTTGAGCTTGTCCGAATACGGTGACAGGCGAATCTGTTACGCCTTGCAAGAGTCGATTCAAGTTGCCGGTTGTCTCGGCATGGCGTATGAGTGTCAGTATGGCATACTGCATGCCCGTCGTTCCTATTCGCAATCGTCTTTGTGTTGTGTAAGAAAGATGGGAGGCAGGGTGGCGGCAACGAATCGATGTTGTTTCCACTTTTTTTGCCCTGCATATCGAGCTGAGCCGAACAAGATGCCGATGTGATTAAAAGGCTTTACGAAAGACAACCTCGGTCTAACAACACGAAGTTGTGACTCGCGACACGCCAACCTTAGACCCCACAACACAAAGTGCAGCCAAATTTGAGACTTGGCTCGAGTGAGCGGAGAAAGAGCCTAAAATTTTCATTTCATTTTTTTTTTCTGCATGAGCTCAACCAGGAAGAAAAGGAAAACTTGTTGTAGAGAAGGCTTTTGTGGTTCGGATACTGTACGCAGAGCAAAGGACCCTTCCAAGATAGCACAAAGCACGGTCACCAGTTTGCAAACCTTCTTCCTTCTCCTCTTGGACATCGTCCGACACAATCCCTTCCTCAACCTACAAAGTGAATCGCATCGCCTTGCATCCATTGCTATTCACTTCTATACCCCCTT
The DNA here is from genome assembly GCA_019972555.1 of Ustilago shanxiensis. Lineage (NCBI taxonomy): Eukaryota > Fungi > Basidiomycota > Ustilaginomycetes > Ustilaginales > Ustilaginaceae > Ustilago > Ustilago shanxiensis. The sequence continues at coordinate 118,067 of BPMX01000010.1, read as the reverse complement.
CTACCCGAATACATCAACCTCGTTTCGAACACTGTTGCCCACCATGACTGAGGCTATTCACTCGCAGTACGATTCGATCCTCATTCTCGACTTTGGCTCGCAATACTCCCATCTCATCACTCGACGATGCCGTGAACTCAACGTCTACTGTGAGATGCTTCCCTGCACTCAGAAGATCAAGGATCTCGACTGGAAGCCCAAGGGTATCATCCTTTCTGGTTCGCCTTACTCGGTTTACGACGAGATCGCTCCTCGTGTTGACCCCGATGTCTTCACTGCTGGCGTTCCCGTTCTCGGTATCTGTTACGGTCTCCAGGAGATCGCTTGGAATCACGGTGGAAAGGTTGACCCCCACGACAAGCGCGAGTATGGTCACGCCGAAGTCGAGGTCGTCAAGACTGGCAATCCGCACATGGATGCCTTGTTCAAGAACTGGGAAGGTGGTGTTACCGTCTGGATGTCGCACGGTGACCAGCTTTCTCAGCCACCTCAAGACTTTGTTGTTATCGGCAAGACCCCTACTGCTCCCTACGCTGCTATGGCTCACAAGACCAAGCCCATTTTCGGTGTTCAGTTCCACCCCGAGGTGACTCACTCCGTGCGCGGTGTCGAGGTGTTTGACAACTTTGTCGACATTTGCGGTTGTCGTCGTGACTGGACCATGGAGACTTTCATCGACAAGGAGATCAAGCGTATTCGCGAGATTGTCGGTCCCAAGGGCCAGGTTCTCGGTGCTATCTCTGGTGGTGTCGACTCCTCCGTTGCTGCCAAGTTGATGCACGAGGCGATTGGTGATCGATTCCACGCCGTCATGGTCGACAACGGTGTTCTGCGCACCAACGAGGCTGCTCAGGTCTACGAGATGTTGAGCAAGGACCTCGGTGTCAACCTTACCGTCGTTGACGCTTCCGAACAGTTCCTTAGCAAGCTCAAGGACGTCGAAGATCCCGAGCAAAAGCGAAAGATCATCGGCAACACTTTCATCCACGTTTTCGAGGCTGAGGTTGCTAAGCTCGAAAAGCAGGCCGAGGAAGAGGAGGCTGCCGCTCTCGCTGCTGGTAAGCCTCAGGAAGCCAAGGGCAAGTTCGAGTACCTCCTTCAAGGTACTCTCTACCCTGATGTTATCGAGAGTATCTCGTTCAAGGGTCCATCTGCTACCATCAAGACTCATCACAACGTCGGTGGATTGTTGGAGGATATGAAGTTGAAGCTCATCGAGCCTTTGCGCGAGTTGTTCAAGGACGAAGTTCGTGCTTTGGGTCGTTTGCTCGGCATTCCGGCTCATCTTGTTGGTCGACACCCTTTCCCAGGTCCTGGTCTTGCTATTCGCATTCTTGGCGCTGTGACAAAAGAGCAGGTCAAGATTCTACAGCATGCTGATAGCATCTACATTGAGGAGATCCGTGCGGCTGGATTGTACGATCAGATCTCGCAGGCTTTTGCTGTCTTGCTTCCTGTTCGTGCTGTTGGTGTTCAGGGTGACAAGAGAACATATGATCAGGTTATTGCACTTCGCGCTGCGGCTACAACCGATTTCATGACCGCTACTTGGTTCCCCTTCCCTGCAGAGTTCTTGTCAAAGGTGTCGAACAGAATTACAAACGAGGTGGCGGGTGTTAACCGTGTCGTGCTCGACATTTCCAGCAAACCTCCTGCTACTATCGAGTGGTTGTAGAGCGGCGATTTTTATTGCCCATAGAGCTACCTCACGCCTTGTTCCCTTCCCTTTTTCATTGTTTACATGTATATCGGCATCTTGTTCGGGTCAGTGTTCCTTTTCATACTACAGTCAAAATAGAGACTCTTTTATCAGATTTCTTCAGTGTTGCTGTGTTTGTCACAGCCCCTTGTGTCTGCATACTTGGCTGAGAGCGATGTATTTATTCTTGTATCGTGTCGTGACTCTATTTCCTGAAACATTCGAAAGACATCACAGCAGCCGAACCGCCTCTCTGCCAATCCACATCCTGCAATCTTCGCGCTATAGGTTGTTGCTTCTCCCCCTCCACCGCTGTTTCTTCTCCCTCTCCCTGTTCCGGACTACACAAGAAGTTCTCGATCTGCTGCAAAAGGTCCTCACGTTTTTGATCTTCCTTTGGATTGAGACCTTTGATGTATTTCCTACCGCCAGCTTTTGTAGTGACGACGAGGTTGATACGTGCACCTTTGATCATTTCCTTTTTAGCCTTGCTGAGTTTATGCGCAAGATCGTTGGAGCTGACTGACCAGGTGAGTTGAACTTCTTTGCTAGTGCCTGATGCACTACCGCTCGACCCTGCGGAGGAGGATGAGGCGGAGGCGGTAGAGGAGGAGGACTTGCGTTTGAGTGCACGTTGTTTGTCGAATTCTTCCTTCTTGTCGATCAGCTTGCAGATTGGGAATTGCACCAGTGCTGAGACGTCTACAGAGGCGGGTGGGGCGGAAGGATCGTAGTCGACGGTAGCACGCGATGGTTGGGGTGGTGCGACTTGTTGGATCCAGAACTTGGATCGGTCAAGTTTGGAAAGAATCTGTTTGGTGTTGAAGGGTCCAGCAAGAGCGCCTGATTTGGGATCTACCAGGCGGACGTATTCTGAAGTTTCGAGGATGGCTTCATCTCTGATGGGACCTTTGGCAGGGACGTCTTTGCTGGGAGTGTTTGAGGAGGATGAGGAGGAGGAAGACGAGGCTGCAAAGATTCGGGCAGAAGATGACAAGTTACGAGTGCTCGTATGTGAGGGTTTGGAAGTTGGCAGCAAGCGACTCGATGATGCGGCAGTACGAGCAAGCTGCAAGGCAGGCTTCGGTGTGTTAAGGCTCCTCCCGACTGCTCTGACTACAGTTGCCGCTTGTGCACGCATCTTGTGAACTGTAAGCTGTGTCTTGATGGAGATATCAGGTGAGAAGAAGGTGGAGAAAGAAAAGAAGATCTGGATTTGTCGTCAGACCGAGAGCCGAATGAGCCAAAGTCGCTCAAATCCGTCGCTGTAGGTAACTAATGGTCTAACAGTCTTAAGCCGTGCGCAAAGCACACGCGTCTGGAGCAACACTTTCCGCGTGTTTCAACCAAAAAAGACCAACACCCGCACAATTTTGTGTGAGTTATCTGTCTGCCTTTGATCAACAATGCAACTTCCCGCTCTGACGATACCAACTACCATTACATGCTGAGAGACGCCACCGATCATGTCAAGACCAACATCATCACGCTCATCACCAGCAGCAGGAGTCGCCGACCTCTTTCTACCAGAGCCGCCTCGAGGAACCGTCTCAGCAGTCGTCTTTTCCCCCACACCTGCTGCAGCTCATGTCAACATTCTTGCCTCCAGCTGGGACCATCACGTTCATCACTATCGGATCAACACCGCCGCCATCACGGATTCTGCCTCCGCTTCCACCTCTGATCACCAGAGTCTCGTCAGCAAAGTTCAAATTTTCGCGCATGAGGCACCAGTTCTTGATGTATGCTTCGTCACCGACACACTCGCCGCTTCTGCTTCTGTCGATCGACGAGTACGTATACTGAATCTCGAGACAGGCAAGACCTTGATCCTGGGAAAACATCAAGACTCAGTATTGAAGCTTCGATGGTGTCCGCAGACTCAGCTGCTGGTGTCCGGATCGGCGGATCGGAAGTTGAGCTTTTGGAGCGTAGGCCCCGGCAATGATGGCCAACTGGATATATTCAAAGCTGGATTACTGAAGACGTTGGACATGCCGGACAAAGTGATTGCTCTCGATATCTCTCCTCCCTTTCCGCTGGGTAACGACGACGCAACAAGTATCTACTCCGCTTCTGCACCAGGCAAACCGCATCCTCGAGATTCCACCCCAAGACTGGTTGTTGGTATGACCGGTCGACACGTCTATGTCTATGACCTCCTTCCGCTTCGTTCAGCCATTGATCGCGAACAAGCAGGTGAAAAAGTAACAGACCGAGACTGGCAACCCGATCAGAAACGAGAATCTTCGCTCAAATTCATGGCACGAGATCTTCGATGCATGCCAGCAGGGGACGGATATGCGACTTCGAGTATTGAAGGTAGGATAGCGGTCGAGTTTTTCGATCCAAACCCCAAAGTGCAGGCGATGAAATATGCTTTCAAATGTCATCGTGAGACTGTAGCTGAAGGAGCTGAATCGCCAGTCATTGCGGTAGTCGAGGGAGAAGAGGAGATGGAAGCGCCTTATGATGTGGTATATCCGGTTCATGGCATTGCGTTCCACCCAAAGTAAGTTTCACTCTCGCCTTTCCGCCGTAATACCCACTCTCGATTTGAATTGAATGCTGATCATTGCATTGCGAAACAGACATGGAACGTTTGCAAGTTTAGGTGGTGACGCAGTCGTTAGCGTTTGGGACGCAGCTGCAAAGAAACGCATTCGACAATACGCCAAACTCAGCTCTCCCATCACCGCTGGCTCATTCGATCCATCAGGTACAATGTTGCTCGTCGCAACCGGAAGTGATTCAGTCGACGAGGCAAACGAGCTAGATGGCAGCGTGACATTGGTACTCAAACGAAATGCTTGGGAAGAATGCAAACCCAAGATCAAGTCTTCGTCAAGTTCAGGATCAAAATCGTCCAAAAAGTAGATTAGGAGTGATCGCAATTCTGTAATAACATTTGCAGATATGAAGAGTTGACCGCTTTGTGTGATGGGAAGTCGAATTACTGCTACTGCTGAGGGTGAGCGGAAGCATGAGCACGAGCTGCAGCCTCCAGACTACCTTTGAACATGTTGATCAAGAACTGCTCGTCTTCCAAACCCACCGAAACCCTTACCAGTCCACGCTCAACACCGAACTGTGCAGCCCAGTCCAACTCTCCATAGTGAGCCAAGATGGTGTACGGACTGGCAAGTGTCAGGTTGGTACCGAGACTTGGACCTTTAGCACACTGCAGGTTGTCGTAGAACGCCTGACTAGCGGCTTCGCTATGGAAGGTTACTGAAAACAGCCCTCCGTATCCACCGCCTCGCTCCTTGTCAGCCTCGCCCATCTGACCGAGTGCAGTGAAGGCTTTCTTCCTCCTGCAGACGTCGTAGTTCTCTGGCGTCTGGTAGCGCGGGTAGAACAGGTTCTTGATGACGTTCGGGTACTGGCCCTGGCCGAGCTTCTCTTGCCAGAGCATGGAAGTGACAGCGCGCGTGTTGCTGTCGATCTTGACGATGCGACGGATAAAGTCACGGCTGTTACGCTCCATGAAGATGGCATCTTCGTCAAAGTAGGTATCCTCATAGTGTTCCCGGAGGGTATTGCGAAGGGTGTGGTAGTGAGGACCTTTGGGGTTGAGAACCATGCTTCCGCCCATAACATTTGCGTCACCGGAAAAGACCTTGGTGAGGGAGCTGACCAGGATGTCGGCATAAGGAAGCACTTCGACATTGACAAAGTTGCCAATGGTCTCGTCGACACAGACGAGGAAGTTGTAACGGTCGGCCAGTTGGCGGATGCGAGGGAGATTGGGGGAGCGGAGAAGTGGGTTGGAAGGAAATTCGCAGAAGAGAGCAAGGATCGGTGCGGTAGCGTTTTCGCCGGCTCCGTTTACATTGGAATTCTGTTGGGTTGCGAGAAGTTGCTCGAGGGAGTCGAGATCTGAATCGACGCCGAGGCCGTAAAAGTGGCATCCGGGACCGAATTTCTGAAGGATCTTGAGCGTGTCGGTGTATGGGAAGCCAAAGCAAACACTCTTACCCACCTCGCGCTGCTTGCCATTTCCACTCGCCACAGAATCATCACGAACAAGCTTGGGCGCTGCACGCATGGCGAGCTGATGAGCGTGGAAGATGGCACTCATGCCAGACGGGAAGAGGTAGACGTCGTCTTCAGTGACGCCAGTGCCAGTGCGTCCAGTTTCACCGACTTGATCGCCAGGTGTTTCCGTAGCTGAGTTTTCGGAACGATCCGAAAGAAGCGTACCAGCAATGCGACGACGGAGAGCAAGCTTAGCGGAAGGAGCCGAAGTCAAGGGTAAGTTGCGGCCGTATCGCTCTTCGACGTAGGTGACAAGGTCAGAAGAGGCGGGTTCGGAAATGTCACCTTGCTCTACAGAGACAGGCGAGCGAACCGTGGCGGGAATAACACCAGAGAGGCTGGAGACGCTAGCCGACATGGCAGCGGCAGCAGCAGCATCGTCGTCTGCGGAGGAAGGACGCTGGAGAATTCCRCTGCTGGAAGGAGTCTGAGGAGCAGTGGTAGTGGGCGAAGGAGTGGCATTGAATCCAGTGAGGCCAGAAGCGGCGCTGTTGGTACGAGTGTAGCGGTTGTAGAAGCGCTTGCCGGAAGAGGCAGATGCGGAGGCAGGCTTCTTGTACAAGTCATCTGAGTTGGAGCCACTCGGGCCATCTGGTGTCGATGCTTTCAGAGGAAGATTGCCCTCGAGACCGGACGCGGCAGCGGCATCCTGCTCTGCATTCTTAGACTGTTCGAGCAGAGACAGGCAACGGTCAGCCTGTCTGCTAGAGATTCCGTCACCAGTGTGCTGCCAGAAGCTTTTGGCAAGCGGGAAGAGATTTTCCGGAAAGAAGACGATGAAGATGTAGTGAGCTGTGGTGCTGGAAGCCTGGTAGTGAGTGTGCTCGAGTTGATGGTCCGAGACGTGCTCTGCAGTGCTGGAGCTAGAGTTGACCGTGGCGTTAGAACGAGCACCAGTATCGACAGCAGCAGCACCAGGTGTGTTGGGAGCAGTATGCTCTAGCATGGAGAAGCGGACGATACGGATAGGCAGAGGTGAGGTGGTGTTGGAATGAGATTGAGAACGCATAAAGTCACGACATCGCTCTGCAATACTAGCGGAAGGGAAGAGGATGCATGATTCGTGAGGCTTGGCGAACTTCTTGCTCAGCAAGCTTGCGAGACGCTGAATGGAGCGATGAATGAAGAACCGAGGATATCCAGTCTCCATGGAGTTGGAAAGTCGGCCTTCCTCGTAGTCGATGTTGTCGCTCCAGAGGGGAAGAGAGACCGAGACGGCATGGGCCATATTGGCAGGAATCGAGGTGCCAACGGCGAAGTCCTTCTTGCAACGAGCAGTGCCATTAGCGGGCGAAGGTGCCGTTGGCAGCGGCACGGGTGTTGCCAGCTGCATGGTGATGACTGCAGTGACGAACGATAGATGTTTTGTTGGTAGAGAGAAGGTAAGTGGCGGAATGAAGTGAAAGGAAAATGTAGAGGCTATGTGTACCTTTGGATTGGCTCTCTCCGCAACGCTGCTCTTGTGACTTCGGAACAACGCCGAACAGAGAGTCAGACAATTGAAAGCCACAGCTCTCTCTCCTATAATGTCAAAGTGACTCACAAGAAGCAGCAAAATCCAAATCTTCTTATCGTACGCGTGGATTTTCCAACCAACTCGATGTGTTAGGTCCTTGTAACTTTTTGCGACTGGTTCAGCCAAAGCAGAACGGCTGAGCTGAGACTGAGACTGAGACTTGACTGAGAGGCGAGTCGACAAATTCGCTTGGTCTACGCTCTAGCTTCTTTCTTCTTGACCACATCCACCCACGACACGACACATTTGGCGTTGACAAACGACGCCTTGACCTCTAGCACCGTGCTCTCCATTGGCTACCAGCTCTGAGCACATTCCTTCCGCCCCATTCTGTTGCGCTTTCGCAACTTCTCACATCAGTGCAAAACATATATTGTCTTACACTGACCGCTTCATTGCAGTGTCTTGAGAGTATAGTAACACAAGTTCCATTTGCTTTCTTGTGATCTCTTTCTGTGTCACTTGGTCGTCTCTGTTCTTCCTTCTTCCAACACATCATAAGGTAGGAAAGCTTCCTCGGTCGCTGCAGTTGTTGCCAGGACCATCTCCTTGCGAGCCAGCTCTTGTGCATCTCCCGTCTCCGTCGTCACCTACTTGATTGTGACTTCCATTTGCCCTTCCCTTTCCACTCTCTTTCCTTCCTGTTGTGGCTGTCTCGGTCTTGGCGCTGTCCGTCTCGTTCATTGTTGGCAAGATACATAAGAGTCTTTCTTGGTTGGTTCCTTTCTCTCCTAGTTGACTTGCTCGGATTTTCTTTGCGCCCATCCTCTCACGCAAGAGAAAGCAACATTCGCATCGCTCTCTGAAAGCAATTGACGCTAGATCTTTATCCTGCTTCAAACGCTAGACACGACAGTTCCTTTGTCATGTACGGCGCTCCTCCTCAGCCGCACGGTGGCTATGCCGCACAAGTGCCTCAGTATGGTGCGCATCCACCAACGTACGGTGGTGCCCCCACGCCTCCTCAACCACATCAACATGCTCCAATTCACATGGCTGTAGATCCCAACCTTGCCATTGGAACTGATCCTCATGCTTTCGCCAAAATGTATCACTCGCACCTCAAGTCCTTGACATTCAACTCAAAACCCATCATCACCAATCTCACCGTGATCGCTCACGATCACTCTGCACGCATGTCGACCGTAGTTGCCAAGTGTCTTGATGATCATATCATGCAGTCACACCCCTCAGTTCGCCTCCCTGCACTTTACACGCTCGACTCGATCTCCAAGAACATTGGTCACCCTTATACCCAGCTCTGGTCGGCTCGCATTGTCCCCATCTTCCTCGAGACTTACCGCCTGGTAGATCAGCCGACCAAGATGCGCATGGAGGAGCTCTTGGCCACCTGGAAGACGGCTGGTCTAGGTGCCCGTCCGTTGTTCGGCGATAACGCACAATGGAGCATCGAGCGCGCTCTGTTCGGAAGCTCAGGCATGCCGCAACCCAACGCAACGCCCGCTCCTGTAGCAGACCCGCGCTCCAATACGTCTCGTTCCAAGGCGAAGGCGATAGAAAACATCGATAGATTGCTGGCTGTGGACGGTCAGTCTCTTGCTGCGAATCCTACGGATCAAGCCTTGCACGAGCGAGTCGACTCGCTTGCCCAGCTCAAGCAGGTTATCCTTACTGCGGATTTGTCCAACGAAGAAATGGCGCAGATCCACGCTCAGCTCGATAGTCTCTCGGCTGCAGCGCAAAGAGCCAACCCTACTGGGCACGCTGCTGCTATGCACGGTCAGCCTCTGCCGCCTACACCCGTTCCAATTTCTGTCACTTCTCCCACTCCTGCTCATCAAGCACCAGCAGCACTCCCGCAAGGCCTGTCAGGTGCGCTCGCCAATCTTTCGGCGTTGACTGCTCAACCTGCCGCACCGCCTGTAGCGGCAGGACAGGCACCGCCTGTCAACAATGCAGCTTCTGCCCTTTTCGCATCTTTGATGCAGGCGGGCCTGCTTTCTGGCTCTGCCTCGAACTCAGCCGCCGCCACTCCTCCGCCTGCCGCCGTTGAGCGAGACCAAGATGAGGACTACGTCAATGCGATCCTCGCTCTCGACATCAAGACTTCTGGACCCGAATTCAATCGCGAGCCTGCATCCTCCTATGAGCTCATTCTGCACAAACATTTGCCACTGCAATGTCGTCAGTGCGCGAATCGATACCCGACAGGCAACAAGGGTCAAGGTCGTATGGACGACCATCTCGACTGGCACTTTACTCAAAACCGACGTGCCAAAGACTCTGCAGCTCGAGGTCAATCACGTTCATGGTTTGATCGTCTAGAGAGCTTTATTCGTGGTGGATTTGACGACTCTGTTCCAGCTTCCAAAGGTTCAGGTGCTGGAGCAGCATCTGGTGATGGCGAGAGCAAATCAGGCATGACAGCAGCTCAAGAGAAAGCGTTGAAAGAGAAGTTTTCGAAATCATTCGTAGTAGCTCCCACAGATCCGGATCTAGCAAGCAAACCCTGTCCGATCTGCAAAGAAGCATTCAAGTCACAATGGAGTGAAGATGAAGAGGAATGGATCTGGTTGAATGCCATCAAGGTTGAGAATACACAGGCTGAAGGTTCGGTTGGTGGTGTTGTGTACTACCATGCTAGTTGTCATTATTCGGCAAAGAGTCTGACGGATAGTGTAGCTGGTGGTGATAGAAGAACAGCCAGTGTTGGTGTGAAGAGAAGAAGCGCGAGTAGGACTGCGACGCCATCGGTTCCTGATGGTGGGGCTGGTAAGAAGCGCAAGTCTGGTGTTAATGAGATCGAGGAAGAAGCTAAGGAAGAGGATGAGCCGCCGGCGAAGAAGTCGGCGACTTGATTATGGGAAAGGAGTAGAAACAAGTAAAGGAAGGATAGATCGAAAATGGAAATTCGTCTCAGCAACATCTCATGTTCGATATGTTGTCACTCTCTTCGATTGCATGCATTTCATCAACACTGATTGATCAAAGACCTCTCCAAAGTAAGAGCAAGCGGGCCGGACACAGACTGACTATCACCTCAGAATCGTAAGCGGAAACTTTTCTGAGAATGCTAAAGTACAAAGTGTGGCAAGTGTTGCCCGAATCTATAATGCGAAATTGAGTATGAATGTCCACCAGCTTTGTGCTTAGTCGACGAGCTTGCGCACTCTCTCAATGACATCGAGATACGCCTTGGTCGCTGGACTGTCCGGGTACTCGTCTGTGAAGCTGACACCCAAGTCACAGCTTTTGCCGATCCTTGGATCGAGTGGAATGCTACCCAAGAAGTTCAATCCTAGTTCTTCGCACAACGCCTTGGCACCACCAGTACTTGGGTAAAAGATCTCGCTGTATCCTGTGCAGCTAGGACAGACAAACCCGGCCATGTTTTCGACGATACCGAGAATGGGAACGTTCATCTTGCGACAGAACGAGATTTCCTTGCGTACATCCTGGAGTGACACTTCCTGCGGTGTGGTGAGAAGGATGGCACCTGTGATGCCGGATTCTTTGAGGTAAGAAACAATGGAGAGATGCTCGTCGGATGTACCGGGTGGGGTATCGATCAACATGTAGTCGATCAATGGCGGCTGGGTTGCAGCTGTGGCGGATGCGGAAGTTGCAGGCGCGGACTCTTCGTCTTCATCTTCGAGTCCAGCAGTCCAGTCCACGTCCTTGAGGAACTGTTTGATGAGACCGTTCTTCTTGGGACCTCGCCAAATGACTGCGGATGATGCTGATGGAAGCAAAAAGCCGATACTCATTGCGCACAGGTTGTCGGAAACGTAGACTGGGGACCATCCCTGTGATGTTGAGTGAATGCTCTGACCTGCAAGCCCAAGAATGGTCGGGATTGAGGGTCCACAAATGTCAATGTCCATGATTGCGACTTGCTTCTCCACTTCTCGATCTGCCTCCGTCTCTGCTGTTGGCTCTCCCGTGTGCTTCTCGTCCTCATCTTCTTCTGTTGCATCGTAGTCAAAGTTGCCCGAGAATCGGGAGCTGAATGCCCACCCAAGCTGTGCTGTGAACGTGCTCTTTCCTACACCTCCTTTGCCGGACATGATCAGGATCTTGTGCTTGATCCTCGACATGCGCTCTTTGATTATGGGTAGGTCTGGGTCGGGACCCTTTGGTGCCGATGCACAGGCGTCCTGGTTGGGACAGCCAGCACATGCGTCTGCTTTGCCTGCTTGTTCGGATTCTGTGCCTGGACAATGTGCGGGTGCATTCTCTGGAACTTGGTCGGGTAGAGCCCTTGCGATGGACTCTGTAGGTAGTGTCGTAGATGCCACTGCGGGCGGTGGTGGTTGCTGTGCCGCCAACATCGTCCCGGCCGGCTGTTGTGAGTATGTGTTGCGATAGGTTGCGCAGGGATGTAGATGGTGGTGTGAGAAGGATTAGAAGGGCTTGTGGCAAAGGACTCAAGTCACGGTAATCCAAAATCTCGAGCTTCGAGCTTTATCTCCGCTGTTTGACTCGACTATCTTGCCGAGTCGGATTTTTCTCATCACTGTTGTGCCTATAGGTGTAACACTTTGTACTTTCGGATCAGGGTCCAAAGCTGAGTCAAAATCACTGTGCATGTGGACCTGCCGTGTGACTTCAGAGCGCGCACAAGCAATTTGAGCAGCTGTGACTACTCGATATCCTGCTGAATCACTCACGCACGCTTCGGCTTCTCCGTGGAAGTAGATCAAGGGTCCGCGTGCTGTGTGCTGTATTTGCAGCCGAAGGTAGAAGGGAAAGAGATTCCAACTCATCGTCATCGTTGTCCGGATATCTGCTTGCTCACTGCCACCATCTCTCCTCTGCAACAAGCTTTCTGAAAGGCGCAAGTATCACCCTCATCACAATGTCGGAGCAGGAGCGGCGTCAGGGTATCTTGGCTCTACCGACAGAGCTCGTTCACACCATCCTTCTCGCGCTACCGCCGCTCTGCATAGAGCACTTCTCGCAAACATGCAAGCTCGCTCGTCGTCACGTTTACGGCCAACACAGCATCGGCGACATGCACCTGTGGAAGCAGCTATACCTTCAGCGCTACGATGACTTTCCTTCGCTTTGGGAAGCCTCAAACGACTCTTCTTTCCGCGAGGAAGTACAAGAGAATCAGCATGAGCACGAGCAGAACGCGCTCGCTTCATCTTCCTCCTCGATACCAGCATCCTCTGTCGCTTCCACATCCAAGCGCGCTGCCTCTTCAGTCATGTCTCTCGTTCAGCTCAGAGATCGCGCAGCTCGCCTTTATGCCGGAGATCCCACCAACCACGGCCCCATCACTCTCAACTTCAATGCTGTCCTTTCGGCTCTGCTTTCGGTCATCGACACTGCAGTACCTCATGCTTCAGATCCATGCCGCAACTCTACCTGGCTCGATGACTCCATCCTCTCTTCTGGTCAGCCTACCTGGAGCGAGTGGGTCTTTCCGCGCTCCATCATGAACAGTGTTGAAGAATTCAAGACAGAATCCGCCGCCTCCAGTCGTTCCAACAAAAGATCCCAGTCTCCACAGGAACGTAAACGTCGACGTCTCAGCGCGACACGACGTCCTTCCGACAACACAGAAAACAAGGAAGACGGTCCAACTCAATCACCAAACGGAAGTCCATCCCGTCGGAAATCGTCCACATCCAAATCAAGCAGCAATGACAGACCTGATTCCTTACGGAGGCGATCGGCCCGCCTTCTCAAGCTCATCTATCCCGAGAGCTTGCATGGGCTTGTAGACGAAGGTATCGACATCGACGCTCTCGCTCAGCCACAGATGCGACTAGCCGCACGCATCCATTGCCTGCATGGCATTCGTGCATGGAAAGACTCACAAAAGCAGCGCCTCACAGCCAGCCCACAAGAGATCGCAAATCAGCGTCAGCAAGATGGTCTCGCCAACGAAGGCGCAGCACAGGCCTCTGCAGGCGCGTCCACCTCAAATCAGACAGAACCGAATGGCCAGCCTTCCGAAAACAGGCAGGAGGACATAGAACCATCAGCATCCCAGCCCCGTAATACAGAAGGGCAGGAATCGAATGCTCACAACTCGAATGCCGACGCGTCAGAAGCTATAGCCGGCGACGAGTCACATGTCGGCGAGCATGATGATGAAGATGATGATGATAATGATGATGATGATGACGACGACGACGACGACGAGAGCTTCGACGAGCCTCCGGCCGCCATCCTCCAATTCAGACCAAGAATGTTCGGGCCAAGCTTTGGCTTTTGCAGTGCTCCTGACGAGGAAGACGAGGTGCGCGCGCGCATGAGACATCGTGTATACGACTCGGGCTACTATGGCTGGTCCAATGGCTATGGACCCTTGCATGCTTGGCGATACGATCCTCACGCAGAACATCACGGGAACGACGATGATGTTGAAGAAGGCCAAGAGGACGAGGAGGAACAAGATCACGAGGAGGACGATGACGTCGCTATGGCCGATGCTGGCGGAGGAAGCGAGGATGGAGACGATGACGCCCTCCGTGAAGCAGCGGAGCTCAGTGACGGCAGCGACGACATCCCAGACGATCCCGTCCCCATCGAGATTGAGACCGGCAGAGATGAAGATGACAGGCGTACCTTCCAAGTCGCAGATCGATACGGTAACCCCATAGATACATCTACTTCCAACGGCAATGCAGCGGTACGGGGCTGGGACTCTTCCGACGATGAGGACAATATGGGCCAAGGTGCTGAACGCAGCGGAACGGATCGTACGCCTTTCCAAACACCGGATCTAGGCACATACGATGCTGACACACGCACTTACACGTATGAAGGTCATCTTCCCATCGGCATCGTCACCAGTAGTCGCGATATTCAGGTCACAGTCGGAAACACCATCGATTTTGTCGCCACCGGTGAGCTCAACATTCGCTTCATCCGTCCCGGAATGCTTGCTGAGACCATGCGTGTTACCAGCGGCACGGGCGCGAACGACGGGCGAGTCATCAGCAACGATGAAGACGAGCATGCAGTGGAAGATGACTTAGATGAGGATGATGTGGAGGATGATGACTTTGATGAAGATGCAGACGACTGGAACGACTACGGTGATGAAGACGAAGACGACGACAACTTTGGCCCCTTCTTCGACATGTTCAGGCCGCTGTCTGGCGCTGCTGGCTACCGAGGATGTCGTGCTGATGAAGAGATCCGACCTCTCGTCGAGCAACGCGATGCCGAGCAGACCCTGGACGACAAGGAGGTCGCTGCTGCGGAACAGTCTAGGAAAGTGAGCCTGCGACGCAAGTCGATCCATTGGGAGCTCGTCGAAGCCATCATGGTGGTTATGTACGCCAATCTCAAGGAAGCTATCTGGCTAGAGAACTGGGGAGTGGGTATTCGCATTCCCAAGATCTATGATGATGCGGGCATCATGACCAAGGATCCAATGGAACGACGCGAGTTCCTTGACTTCCCTACAGGATGGATCTCATCTCTTCCTAATCCTATTCCGTCAAAACTTCATGTCGAAGACATATCGGATCAAGCATCAGGGGAAAAGGAAGAAACACCGATGGACACCACTCCTAAGTTCAGCGAAGGAGACTCTTCAAAGTCGGCGGATGCAAAGCCGCATGATTGGGCTCGATGCGAGAGCTTCTGGGCTGGCACGTATGCTTTCCTCGACTACTCGCACTTTGTTGACTTTAACGTGCGCATGGCAAGACGACGACGAGAGGCAATTTCTAGAGCAGAAGCCGCGGTCAATGGCAATGGCAAGCAAGCAGCCAACGGCAACGGGAACGGAAACGCTTACCCTCAATCCACGCCAAAGCCTAGCCTAGTCGGCCAGGAGGAAGCTGTCGGTGACTGTCTCCAACTTCGTCTGGAGCTTCTTCCGAAATCGCAACAGCCAGCTTACAACACAGATGAAGAAGGGCAAGAAGATGACGATGATTATCCGACGCTCTTCTTCCGCGGAACAACTGTGACCTACTGGGGCAATGAAGCACCCATGCCACGCGGCGGAGTGCATGGCAAGGTGCGCCCAGTCTATGCTCGGGAAGAAGACGTCGATGAGATCCTCTCCAAGGGCCCGAGGGGCAAGAAGAAGGTTGAAGGCTTGCATTGGTCATTGACGCATGTCTACGAAGGAGAAGATCGTTGGCAGCTGGAGGGTATTCAACCTGGCCCGCCTGGCACTAGAGCCCCGATCTTTGGTATCTGGACGGACGCGTTACATGAAGAGGAGAGTCCGAACGGTCCATTTGTGTACTGGATGATGGACGAGAGGCCATGGAAAGAGATTGAGCGGATCAATCGACAGGATGCTCATGACGCTGCTGCTGCTCGAGCTGCAGCTAATCGTTGAACATGTTCTGTAGTGCACAAATCGAGTCTTCTGAACAAAACAGATGTTGAGATGTGAAAGTTAGCTAATGTACATGTGTGACGATGCTGAAGCTTGCGGGTGCAGGCAGCGGTGGCCGACCAGTCGTCAAAGCGCTGTTGACGAGCAAGTTGAACTTCTCCGCTCTAAAACGGAGTTGTGTCTTGAAATTTGATTCAAGTGTGTGTGTGAAGAGATAATCAGAGTTCGATGTGTGAGGACGGTGTCGCCTCAGACGTCGCTGACCAGTCATCAAAGTCTCCTGCTTGTCGCTGCTGTCCAAAGTCTTGACCAAATTGCTTCTCTCCGCTCTGAGACGGAGCTGGTGTCGATCGCCCTTTCCCTCGACCCCAGTTCCAGTTAGCAACGGCTCGAGCAGTGTCGCCTGCCCATCCAACACCTGTGATACCGAGTGCTGGTGCAACGACGACTCTTGCAAATATCTCTCCAAAGCCAAGCATGACACCATTAAGGAATGGTAGGCCTAGGTTGATGAAGATGGATCCCGAAATAAGAGCTAGTCTGCGGGATAGTGGAATCGTGGAGTATGGATTGAAAGCTGCTAGCGTGAGCGACCCGGTTGGAGGATAGTGTGGTTTAGAGTCGTCATCTGTGACAAGCTCAGCATCCTCATCATCAGATTGGTTTGGCTGGAGCTCTGTCGGTGGGGACCCATCCTTTTCGTCGATCTCGGCTTGGTCAGAGGATGACCTCTCGTCCTTGTGTCTGTGGATGATACGGGGCATGCCCGTTGCTGATACCGTTGGTACAGCATCGGCGTCGCCAGTGTCTTCTGTCCGTGGAGCATGTTTTGCTTCGTGAGACGACATGATGGTCAGATCCGAGTCGATTGCGTGATATGAAGATGGTCGCCGAACAAGAGATAAGAAGGAGAGTAGTGACGGCCAAGGGTCCAAGAGGTCCGAGCATCGAGAGCGAGTCTGAAAGCGCGTATCTTTGGTCGGGTCCGCGATCGAGCCAAACAATATGTGGAGGTGATTTTCAATTGAAAGTGTTAGGTTTCGTCTCGTTCCGCGGCAAAGTCGCGTACAGAGATCAACACCGACACGAGACTGCGACTGTCGACACAAGCAAAAGTCCAACACGCACAACCTTCGACCCTCCAGACCATTCCACCATCTTATCCCCTTCCCGCCGTCAACGAAAACGGTCTGTTGCGGTCATGGTACCCGCCGATGCCGCTTCTAGTCCCGGCTTCCCTTCCCACAGTCCCAAGCCGCGGCAGGTGACAAAGCTTGCTGTTGCTGGACCTTCGGGAAGTCGTTCTGCACCTCAGTCTCCGCATACACCGACTAACCTCGGACACATCGTTGGGCCAAATACCTTGAACCCAGACGGCAGTCTCAGTGTCATTCGCAATGACGATGATGCCAACAACAGTGGCCTGCTCGACCTCAGTCCCGCTCTCACCAGGGTCATCAAGGCGAGACCCAACAACTTTGCTTCCTCACCTTCCGCCAAGCGGCAGCGAACTGCTCCTGCCAAGTCTCGACTCAGCAACCATGCAACGTTTCAGGAAGCGGTACTCTCATCACAAGCAGCGGAAGACTATATGCATTCCGATCCACTTGCTGCAAATGGACTGCCAGCTGAACAAGCCGCGGAGGAGCAGGAGGAGGAGGACTCCCTCACGGACGAAGGTCCGACCTCGACTTTGACCCGTTTGCGCAGATGGCGGCAAGATGCGATGCAGCAGCACCTCTACGACACAGCCATATTCTGGGGTACTAAGGTCTTGTCGCTCGAGACCACTTCTGCAGCTTTCAATGACGCCTATCATCTAGCACAGTGCTACTTCTACACCCACCAGTATGCTCGTGCAGAACAGCTCCTCACCACCCCTCTCCGCACTGGTACATCACGCTCAGGCAGACCGAACGGACCAACTCCTACTCACGCCGACTCAGCACCGTACTCAGCAAAGCAGACCGGTGCGGAAGGCTTCTTAGCATCGGAGAACGTGCAGGAAGACGACGATGCGCTACATGAAGTGTTGCAGCAAACACGCTCCTCGTCCATTCTTCCCGCCAGCATCATGGCTCGCTCGACCACCAAGGATAGCATGTACTCGGCAACTTCCTCGACCACAGGCAAGCGCAAGAATAGAGATTTCAACGTCACAGCTACCGGCACCGGCTCCTCCGAGACCGACAGCAGCGGAAGAGACGATTCTGACGACGAGTTCCTCAAAGATGCATCGCATAACACTCGAAATGATGAATCCGTCGTCTTTCGCGACGTTCCCGAGCCGCAGAGTGCTCCGCGTTCTTCCGGATCAAACGGGCGGGAACCAGCCAAGAAATCAGCCAAGTCAAAGGAAAGCATAGATCTCCAATCAGACGTCGAACAAGTCAAAAACAGCAGTCTTGCTCCTGCACACGGACCTGTCCTTGTCAACCACAGTCTTGCTTGTCGCTATCTCGCAGCACAATGTCAAGTCCGCCTAGCCAAGTATCATGAAGCGCTCGACCTACTCGGTGAGACGGAGCACTGGGGCTCATCCGCGAGCAACAAGCGACCTTCAAATGACGGCGGGATCAAACTCGGATCCTCTGTCGCCTACTTGCGTGGACAGATCCATTTGAGACTCGAAGACCTTCCGAGAGCGCGAGACTCTTTCATGGCTGCTCTTGCGCTTGATGTCAAGAATTACGAGGCATTCTCTGCGCTCATCGATGGAGAGATGCTGGGGATGGAGGAGCAGTGGAACTTTGTGCAGAGTTTGGAATATGCTGCGCAGGCTGGAGACGAGCAGGGTGCATTGGATGACTATGAGCTGGTCAGACTTTTGTACACGACACAGCTGTCAAAGCAAGGCAAGGCGCTTGTCGAGACCACGGGCTTGGCGCGTAGACGATTAGCGGATGAGTACGGTCTCGGAGACGATCCTGATGTGCTACATGGTCTAGCTGCTGAGCTCTTCTCGCGCTTGCGGTTTGCTGACGCCTTTATTGTTACGAGTCGGATCCTCGAGCTCTCGGCGGACCATCCTGCAACACTGCCGATCCACATTGCCTGCACCTATCATCTCAAGAACCTCCGCCCGGCGCTGTTCATGCTGGCACATCGGCTGACAGAGCTGCAACCAGAGTCACCTGTATCTTGGTATGCTGTCGGAACGTGGTACGCCACCACACGCCGATGGGCGGAAGCAAGACGATATTTCAGCAAAGCATCTTTGCTTGATCCACGCTTTGCACCTGGCTGGATCGCTTTCGGTCACACGTTCGCACTGGAAGGTGAAAGCGATCAAGCCATCATTGCTTACTCCACAGCAGCTCGTCTCTTCCCGCAATCGCACCTGCCCAAGCTCTTTGTCGGAATGGAACATCTGCATCAAGACAATCTATCGCTGGCTCGACTGTCGCTGGAAGGCTCTGCAGCCATTTGGCCACATGATCCGCTTCTCGCCAACGAACGCGGCATTGTAGCTTTCCAGACAGGCGAACTTGACTTGGCGGCCACGTTCTTCTCCACTGCCATTGACTTGACTCGTGAAACACAGCATCCAGCGTCTAGTTGGAAAGCGTGTTACCTGAACCTTGGTTTAGCACTCATGCGAGTGGGAAGAGAGGAAAAGGCCAAGTCGGCGTTCCAATCGGTGGTCGAACTGGATCCGCATAACTACCAAGCGCATTTGTGTCTGGGCATGTTAGCGCACAAGGAGGACGAACTGGATGATGCGATACAGCATTATCACGAGGCGCTGTCGATCAATCCGAGGGACGCGCATGCGACAGAGTTGCTCGACTTTGTGTTGGAGGAGAAAGTGCATTATGGTGTAACGCAGTTTGCTAAATATGATCCTCAGGGCAGGCTCTTCAACAAAGGGAGCAAGGCGACGCTCAGGGAAGACATAGCAGGCGTCGGTGGCGCGAGTGGAAAGGGTAAACAGCGTCAACTCGAAGGTTCGCCTATCCACCCCTCGGCAGCTGGTAGACCTCATCTTGCCTCCATTCCGGAAGCCTCTTCTCCTTCTCCTGCGCCTTATGCGGCTCGCCAGCACGGACAAGAGAGTTCTGCGGACAGGTCAACAGCCTCGTCGCATCCAACACAGATTTCGATGCGATTCCAAACACCAGCTAGAGCAGCTGCAGTGGCAAATGCGGATATGTCAACCGCCTCAGCTGCCGAAATGAGTCTAGACAACTCGGCTTCTCTACCCGATGCTTCACAGTCGCAATCCCACACTCAGGGCGAGTTCCAAGATCAAAGTAGCGTCTTGATGGACGAGTCGAACTCGTAGCAGCGCAGCATTCTCACCTTTAGCCCACACTACCCAAGTTTACGTTGTAATCTATGAACCCTCGGAATAGCGCACATGCCAAGTAATCGATGCATCGATTGCCAACAATGTCAAAAGCCCTGACGGAAAGAGCCGATACCATTTGCACACCGAAAAGTTCTTCCATCAATTCTGGTATCGAAAAAAACGCGCTTGAAATTCAGCTCTTTGTGCATATATGCATGCGATTAGTATACAAGAAAAAAGACAACAAATCGTCGAACACCAACATTTCAGTTGTTGGTGCGGACATCAGCTGGAATCTTAGCCTCCCTGCTCTTGTCGACCAAGTGCTTGAACTGTTCAAAGAACAAGAACAACAAGGTGGTCTGAGGCTGAAGACGCAACCATGCCGGAGTCCAGCCTCGGAAGAAGACTGTAGGGCCATCCTTTGCGAGCGCCTCCTTGATGACATGCGAAACTCCGATGTTGGCACCGGCGCCTTTCTTGAGGTTCTGTACGCGCGACTTGACGACATCGATAGGAGTGCAGAGAGTTGTGCTGAGTGTACCTGCGCAGAAACTGGCAGCGGTTTGTAGGACGGGTCCGTCAGGAATGACGTCGAGTTTCTGAAGGATGCCTTTGAAGAGATCGTATGAGCCAAGTTGGGAGATGTTCATAACGACGGATCGGAAGACGTTGGGTGAAAGACCACGGAAAAGAGTTCCTGCGCCGTCATCTTTGACGATGCGAACGAGACCATCGATGCAGTTCTTGTAGCCATAACGAGCATCTTTTGGCAAGTTGAGGTCGGAACACATACGGACGAGGACGATTTCGGCTGGGTTACCAACGACACCGGCAACAGCACCGGCGGTACCGGAGCAGAGAGCGAGCTCGCCTGTCGTAGGAGCTTTACCAGATCGAGCGGTGACACGAGTCTTCATATCTTCGTAAACGGCGAAACGAGTGACAGAGTAGGTGAATTGACGAAGCAATGTTGCGGTCAAACCATGCCAGAGACTGGTGACGCCTTCGGTGCGGACGGATTGAACAATGGTTCGGAACATGCCTTGCTTGACGGTAGCCGTTTGAAGGCGATACTTGGTCAAGTCGAGGGGATGTGTGATACTGGCGGCGCAGCATCCGGCAGCGCCTGTAAGGTCAAAGTAGCAAGAAGCAAAAGTGAAGCGGAAGCAGGATCAGTACGTATTTCGCTATGAAACATAGGCATGCGAAGATTGAAACTCACCTCCGAGCCAGAAGGGATATGTCTTGGGAGCAGTCTTGTTGTTGTTGGAGGCTGTGCCAGCTGCAGCACCGGCACCAGCACCTGCAAGCGCGCCTTTAGCAGCGTTGAAGGTGCCAGCGTTGGCGCCGCTTGTGGTAGGAATACGGAGGGTCGACATTATCTTTGAGTAATATGCAGCGATGCTCCTGTACTGTCGCAGTCAATGCAACACGGAGGAAGAAGAAGATTATAGCCTGACCAAGGTGGCGAGTGCGAGTCGATGAGGGCGAGTTCGAAGATGACGACGACGATTGCAGCGGTACTCTATGTGTTGCAAGTGTTCGAGACGATGATGACGAAGGCAAAGGTGACCGGGGGGAAGGCGGGCGACGAGACAGGTTACGGAAGTGAAGGAAGAGATCAAGCGTCTGTGATCACGCGCTTATAAGGAAGAGGGCACTGGCCACTGAGACAAGCAAGGAGACAAGGATTTCCGGCGAGGCGAGAGGTGAGGGACGACGAGTCAGAGAGAGGCAGCCCAGGGTGCGGACAATCGCGTCGGCGTCGGACGTCTCGCGCAAGTCGGAGAAGTGTAGGGAAGAGCCGGAACACACACTTCCACACACGCACACACTCGCTGGAAGGGGGACAGCGACTGAATCAGGATCGGCGGAAGCATGTACACATCAGGGCTGTCCCGAGACGTGACTGTTCTACTGAAGGCGAGGAGGGAGGCAAAAGAGGGACCGCGCGCTCGGATGCAACGGAGAATGGACATCACGGACGGGACATCATCAGGAAGAGATGGCTTCAGCCGAGCCAAAAGATCGATGTTCTTTCACCCTTGGCCCGCTGTTCTGTCGTGCAGGTACACTTCTCGTTTCTTTCAAGTCGGATCCTCTAAAACAGAAGGCTGCATTTCAAGCTCGACCTTTCTCATGATAACATTCGGAAGAGCCGATCGATATGATTCAAAGCTTGATAACGACTTTCTCACGCTTCATAACATCAGGCTAGCGGTCAAATGCCGCCAAAGAGCTTCTTGATTACATGTAGAAATCAGTCTTGCTGATAGGACGAGCCGACGAGCTTCACGATGGTCCCCTGCCGCAGCCTTCCCCGCCTTGCTCGCCTTAAAGGGAGAAACATGCTGTGGCAGCAGTGCCGCGTGACCAGATCCCTTTTCGCATTCTGGCTCGCTCTGCGTTCAACAAGTAAAAAGGCTGCTGTAGCTGAGCTGTCTCCCGCATAGCACCCTGCATCCTGCACGAGCCATCGTCACGTCTGAGCGCTTCGTGTTGGCTGCTCAAGTGCTGATGACTTACGATAAGGCTTCGGTTTGCGGTGTCGCAATTCGTCCCTGCAGGAGCACGCAGCAAAATGCGGGGTAAAGCTAGGGTCCAGCTTTTGAGCAGTCTGACAGTTAAACTACAGCAGACGCGAGTAAAGGTCAGGGTCTAGAAAAGATAGCCATCGCCGATTGCTACTCAGAGTAAGGGAGCGTAATCGCGATTAGCTATCCGACGCTAGGCAACTCGAAGAAGCTTGGAAAGGGGAACAGATGATGAACACCTTCGACAACATCTGTGACAGCTTTAAGGAGCCGGCCAAAGATGCGGTTTCGGTCACTTTAAGCTTTCCCGGGTGGCAAAGACGGCACGGAAACATCCGTCTTCCTTCTCGTCATCAACGAGCAGCGTCCTATGGCACTCGAGTCCCACCACGTGTTTCGTTCTTCATCAGCAACCGGGACACGAGGAACTGCCGCCGAGAAACAGCTCTACGCCCGTGTCAACATTCTCTCCTTGGCCATGGCCATGCAAAGCAACTTCATACAAGCGTTGTCGATGCCAACCTTATCGATGTCTTGGATGTCTTGACACGTTCTGACATGCGGCTCCTAGCTTCATTCTAATGCCGATTGTTCCGCACCGTCTATGCTGTCATCTCATCAGCATGCAAGTGTGGCGTCGAGTTTGTCATTCATAAGGGTCTAACTATATGCAAACTATACAATGTCGACACTGTCATAGATGGCGAGCACGGGGAACAAAACCGGCCAAGGTGGGGATCGAAAGGGTCCTGAGGTGGGGGCAAGTCGAAGAAATTTTAGAGCTCGGCCTCCATCTCGGCTTCTTTCCCAGCTTCTTCTCGCAAGCCAAGAGCACCAAGCAAATTGTTCATCGTCATATCAGCCATGGCTCTTCTCGTCTCGGTTGTACCACTTCCAATATGTGGAAGCAGAGCCACTTTGTCTCTGCAATCGGGTGCGAGCAGTGGATGATCAGCATGAATGACTGTAGCGAGCAGAACATGAAAATTCGCCGTTCAAAAAGTAGAATTCGGGAGGAAAATTCAGGGTCAGAAATTGGCCTCACTCGCAGGAGCGGACAACACGGAACAACGGCAAACTCGGAGCTCACGACCACACTGCTTCCCAACACCTCCATACCAAGAAACGGCATTGGCCGCCGTGGACGTCGGACGGTATCGTCGGATCTTGCCGTTCTGGCTCTTTCCGTTGTCTGCAGAACATGTGTGTGGACTCACCCGGTTCGCCTTCAATGACATCCAGACCGGCTCCAGCGATAGTGTCATTGCGAAGCGCTTCGACTAGTGCCTCGGTATCGACCGTTCCACCGCGTGAGGCATTGATGATGTAGGCCGACTTCCTGTACGGGTCAACATTCGTTCCGACAAAGCATTCATGCAAAGAAGCATACCGTGACAGCCGACGCATACAGCCGATCCACAGGAATGATCAGAAAGTAGCGGACATTCTCTTTGTCAGTAACTCGACTTCACTCCTTTCTTCATTAGGACGCCTTTTGTCAGCTTCACTCACTTCATGGCTTCCAAAAATTGACTGTTGACAATGTGCTTAGTGCTCGGATTGAGATCAACCAGCACGAACACCAGATCGGATGATCTTGCCAGCTCGATTGGATCGGGTTGGTTCTCCACCGCAATCCTGTCGATCGGGAACCCGGCCCGCATCAACGAAGCAAAGTATTGGTCGTCCTTGTCGAATTTTCTGGCTTTGCTGGTCGTATACTGGATCTTAGCCGGCTTGAAAGGCACGAGCAAGTTGCTCAGTGACTGAGAGATGTTGCCGAAGCCAAGGAATCCAACGGTCTTGCCGCTGATGCTTGGCCCCATGAAGCATGTCGGCGTCCACGGAAAGTTGGGCCACTGACCTTCTCGCACCGTTCTTGTCGCAACAGGTACTTGTCTCGTCACCATCAGAGCTAAGAGCAGACAGAGCTCGGCGACCGCGTCATCGAGCACTCTTGGAGTATTGCCCACCCGAACGCCACGCTTCTTGACAAGGGCCAGGTCAATATGGTCGTACCCCACACTCATCGTGCTGATAACTTTCAATGACGGGCCAGCTGCGTCCAGAAACTCTTCATCTACTCGCTCCGTGAGACAAATAACAGCTCCATCGACACCTTTGAGGTTGGAAAGCACCCAATCGCGCGAGGGTGCCTGCTCGCCTTCATCCTCTGGTCTTGTGATCAGCTCCACTTTGCCTGCTGCCTCTGCTCGCTTGAGCACATCGGTCGGCATCGTACGACATACGAGAATCTTTGGAACCGCCATCTTTACTAAATAATGCCAGCTCAGGCTTGGGTCTGTCGTTTGCGATAGTTTGGATGGGTTAGGAAACGTGATGAGGTGAGATGGGATGAGATGAGATGAGATGAAGTTGCAGGTCAAAGTTCAAATTGGCGGAGGAAGAAATCAAGGTGGGGGGACATCCGTGCGCGTATGCTCACCGAACGCGAGGATGTGGAGTCAACACACAAGATGAAGCTTTCGGAAGCATCCTACGCAACATCCGTTCAAAGTGAGCTTCATATGACAACTCTCGAGATTGGGCTGGCGATTGCTAGTGTATATGCTCGCTCTGAATGCCTTCAAAAGAGGCGGCGGATTCTTGCCACCGTCGCAATTGACTCTGAGTACGCAGTTCGTCTCTAACAAACTCCAGAGTCAGCGGTGGTTTCTTCAAATGATGGATACCTCTACCTTAGCCTCAGCATCGGCGACCACTGCATCAAGCACGAACAACTCTCACGAGCTCGTGGGGGTACTTGTCATCCTCATCGATCCGAGCACAGAGCAAGACAAGCACCGCTACGATGAGCTGCAGAAGCTGCGACGTAAGCACGATCAAGCTTTCAATCGCTGGCTCCCACACATCACTCTCATTCCACCATTTACACTCTCAGCAGCTTCTCAAACCGATGATTCCCCTACACAATTAAAAGATCTCACCGAGCTGCACGAGCAAAAGCTCTCACAGATAGCTCAAGCAGCTCTAGAAGTCTGCAGTCAGTATCAAGCTCACTCTTTGCTCCTTGATCAGGTGTCGACCTTTCCTCTGCGCAAGTACACAAACGTTCATTTGCGACCATATCCTACCAACTTTGAGGACAAAGGAACCAAGACATCTTCGTCGTCATCGCCAAAGTCGACTCCATCTGCCACTAGCTCAAGCATCGACGATGATTATTCTTCACGCCGGATCGTCGAGCTGCAAAAAGAGCTCGAGAAGGCCATGGAGCCCCTGCTGCGGCCAGACGTAGAATCTCAAACTGCGTCAAAAAAGTTTCATCGCAAGAACGTCTTCAAGCCTCACGCATCGGTCGGTCAATCAACAAGTCCGAAAGCAACCTGGCAGCTCTGCACAAGCGCTGAAAAGGTCCTCAGAGCGCTGAAATCTGCATTTTGGACAGGTGAAAGTCGACCAGGTTTGCTCTGCAGTGTTGATCGCGTCCAGCTCATGGTGAAGCAGAAGGGTTACGAGGGGCCATATCAGATTCATACTGAGCTTCCTCTTTCAAAGATGTGAGCCATGCAATTGTTAATAAATGATTTTGAAGGTATACACAGAAAGTGGAGCTGTTAGCCCCAGCAGCGTATTACCGCCCAAACGCCGGCTGTGGACGTTGAATGGCTCGAGCACACGGCAATAGCCGGTAATCACGCGAGCCCTCCTTTGTACAACAAGCTGTAGTCAAGAGCTGTTTGTTCTTGACCCACTTCTTCTGACACCACCGTAAACACAATATCCTACACGAACCATGTCTGGACCACTTGTCCTGATCACAGGTATTACCGGCTTCCTCGCCGCCCACGTGCTGGACGCCGTCCTTGCTTCACCTGCAAACTACAAGGTTCGAGGAACACTGCGATCCGTCAGCAAGAAGGACGAGATCTTAGCACGTCTCAGTCCGGAGGACAGGAAGAGAATCGAGTTTGTCGAGGTCGCCGATACTGCAACTTCAGACCTTCTACCTGCCGTTCGAGGCGTCGAGATCATTCACCATGTGGCCTCACCCTATCAACTCAACGTTCAAGATGCAGAGCGTGACCTGCTCATCCCAGCTGTAGAGGGCACACTCAATCTCTTGCGTTTTGCCAAGCATGAAAAGAGCGTCAAGAAGATCGTCATCACTTCTTCCTTTGCAGCTGTGACCAACTTCAAGGAGGGCGGGCCCAACCGTCCAGGCTTCACTTACACTGCAGAGCACTGGAACCCTTCTACCTATGATGATGCCATCCAAGCTGGAGGAGCAGGAGCCTTCTCATACTCCGTCAGCAAGAAGCTGGCCGAGCAAGCTGCTTGGGACTATGTTGCCAACGAGAAGCCTCACTTTGAGATCGCTACTACCAACCCGCCCATGATTTACGCTAAGACCATTCAACCTGGAGTGAAGTTGTCCAACCTCAACACTTCGAGCAAGACCATCTATGGCCTTATCAGCAACGCCGAGCAGATGCCAGAGGACCGTCTACCTCTGTTCTGCAATGCACGTGATGTGGGAGATGCTCATGTGGCAGCAACTGAGAAGCCAAATGGCACGGGCAAGCGCTACTTGCTCTGTGGAGGCAAGTTTACATGGGCTCACGCGGTCAAGTTTATTGCCGAGAACTACCCAGAGTTGCAAGACCGCCTGCCCAAGGGATGGAAGGAAGCCAGCAGCAATCTGAGGGACGTCGACACCATTGCGACACTTGACACCAAGGAAGCAGAGACCGTGTTGGGTATCAAGTTCAAGGACTGGCAAGCCACGCTTAAGGAATCCCTTGACAGCCTCCTCGAGCTCGAGAAGCGACCTGACTGGAAGAATTGATGCAAAAGGTTCTCGGCACACTGATAATGGACGATCAGACATTGTTTATGTATGCAATAGACTCAGTCTGCGAAACCCCATTTCAGTCTTGTGCAAGGCATCGTAGAATGCTATTAGAATGGTCTCAGTTCGACTTGAGGTCGGTGATGCTTCCACTCGATGCTCACAATCGGGCGATAGCGTGCTGTGAATTTAACAAGAACGCGATTCAAGAGTAGCCTTGCAGCAGCAGCGCTTCCTATTGGTTGGCATTTCGACGCAATAGGCGTAACACGCTAGACTCCGTGGAGATGGAGAAATCTGTCCGTCATCTTGATTATCGGATGCCTCTTTCCGGGAGAGCACGAACCCATACCTGCTATCTGAGCGTGATAATCATGCGGAACTTGCGTCTGGAAAGTCTTTTAGCAGCGTCGACCTCTGATAGGGGGAAGCGCAAGCAGCCAGTCTCACGCAGGACCCAATGCATACTGTATTCGGCACGGATCTCTCGGCAAGAAGGACGCATGAAAGCGAATAGCATCAACCTTCTCCTGAAAAGCACTTAGGTGTGAACTCTTCAGAAAAGTGTCCCAAGATGTAGCCCTGCTAGAAGGATCTGCCTTGATGAGATCAAGTATACAATGACAAAACACGGACAGGTGGTAACCTGTTTGTACCAAGACCTATCCCAGGAACCACTCTGTTTGCGACGTGACCCCGCGGGAATTTGTCGCCTTTCTATTGCATACTGTAAAGAGAAAGGTCCCATTCTGGAATCGCCGCGGATGTAGGTTCTTTGACGCATAAATCGAGGTGGAGCGATCCAAGTCCGCAAAAGGCAAAAACATGGATGTACTTTCACAAAACAAAGCGAGACAGCCATACAAAGACAGAGGAATGACAAGCACAATCAACATTACACAACCGAACGTGTGGAACATCAGGGTTCTCGCCCTGCCTCGGCATTGAAGCGCCGAGCTTCTCATGCCCCAGTCGTGAAACCGCCAGAAGGAGGAAAGAGAAAATCTTGAGCGACACAACAACCTTTTCTGCTCTTCAGAGTTTTTAAGTTTTTGTTTTGAGCCCTTCCTTCTCAACCACGTCCGTATCACACACCCTCCTCATCAACAAGAGTTGGTAGTGTCTCAAGCGTCGTCATGGAGACAACATCTCCAGCTTCGCAGCCAGCACCGGCGATTCCGAACGCTGCTGTCAATGAACGCGAGCTTCATGCTTCTACCAATGCTGCGACTACCAATGCCGGCTCTTCTGTAGCTGGTGACAAGACGAGCTCTGCAAACAGCTCTGACAATGCATCACCTCAGATGCAGCCCATTCAACGCACCAAGAGCGGTCGTGGCAGTGTTCCGTTCGCCTCTCTCGACCCGGAAGGTACCGCAGAGCTTACCCGCAGACTCACAGAACACTCTCTGCGAGCTCGAACTCGTACCACTGACGGTGGTGAAGCTGCGCTTGGCTTCGACCCCTTCGACAAGAATGGCAAGTTCGAATTGGAGCGCTTCCTCCGCCATGTCATGGACCAAGCTCAAGGTGCCCAACTGGAAACTCGTCAAATGGGTGTAGTGTGGCAGAACCTTACCGTTACTGGTCTTGGAACTGGCTACGCGCTTGCAGACACCATCGGCACTCTCCCACTGAAGCCATTCGAGGCTGTCAAGAACATCAGGTCAATTCTTCACCCTCCCGTCAAGACCATCATTGACAATTTTGAAGGCTGTGTCAAGCCCGGTGAGATGCTTCTGGTCCTTGGACGTCCCGGAGCAGGTTGTACGTCTTTCTTGAAGACAATTGCGTCTTACCGAGATGGTTTCAAGGATATCTCCGGAACCGTCCTCTACCAAGGCATGGACCATACTATTATCGACAAACGTCTTCGAGGTGACGTCGTTTACTGCCCTGAGGATGACGTGCATTTCCCGACTCTCAATGTCTGGCAAACTCTGTCTTTTGCTGTTGCTACTCGAGCTCCTCAAGCTCGACGTCGTCTCGACCTCCTGGACAGTCAAGACACGGGATCTCGTGAGGGCTACATCAAGACGCTTGTCGAGGTCTTTGCCACTATCCTTGGCCTCAAACACACTTACAACACCAAGGTCGGCAACGACTTCATTCGTGGCGTTTCAGGAGGAGAGCGAAAGAGGGTCAGTGTGGCAGAGACCTTTGCTGCCAGAGCCAAAGTTGCGCTTTTCGACAACTCTTCACGTGGTCTTGACTCCAGCACTGCGCTCGAGTTTGTCAAGTCGCTTCGAATCTCGACAGACATCGCCAACACTACCACCATGGCTTCCATCTATCAAGCAGGCGAGGGTCTCACCCAGCTCTTCGACAAGGTGCTTGTCATAAACGAGGGTCGTCAGGTCTACTTTGGTCCCACCTCTGACGCTGTGGACTACTTCACCGAGATGGGATACATTCCCCAGGACAGGCAGACCACGGCTGATTACCTTGTTGCGTGCACGGATGCCCACGGTCGCAAGTTGCGCGAGGGATATGAGAACAGAGCACCTCGTACTGCTGAGGAGATGGCTCGGTACTGGCACGACTCGCCTCAAGGAAAGAGGAACCACGAAGAGGTCGAAGCTTACCTACAGGAGCTCAGCAGCAACGTCGACGATGCAGCTGTCAAGCATTACAAGGCTATCGCCCGGCAGGAGAAGGCCAAAGGTGCCCGAAAAGGCAGTGCCTACATCATCACTCTGCCCATGCAAATCCGTCTCGCAATCAAGCGACGTGCACAGATCATTTGGGGTGACATTGCCACACAGCTGATCATTACAATGGCTTCTATCTTCCAAGCTCTCATCACCGGATCCGTCTTCTATCAGATGCCCAAAAACTCCTCCGGCTTCTTCTCTCGCGGAGGTGTTCTCTTCTTTGCTCTGCTCTACAACTCCTTCACAGCGATGTCTGAGATCACAGCAGGTTACGCTCAGCGACCGATTGTGATCCGACAACGAAGATTTGCCATGGTTCATCCCTTCTCCGACGCTATCGCCAACACACTTCTCGACATTCCGATTCGTACCTTCACCCTCATCTTCTTCGACATCCTGATCTACTTCATGACCGGCCTCTCGTACACTGCAGACCAATTCTTTGTCTTCTTTGGTGTCACAGCGCTGATCACCTACACGATGGTGAGTACAATGACGTTGTCTTCCAATCAGTCCCGCAGTCTCGAGCGAACGACACGGATCGCGGCATCTCATTGCAACTCCAGGAATGATTACGGATAAGTACGATACAGTTTTGATCCCCGTCAGTGTCCGCGTCTACACGATCTTGCTGAAAAGCCATCTGCAGGATCGAGGGCATCGTGACCAAGTCATGTAAGAGGATGAAGGCCATCCTACTGCACGACGGGGAAAATTCTGCCATTACTTACCGTCCATCTTACATACCTCCGTGGAACGGACAATGGCCACCGGGCCGTCGCTCTAGCCCTCCGGACCGGGATCAGAATATGCCGAACTTGTGCCTTGATCTTCCAGACCTCTTTCCAGAAACTGACCCTTTTCGTTCTGCTCTTTTTTCTATCATAGGTCGCGTTCTTCCGATGTCTTGCTGCTGCCACTAAGTCAGAATCACTGGCAACCATGATCGGAGGTCTGGCAGTCATTGACTTAGCTTTATACGCTGGCTATGTAATCCCGCGACCATCCATGGTGGTCTGGTGGAAGTGGCTGAGTTATTGTAACCCAGTCGCTTTTGCCTTCGAGATTCTCTTGACAAACGAGTTCAGGCGGCTCAATGTGCCGTGTGCCAACTTCATTCCTGCAGGTCCAGCTTACGCCAACGTTGCGAACGAGTACAAAGTCTGCCCTGTGGCCTCTGCCCGGCCAGGTCAAGATACCGTCATTGGGTCTGATTATCTGGCTGCTTCCTTCCAGTACTACTACAGCAATTCGGGACGGAACGCTGGTATCATCTTTGGATTCTGGTTCTTTTTCCTTGCCATTTACCTTCTCGCCTCAGAATATCAGACCGACCCCACTGCCTCTGGAGGAGTCATGGTCTTCAAGAGGGGCTCTGCACCCAAGGAGGTCGTCCAGGCAGCCAAGGCAACAGGCGACGTCGAGGCTGGAGACGCTGTTGACACAACTAAACCCGCCGAAGAAGGAGAGCACACACAAGACCAGGCCGTCGGCAAGCTCGAGAGCTCATCATCGATCTTTGCCTGGAAGAACGTCAACTACGACGTCATGATCAAAGGCAATCCTCGTCGCCTGCTCAACAATGTGTCCGGATTCGTAGCTCCTGGCAAGATGACAGCATTAATGGGCGAGTCTGGAGCTGGTAAGACGACTTTGCTTAATGTACTCGCCCAGCGAACGGACACTGGGGTTGTAAAAGGCCTCTTCAGCGTCAACGGTGCTCCATTGCCCAAGTCTTTCCAGTCAAACACCGGTTATTGTCAGCAGCAGGATGTCCATCTTGGTACCCAAACTGTCAGAGAAGCTCTCCAGTTCTCAGCTCTGCTCCGACAGCCTCGTGAGACGCCTGACGAGGAGAAACTAGCCTATGTGGAGAATATCATCGAGATGCTCGAGATGCAGCCATTCGCCGAAGCCCTTGTTGGCGACGTTGGTATGGGTCTCAATGTTGAACAGCGCAAGAGATTGACCATTGCTGTGGAGCTTGCTGCTAAGCCAAAGCTACTGCTCTTCCTTGACGAACCCACCTCGGGTCTGGATGCTATGGCTGCCTGGAGCATCGTACGATTCCTTCGCAAGCTCGCCGATGCAGGTCAAGCCATCCTGTGTACCATTCACCAGCCTTCGGGAGAACTTTTCAATCAGTTTGACCGCCTTCTATTGCTCCAGAAGGGTGGAAAGACTGTCTTCTTTGGCGACATTGGCAAGAACTCGCAGAAGCTAGTCGACTACTTTGGCCAACGTGCTGACAAGAAGTGTGGCGATGATGAGAACCCTGCAGAGTACATTCTTGATGTCATTGGAGCCGGAGCCACAGCTACCACGGACAAGGACTGGCATCAACTCTTCCTTGACTCAGAGCTGTACCAGGACATGATGCAAAGCTTGGAGAAGTTCGACGCATCTGGTGCCGACCACACTATCACCGCTGAAGAGGAGGAGATGGGCCGAAGGGAGTATGCAGAGCCCTTGTCAGTCCAAGTTCGGCTGGTGCTCCGTCGTGCCTTCACTCATTACTGGAGGGACACAACCTATGTCACATCCAAGCTTGCTCTCAACATTATTGCTGGTCTGTTCATTGGTTCATCGTTCTGGGGCCAAGGGTCAATCCAGACCACAGCCTCTCTTCAAAACAAGATCTTTGCGTACGTATCAGCACCCCCCCCCCCCCTCTCTGACCAAAAGCACGTTCGGCATGCTGACAAATAACTTCCGTCTATGAATCTCTGTTCGACACCTGTCAAACCTTGATCGACACGCGTCCAACCTTAATTGACATCTGTCAAAACACACTTGCTCATCGTCTAATCCGACCATCTTATAGCATGTTCATGGCACTGGTGCTCTCTACATCGCTCTCCCAGCAACTACAGCCAGTCTTCATTCAGTTTCGAGCGCTGTACGAGGTTCGCGAGCGACCTTCCAAGATGTACAGCTGGTGGGTCGCCGTTTGGTCTGCTCTTCTCGTCGAGATTCCTTGGAACCTTCTTGGTGGAACCTTGTTCTGGGCTTGTTGGTACTGGATGGTCCAGTTCCCGACCGATTCGAAGACTTCAGCCCTTGTCTGGGGCTTCTACATGCTCTTCCAGATCTACTACCAAACTTTTGCAGCCGCTATCGCTGCGATGTCGCCTAACCCGATGATTGCCTCCATCCTCTTCTCGACATTCTTCTCCTTTGTTATTATTTTCTGTGGCGTTGTGCAGCCGCCTCCACAGTTACCATACTTCTGGAGAGTTTGGATGTTCCCTTTGTCGCCATTCACCTACTTGATCGAAGGTATGTTGGGTGCTGTTTTGAACAATCAGCCTGTTCGATGTGCGCCCAACGAGTACAACACTATCACACCACCTCCTGGACAGTCATGCGCCCAGTATCTGGCCAACTTTGTGACCAATCTGCAAGGCCCGAACCTTGGAACAGGCTACTATATCGACGGATCCATTGGAACTTGCGACTATTGTCAATTCCGAGTTGGTAACGATTACCTTAGGACCATCAACATGAACGCAGCGTATCGCTTCAGGGATTTGGGCATCATCTGTGCCTACATTGCCTTCAACATCTTGCTATGCTTCGCCTTGTTCTACTTCTTCCGTATCTTCAAGCTGTCGAACATCAAGTCCAGCAAGAGCAACAAGAGAGCCGTCAATCAATCTGAAAAGGAGGAGTCTGTCGGTGTTACTGCCGCTTCGAAAGCGGAAGAAGGTGCTGAAAAAACAACTCAAGCTCTCAACTCAACGTCTGCTGCAGCAAAGGGCCCAGGACACCAAGCCACCAGCCAGCCTCTCCCAACCACGAACCTCTTCGGCGGAGCTGGACAGCCTGCTGTTCAGGACACCAAGCCTAAGGTTTGAAACGCCGTTCTTATAAACCAACCCTTCCTGTTTCAAGTTTCACCGCTCTGTTCTAGTCAAGTCATGCTTCACATTGAAATTTGATTGTCCTTGTAGTACTTGCGTGCTTTTCAACGGACTGCGGCAAGTCATGCAGAGAATGGACACCCGTGTCGCTTTCGGGGAGCCAGCACAACCCACTTGCATCATCTCCTCCCACAGAGACAGCTCTGTAAACGCTTGTCCGCTCGTCGAGACCAATCCTTGACGCTATTGAGCGACGAAGTGACGATTGTTCACCGCAAAGTTGGCGATGCTGTTGGCTACACCGGACCAGTCTGTGGATGAATCGAACACGTTTGAGCACATCCCGAAACCTAGTCCTGACTCTGTTGGGCCCCAGAAAAGGTGTGTCAGGCGAAAAGAAGTCGCACAAGTCTGCTGTACTGCAGAAGCAGCCACCACGCAAGGGTGTTCCTCCAATTGACAGCGAAAGGGCCAAATTACCTTTGTGTGATTTCTGTTGGGAATGGTTTCAATTCCGAGCCAATTGTGCTAAGCCGCTGATGATCAAGACAGCTGACGGCGATCAAACCGCTCTGCGTAGCTTGGTCGAGTTCTTTGGGTCACAACGCCAAAGGGGGTAGGCTTCAGGTGGGTTTCTTGGGCGCACCAATGCCAACACACCTCGTTACCCTCAGAGTTGGAGGGCCTGTCGGAATCGTCCTGCACCAAAGGAACGACACGGGCGCGGTCGCGGTGAGGGGCGATGGGGAAGAAAGGGAGATGGAATTGGACTTGAGGACTATGCGAGAGATCGGACGTGAGCGGATGAGAGTCTTGAGGCGATCGAGAACCGTGGGACTTCGAGACTTGCGGAGATGGGTCTCAAAAGGAGCGGTTGGAGACGCTGTCGGCTTTGCAGAAGAACTGTGAGGGCAGCGTGGAAGAAGATCGTGGCCACGGAAGTGAGCTCACAAGCGATCCTTCCAAGTACAGTAAGGCAATTGTATCATTCCCCTTTGACCAAAAGCACGTTCGGCATGCCGACAAATCACCTCTGTCCCTGAATCTCTGTTTGACACCTGCCAATCCTTGATCAACACGCGTCCAACTTTAATTGACATCTGTCCAACCGACCGAAAAAGCACACTTGCTCATTGTCTCTTCTGACCATCTTGTAGCATGTTCATGGCTCTGATGCTCTCTACACCGCTCTTCCAGCAACGACCGCACAAACTCGATGTAGTACGTTCAATTGCGGGTATCCTTTGCTTACCCTCTTTTGCAATCAAACTCATCCGCCCCACTAACTCAATCTCATCCCTTCATTTGACGGTAATCGCTTTTCAATTGAACTCGAGCTTGCACCATCTCAAATTCGAGCTTCATATCTCAGTGTTATCAATTGCACCAAGTCAACTTGGCCCTTGCACCACATCAAATTCGCTGCTGCAAATGACGCCCTCACTTCATTTTGTTGTTTGTCAGCTCATCTCAAGCAGGCTTCAGAAGTTGCTCAAATGTGTATGCTGAGCTCACTTCAAATTCAAGCAGGGACATCATAACACTCAATCAGATAAGCCTTGGCCTTTTGAGCAGCTCAAGACGTTGTTTTTAAACGATTTCAGCAATAGAGCTTGCTGCAAAGAAGGATGATGATGGTTGTGACGATTGGAATTTGGGTAGTGTGGTTTCACTGAAGAGTAAAATTGACATGGTGCACTTGCAAAATTGATCTGAGCTTGTCTTCCTCCGGACTCTGGGCTGGTTTTAGGTGTAGGTTACAACTCGCCTACGGGCGCTTTCTTTATACGGATAGGAGCTTAACAAAATATATACAGGACAGCGCCTGCTAAAGACGTTGTGAAAATTGCCAGCGGTAATTCAAGAGTGTTCCACCAGCTGTTCGACCACCTCTGGCCCGGATTAGCTGTTCCACCACTGTTCCACCACTGAACCACAGGTTCTGGTACAGTGGTGGTACATATTTACTGTTCCACAGCCTGTGGAACACCCAAGTGGATCATTATTCACAAAATCAAATTTTCCCGTTGTGCGTTGAGCGAGCGCCGGTCGTCGTGTTAGATAAGACAGGTTAGACATTTGAGCGAAATTGGCCCTTGCCGTCGGATTCGATGTTATAGAAGCCGCCGTCTTGAGAAGAAATGGAAAAACACAAGGCACTTGGTCTGTCTTCGGTTAAGCAAAAAAGAAAAATTGTACAGTATCCGAACTTTTGACCTGCGGGATGCTCGCTCGCACGACCATGCCCTATCTCTCGCTTCCTCCTCCCATCTGCCATTTCACCGCACAACATCATCCAACTATCCTAGACATCATCAGCGCCAATCATGTCGAACACTAGCCCACTAGAGCCATGCCCTCCTGATGGCGCAAACCTCCCCTTCATCCTCCGTGAGCCGGTTCACGATTCAAAACTCCCGAAGTCACTAGACTTGGACAACAGTCATGACGACTCCCCTAGAACCTCTTCCGGCGCGGACTCAAAGGATACAGTAGACACGGACCCGGACAGTGTTGACGAGATACTCGATCAGCATCTGCCGCCTCGACCCGAGCTTCACGAGCTAGGCCAAGCGGCTGAGATCGATTCCTCAGAGAAGCGAGACTCTCGTGTCTCTTTCTCTGCCTCGGACGATGACACCGAGGATCAGAGCAAGCAGCAGGCTACCCATCAATCCATATACATGGTCGATGAAGATATCCAGCTCCACCTTCGCTTCTATCGCAGGGAGATTCTCATGATGATATTGTGGTATATCCTTTGCATCATTACAGCAGGTATCTGGTTTATCATCGACAACTGGGCCAACAACAAGTTCTGGATTCGTTGGAACACTGCTTCCACAACTTTGAAGGGTCAGAGCAGTAACAACGACAAGCTTATCCGAATCAAGAGCAAGCACGGAGAGATCGACATACTCCCACTTAAGCGGGTCAACTTTCCTGAGCCGATGTCAATAGCAAAGGTGTTCCCACCAAGCCTTCACGAACCTTACAGGTCCCCTGAAGATGCTGCAGCCGCAGCAACAGCAAGCCATCCCAGCCCGGCTCATCAATCTGCTAGTGCTACTGCAAGGTCGAGCAAAGAAGCGATGCTCAATCACATTGACGTGCTCGAGTACCGCGCCACCACCTTCCTTCTTCATCCGGATTCTGGCAAGTTCTACCTTCTCGCTTCGTGGCGTGACCCCTCGTGGGCTTCAGCGATGGGAAATGAAGGCAGTCTATTCTCTACAGGCCTCTCGAGCGATGCCGTGAAGGAAAGGCAAGCCCTCTTCGGAGAGAATCAAGTATCAGTTAAGGGCAGATCAGTGGGCAGCATCATGATCGAAGAAGTGCTCCATCCCTTCTACATCTTTCAGCTGTATTCGATTGTTCTATGGGCGAATGATGAGTATGTTCCGTATGCCATCGTCATCGGTATCGTGTCCATCATTGGTATCGTGGCTACCACAGTCACAACGAAGGCCGCTATCGAGAAGCTCAAGAAGATGAGCCGCTTCAGCTGCGATATCTCCGTCCTGCGCAGCAGAATTCCAGCATTTGAGGAGCAAGGGGAATCGGAAGAGAAGCAGGGCATCGACGACTCGGCGAGCTCGGAGGGAAAGCAACTTGCACAGTCAAGCGTCGCATTCCCTGCCTCCTGGTCAAGGATCAACAGCGAGCAGCTGGTCCCTGGAGATATTGTCGACCTCGCTGCCTCGTATGAGGATGCAACAGGTACCAACAGCGGTCATCGATTGGTAGAGACTCTTCCCTGCGATGTTGTGCTGCTAGAAGGGGACTGCATCGTCAACGAGTCCATGCTAACTGGAGAATCTGTCCCAGTTGTTAAAGCCCCAATCTCCAAAGCCGATCTAGCTGAAATTCTGGCTTCTGGCCGGGACCTTGCTCGCCTCGACAAGAATGTCTTGTACTCCGGCACAAAGCTCGTTCGGGTGCGCCCTGGAGCGACTCAAAGTACGAAGGCTCTTGTCATCCGTACGGGCTTTTCTACAGCAAAAGGCTCTCTGGTGCGCCAGATGCTCTTCCCTCGACCGATCAGCCACAAGTTCTACCGAGACGCCTTCTACTTCATTGGTAACCTCTTCGCTATTGCAATCATCGGCATGATTGCTACCATCATCTACTTCAAGATCATCGGCGTCAGCAGTGAAGAGATTGCTCTACGATCGCTCGATGTGCTCACAATTGCAGTACCACCGGCTCTGCCGGCTACGTTGTCTATCTGTGTCACATTCTCCATTGCTAGGTTGAAACGTGGACAGATTTTCTGTCTTAGTCCACAGCGTATCAATGTCGCTGGTATGGTCAACATGTTCGTCTTTGACAAGACTGGAACCTTGACAGAAGAAGGCTTGGACGTGCTCGGCATCAGGAAGGTCAAAAATGGCAAATTCACAGACTTGATCCAGCAGGGACAGCCACGACAGCCAGATCAGCAGGAGTCTGGCGAGGAGAAGGACTTGGATCTGATTGAGGCTATGGCAACAGCTCATGATCTCAATTTGCTGGACGGCAAGCCAATTGGAGAGCCTCTGGAAGTCAAGATGCTCGAATGGACCGATCGAACGCTCCAGGACGATTCATCGTTAGCCCCAGTCCGTTTGTCCACGG
Source organism: Ustilago shanxiensis (assembly GCA_019972555.1). Taxonomy (NCBI): domain Eukaryota; kingdom Fungi; phylum Basidiomycota; class Ustilaginomycetes; order Ustilaginales; family Ustilaginaceae; genus Ustilago; species Ustilago shanxiensis. The sequence goes on along the minus strand of BPMX01000010.1, from coordinate 79,758 downwards.
AGCTGGCAGAAGGCATTCAAGATGCTCATGCTAAACCCATCGATGACCAAGCTCGCCGACCCTTGACAAAAGATGGTCTCCTAGCTCGCGTACCTGTCGTCCTCGGCCGTGGCAAGGCTCCTTCCCTAGCTGTCATCCGGACCTTCGAATTCACCGCCTCGCTTCGTCGAATGAGTGTCGTTGTCAAACGCGAAAACGAGGTTTCCGCTCAGGTCTATTGTAAGGGTGCTGCCGAGTCGATCAGCTCTTTGTGCGATCCAGCTTCTTTGCCATCCGATTATGATGCTATCCTCGATGGTTGCACACGTGCTGGTTTCCGTGTTCTGGCCGTTGCCGGGAAGACCATCGATGCTTTGGGTTGGCAAGGCGCACAAACTCTCACCCGTCACCAGGCTGAAAGCGAGTTGCGATTCTTGGGACTCATCATCTTCGAGAATAAGCTCAAGGCTGCCACCACTGCTTCCATTGCTACGATCCGTGACGACGCTCAACTTCCAATCAAGATGTGCACCGGAGACTCTGTCCTGACCGCTGTCTCAGTTGCCAAGGAATGTGGTATCCTGTCTTCCAACGCTCACGTCTACACTCCCAGGATCGCCCACAAGAACCTCGAAAAGGGCTCAGAAGCGGTTGTTGAGTGGATCAGTGTCGACAATGAGCAAGACAGGCTCGATCCCTACACCCTTGACCCTCTTCCTCGCGATGGCTCAGCTTCAGGCAGCCAATGCAGACTAAAGGACATCGACCTTGCAGTATCCGGCGAAATCTTGCGTGTATTAATGGAAAGATGCTCTGCCGAGACGATGGCCCGTATCTTGATTCATTGCAAAGTCTTTGGTCGCTTCTCCCCTGAACAAAAGCAAGAACTCGTCGAGAGATTGCAAACGCTCGGTTATGTTGTAGCGATGACCGGTGATGGCGCTAACGACTGCGGAGCTCTCAAGTCAGCTGATGTCGGTCTGTCACTATCCGAAGCAGAGGCCTCAGTAGCAGCTCCTTTTACCTCCAAATATAAGGATATCTCAGCGGTCATCCACCTGATCAGAGAAGGAAGGTCAACACTTTCTGTGTCCTTTGCCATGTTCCTGTTCATGTCGAACTACAGTCTGGCCGAGTACTTCACAGTGCTCTTACTCTATGGAAAGGCAACATCTCTGGACAACGCAGAGTATCTGATGATCGACGTCTTCTGCATTCTACCCGTCGCTATCGGCTTGGCCAACTCGAAGCCAGCCAAGAAGCTGTTCAGGATTCCACCCGAATCGAGACTCTCTTCCTCTAGACCCATTGTATCAATGCTCGGCCAAGTCATCCTGGGCTTCATTGCTCAGACAGTCATCTATGTTGTCCTACACAGCAAGTCTTGGTACGAGCCCCCCGAGTTTGACCCAGAAAATCTCACGCTCAACGACATGGACAACACTGCCTTGTTCCGCACATCCATCTTCTCCTACATCATTGCAGGATTCGCCTACTCGCTTGGACCTCCTCATCGCCAGCTGCTCTGCTTCAACTGGCTTCTGGCCTCAACCCTGGCCATCCTCTCCATTTTCGCTTTCTACTTCCTTTTCCTCACAGGCGGTCCCTTCTTCACTCTCTTCGGCTTCGTAGAGATGCCAAAGAGTTTCTCTTGGATCATCTTTGGAGTCATCGTTGCTCAATTTGTTGTCGGCATGGTCTTCGAGCACACAGCTGTTCCTACAGTGGCGAAGTTTGTTGCCAAGCCTTTCAATGCAGCAGCCAGGCGACTTGGAGGAAAGGGCAAGAAACCTTACAAGGCTATTGAAAAGTCTATCTATGCGTGAACTATCACTCTCCCCTTATTTGTACATTACCTCTACCTTTTTTCGCAAGCAAGCAACGCATTCCGTCTCACTGCAGTCCATGTTCTCATCAGCCAATGCAATCTCGGATGTGTGAACAAATTGACCGTGTGATTGAACGGGGCAACGCCTTGGAATGCTGCAAAGTTGTCGCAGCACGCAAGGCAATCGGGCCGAAGCGAGCCTGGCCATTCGTCGAGATGCTGAGGAGTGATACGGACCTTTCCGTTTCAACTCTCGGTGAATTGAACCAGCATGAGGCCGAAGACTTCCTTGCACCAAGATTCCATGCCGTCCATGCCAAGAGAACAGCAAAAAGGGTGAGGCTTGCAGAAGGAACTCTCCGAAGAGATGTTTGGGCGGCCAAGTCCGAGCCCAACAGGCTAGCTGAGATATTGCAGCTCGACATAAGCTGGGCAGAGTCGCATTGGTCAGTGAGCGTCGCCAAGGGCTGTAAGTCCGTCGATGCAATGTGGGGTGAGCCGTGTGGGATAGGGCGGGGCAAGCCCGGTCATGAGGAAAGTGTCGGATTGTGGGAGAGAGCCAATCGAGAGAAGACTGTCTGTACGGGTGATTGAGAGTCAGCGACAGGGTGTAGGGTTTGAGTCAAGCGAAGCAATCTCTGTCAACACTGTCACCGACGCAGCCGAGGCATCTGCAACGGTGCATCCCACTCCATCGGAAGCGGACTGTGGAATAGCGGACCGGTGATTCAATCTTGCACTGTCTCCCCCACGCTGTCCACGTCAACAGGAGCTTCTCGAAGGCACACCGACAGAGAAGAATCGCAGAACGGGATCGGCGTCGGGGATAGGCAATAGGTGAGGGAGGAAAGGTGGAAAGTTTCCTGCGGTCGGGCATATTGACAAGCGGGACAGGCGGTTCACCAGTGGGATAAGGAAGAGAGACCGCCGCTTTTGCCAAATGAATTCGCCTGTCGAACCCACAAGACAACGATTGGTTCGACGGAACGCAAGCCACTCAACCGGCGAAAGAAGCGGGATGGCAAGAGGCCGAGCACATGTTTACTCTGGTATCCTCAGTAGTCTCACTGTCCCACTACTCGAACGGTCAATTTTGCGGACAAGTAAGATGTGCCAAGACATTCTGAGAATGAAAAGACCTGCGGGGCTCGCTTAGGTCGCAGCTTTCTCCTTTGGAGCGAGGAGCTTCCGGTGGGATAAAGTTCGCGCGCGCTGTCGATTTGTGCAGCTCTGAGAGTCCTGCACACTCACCATTTCACCCACGCGAGACTGTCAAAAACTTGTCCAATCAGTACAGGTCTATTCGACATTACTTTGTCTTCACCTCGCCAATTAGCTACTTGCCACACTCCGCTTCCATCTGAGCTCTTCTGACAGGCATTGGACTGTCAAGATGGAGTACAATATCAAATTGCCAAGACTCCAGTGCGCTTGCATGGACTGCAACCGTGCAGGTAAAGATCATGGCTTCGCCTAATTCTCCGCGTGTCTTTCATTGCAATTGCCTTGCATTTGTCCATCGATCAAGCCTTGGAACATACTGATGGCATGAATTTGTTCATTGTCCTTATAGTATCTCAGTCACGATCGAACGGAAAGATACGTACCCTTCATCGGATCACTCCGCAAAGGACTAGACAGCGCAGGCTTGACATCTTCCTTCGAAGCGTCTGACTTGACCCTGAACCATCGAAAGCAGTCGCAACATCAGTCAGATCGCAAATTGCGGGGAAGTACGAATCGAGCTTACCGAGAGGAGCTAGAACTCTGCAGTAGCAAGAAAGACGAACATGTGGACAGCACTGAAACATTAGAGGATGCCAGGTCAGAGCAACAAACCCTGAGCCACAGCTGCATCGGTGACCAATTCGACGAAGAAGTTCGAAATTGATTAGTCCATCGCCCTCGCCTCCGTTGCCCGCGTATGTGAGTCCACCTGCGAATTCTTGACTTCTTCACCCCTAGCCTCGTCCGCTACCTGCCTTCGAGCCCTCCAAGCAAATGTTGGGCACCAGCATGCAGGAACAGGCACTAGGATCACATCTGTTGCATGCTTGACCGAGCTTGGCAAGATGGAGCTGCCACGCTTCCTTTTACGGCCCAATCATGTGGGGCTCCACCCAACCATCTCGTTTTCAAGGGTTGGGCCCCGCGAGTCCGAGAGGTCATAAATACATGATGGATTAGTCTTTGTCCGGATGTTTCCCCCCATCGCTCCCAACAACACACCCCCTCCCCTACTATCCCACACAAATGTTGCTATCACACTTGCGAGACACTCCTCGCGAAGCTCGAGGGTGGAGGCTATGGTTCAGTGCCTGGGCCGTCGGTGCCCTTGGTATCTCCCGTGGTCTCGATGAGGGTATCATCTCGGGTGTCCTCAAGCAGCACAGCTTCGTCGACACCTTTGGCTTTGACGACAATTCGCCGCAAGAGGCTACCATTGCTTCCCAGCTTCAGCTTGGTTCCGTAGCAGGCTCTGCCATCGCTTTCTTCCTCTGCGATCGCATTGGCCGTCTTCGTACCTCCATGCTTGCTTGCTTGCTCTGGATCTTTGGTACAGCCATTTGGATGACCTCTGCTGGCGTCAATGGCACTCACCACCCTGGAAACTACGAACAACTCCTTGCAGGCCGTTTCATTGCCGGCCTCGGCGTTGGCTTCACCCCGGTCGTTGCTCCTGTCTACCTCGCTGAGATTGCTCCCAAAGCCATTCGAGGTCTCTGTGTATGCATTTTTAGCGGCTCTGTGTACATTGGAATTCTTCTGGGTAGGTATTGCTGGTCCTATACCTGTCATCATTCTAAGCCCTGGTCGATGTATGGCATCTTGACGACTATGGTGGCCAGGGCGAACCAGTCGAATATGGAAGACTGACATTTTTATTTTTATTTTTATTTCCAATTGCTTTTCCGTTGCGAATGTGGGTCTTCATTTCTCGCGCCTGCAGGTTATTGGTCTAATCTCGGCACCAGCATCCATTATAAGGACTCGAAGCAATGGACCATCCCTGCTTCTATCAACTTCATCTTTGCCGGTCTCACCTTCATCGCATGTATTTTCGCCAAGGAGTCTCCTCGATGGCTCATCAAGAAGGGTCGTTACGAGGAAGGCCGCAAAGTTCTCAGCTATCTTCGCAACCTCGATGAGGACCACCCCTTCGTCGCCAACGAGATTGAGGTCATGGAACAGCAGATTCAAGCTGAAAAGCAAGCTCTTGAGGGTCTCAACCTCTGGCAGATCCTCAAGAAGCTCGTCACCAACAAGAACAACCAGTATATCCTCTTCCTTGGTCTCGGTATTCAGGTCCTCGGCCAGCTTAGCGGTGGTGGTGTCTACACTGTCTTTGCTCCCAAGATTTTCGGCCTGCTCGGTGTGCCAGGTGGACAGAGGACGAAGCTTCTTACCACTGGTATCTTCGGCATTGTCAAGCTGCTTTCCTCTCTCGCTGCTGCTTTCTTCTTGGTTGACATGCTCGGCCGTAAGACTGCTGTCACCACGGGTCTTCTCCTTCAAAGCATTTGCTCGCTGTACCTGGCCCTCTTCCTCAAGTTCACCGTGGGTGTCACCAAGGCCAACGAGACTCACGCAGACAAGTCGGCTGCTACTGGAGCCATCTTCTTCTTCTACCTCTCGGGTCTTGCCTGGGCCATTGGTGTCAACTCCGTTCAGTACCTTACACAGACCGAGATGTTCGACATCACCGTCCGTGCTCTTGGTGTTGCTGTCGTCTCGCTAGTTCACTTCGCTATGCAGTACGCTGCTACCAGGACCCTTAACCCAATGTTGGTTGCGTGGGGCAACTTCGGAACCTTCCTCTTCTACGCCATGATCGCCCTGACTGGCTGTCTCTTCGTTTTCTTCTTCATGCCCGAGACCGCAGGCATGCAGCTTGAGGACATTCACCAGCTCTTCGAGAAACCATGGTACTCCATCGGTTGGACGCAGAACAGGCCAGCTAACAGGCGCAAGGCTTCTTCAACTGCTGGCGATGAGTCTCAGGATGCTGGTGACCTCGCCTACTCCGCCGACGGTCAGAAAAAGTCCATCGACGAGGAGGAGGAGAAGAAGCACTAATCATGTTCACAACGGCAGCTCGAGCTGTCTTTCTCAGGCTCTGTCGGATACTTGTACGCTAGATGAATATATAAAGATCTCTTGACCAGAACACCATGATAATTTGATTGCAAGTGTATGGGTAATGAGACTGCCTGTCATTGACGCTAAGCTCTCATTCGACGGAAGAATAATCGAATTGACTTAGACGTAGAGAAACTTTCCTTGCGAAGCAAGGTCGTTGGAAACGAACGCAGCGTAGCTCCACGTCAGATCGCGAGCCCCCTGATTGTAGCCAGTGTCCCTGTTGAATTGCTCGTTGAGCGATCCGTTGGGCCAAGAGTGCGAGTTGACAATGTCGACGAAGCCGTTAGCCATAGCCCTCATACCAGAAGTGAGAGTAGTGTACTGGCTGGAACCAGAGTTGAAGGTACCCGTAGAAGCCGAAGAAGAGAACTGCTTGTAGAATGGGAGCGAGGTCGAGGTGACCGAGAGGCTGCCTCGAGAGTTGGACACGGCAACAGCAGTGTTGAGTACCTCAGCGGCAGCAAGTGTGCAGATGTACCACGGGTTACCCTGCGAAGTGCCGTCTCCGTTGTAGGTGTCCTCACTGTAGCGACCAGTACCGACAGCAGCAGGGGGAGCAGCGTTCTTGTTGATGGAGTAGAGAGAACGGAAGGAGTCGACGTACTTCCTGTGTGTGGCGAGAACCTTGTCCGAAGCGGGTCCAAAAACGGACGCATCAACAGCTGCGGTGTTGTTGGTCGTGTCCCAGCCCTTCAGCGCGCCAAGCATGACAGAGCAGTCAAGGCCAGATCGACCGCTGACACCTTGATAGGCCTGAATGTAGCCATTGGTGGAGTCCCAGAAAGTCTGGAGCTTAGCTTTGATGGCGGCGGCCTGTTGATTGTAGTAGGTTGCAGCTCCAGGGTCGTTCATGGAGGTGGCAAACTTGGCACCATCGATCAAACTGCGGTACTGAACCATCAAGTTGAAGAAGTGGGTGCCCTGGACCTCCTCCCAGAGATCAAAACTGGAAGACTGCCAGTTGTGTGCGACGTATTCAAGGTCAGTCTTGATGAGGCTGCCACCGCTGAGGCTCGACTGGTAGAGAGTACCAGTGGTGAATGGATCGTTGAGACCGATACGCTTTGCGAAGGCCATTAGAGACGAAGCTCTCAGAGCTGGGCCGTCGTTCTGCGGGCGGCCCCAAGGTCCGGTGAACAGAGAACCGTCAATGTTGAACTTGGGCTCACCCTGGCTGGAGCTAGACCTGGCGGCATTCTGCTGGTGGACCTTTTCGGCGTTAGCATAGTTTGTCACGAGCGTGCGATCGAGGGTCGGCTGCGAGATGACGACCTTGATGGTGAGAGCAGCATCGCGCACCCAGCTGTAGAAGTAGTTGGGACCAGCCGTGGAAGGCGATGCGATGACTGCACCCGATTGAACGTTGGGTACTTGGTTGCCTCCAGCAGTGCTGCTAGCTCCTCCGATGTTGGCAATCATCCTCTGATATGCGTAGGACGAAGAGACAGCACGAGGCTCGAGACGATTGGCCTCCTTATCTAGGCCAATCAAAGACCTTGCGACAGAGGCAGCGTTTGCATTGCTGCTGAAGGCACAGAGGCAGATGAGGAGGAGGGCAAGTCCGGCACTGCCTAGCAGCACCATAGGCTTGGAGCGCCTTTCCGAGGTAGACTTGACCATGGCTTCGAGATCGAGATTGGCTGGGTTTGAGGGGGTGAGGAGGGAGAGATATTGAAAGGGAGGCTGAGTTGTTGATGAGATGGGGATGAGTGGTGACGACTCATGGCTTCCTTTTATGCTTTCAGGACTCTTCATGATACAGTCAAGATGTTTGTCTCATAAAACGACCTCGAAGCTCGCACTTGCAGTGGTCGAAAGCTCGGCTGAAAAAGTAAGTGTCAAGTCTTGCTGCCCAGCATGCATGAGAGTACTAGGAGATGACTGCTCTGGTGCGGTATAGCCAAGGAGCTCAGCCGGCGCAACGAACAATTCTTCTGGCGCTTGGACAAACGGACGCAACGTGTGACGATCAAGCGATGCTCTTAGTTGATGCGGTCCAGGAACGGGTCGTAAGGGACAGCAAGGTTGCAGCAGATAGTCCGGACGTGAGAAACTGGATGTGATTGGGGGTTAAGGAACCGGTTCACAACAGCCTTCTAGTGCGCCAGAAGTCCGAGTGGCGAATGGCAAGCGAGATGATGATGTTACACAGTAAAAGGTTGCGAGTGGAAGCGGAGGAGAGCTACAGACGTTTATAGTCACGAATGCGTCTCATCTGAGAGACTGGACAAGCTCTGAAGCCCTCCTTGCCCCGCCCTACTCCACATTTCAAGACATCACCTGCTTTTGCAACCGGGTGATCTGCTAGACCCTGAACGCACGTACCCACGAGTTGCTGCTGACCACTTAGCTAGTCTTGAAGTTTACACCAGGTAAGTGTAAGACATCGAGTATAGTCCAGCCTGACTCAAAACGTTCTTTCGAGGTTCCGCTTCCCATTCATCGATATACAGGAAACGTGAGATTCAAACCTTGGACATGCGACCATCAACAAAGACCAACCAGGGTCCAACAAGGAAGGTGTCAACGGGTCAGGTCGATCCGAGTTGTACTAATTCTACTGAGGCTCTAGACGAGCCCCGCAAGTTCGGCTAATTGACTGGACTACAGTAACTCATCCAGATCTCGGAGAGATTTTTATTTGCTGTTCTGGCATCTGTTGCATTGGAATCGACATTCCGTCGGTCGAATAATGGAATGCTCCGCAAACCTTCTTTGGGGCCCCTCCGTTTCTACCTCAAGCTTCACGACGGTGTGACAGACTTGATGACACCTCTCTCTCTCTCTCTCTCTCTCTCTCTCTCTCTCTCATATATTCAGACTGCGGAGATTGAGCGGTCGTGTATCCCTCGGGCACGGCTTCAACCTCACGATTGTGTCCACCGTCCCTGACCACGATGAAGGCTGATATACAGTATGTGGCACGATCCCTCCGAGTATGGGCTTCCACCTACTTTGGACTCAACATCATTAGGATAGAAGTGACCGCTTCCAAGGATATTGCTCCGGCATGGAATCAGCTGCGAGCCATTGAAAGACAATTGTGCGGGGAAGTGAGCGCGAATGCAGCGGAAGCAGCATCTCCGATTCGGCAATCGCTTGCGAAGGGCGTGCATCCATCACAGCATGCAGTCAATATTCGGTCGAACATCATCATCTTTTTTGAGGTTCGGCAATCTTCTAGACCGTCACTCTAGACGGCATGAGACGATCTGACTCTCTTCGAACTGACTTTCGTCTTGATGAGATCGTCCGTGATCCGAATCTTTGCTTGCGTGACGTTTTTGCCAGGAACACTCTATCTTAGAAGAGATCTTCCGAGCGATGTCGGCAATGCAAATCTAATGGCGCTGTACCGAGCGAATGGGCTCTCACACATTGTCAAATCGTTGCAAGCCATGCTCATCGTCCAGATCCTTGCTATGATGCTCGATGGCGCTCTATGTACCTTTTCTTTCTTGCCTCATGCGTAGACCGGATCTCGGTCGAACTTTGTCGCTTGGCCGACTTGTTCTCGCAACCCGCTGACAACGGTCCCCCAGAGTCGCTGTCTGAACCTTGTTCGTCTTTCATGCGCTCTCATGGATCTTCCCCGCCATTCTTCGCTTCCATGCTGTACGCGATCATGCAAAGTTGCCCGCAGGTGCTCATCACCAATTGTTCTGTCGATACCTCCCTCTTCGGGCATGAGTTTTCGGCTTCAACACTGCGTCCGAAGATCTTGTTATCTTCCAAATCAGGAAATGAGTGTGACTTTTCATTGCACAAAGCGGCCTTACGTTTTGACAAGTCATGCGAGGAAACAGGGAGCTCCATCAGGAGGCAGCATGCGCACTCACTACCGGAGGGTCTCGACAGTCAATCAAGAGCATGATGGCGAGTCTGCCGATGAAATTGCAAAGATTACGATCATAGCTTGCTACGCAACCATCCCAGCATACCGCTGCCCTTCTTCTCGTTGGGCAACACACTGCGCTCGATCCACTGCTTGAACGTCTGTACTACCACACCAGGAACCTCGTTCTGAACCCAGTGACCGCTGCCCGCAACCTCGACAAGCTCGACCTGTGGCACGTGCTTCTTCATCGTCTTGCCCAGCGCCGGTGGAACTGCGACATCGTCCTTTGGCATGATCAGCATCGCTGGCAACGACTCTGGTAGCGTCTTACTTGTGAGCTCGCGGTCTTCTTGCCAATTGATCTCACGTGTTCGATACCAGCTGAGAGGGCCTTCCATTCCACGGCTTCGGAAGACCGAGATGTACTTTTCCAGATCGTCCTTGTTCAAGATCATACGGCCCAGATACTTCAATGGAATGTCAGAGAACTCTGGCATGGTGATCAGCTTCTCCAACTTGCCAAGCAGATGCCAATCCCGAATTTCTTCTTCGTTGGCCGAGTCGGCGCTGAACAGACCAGGGACCATATAGATGATGGCAAGGAAGCGGTCGAGATGCTCTTCGACAATCTTGGTGCTTCTCTCCTCGGAGAAGAACTTTTGGTACCCAAAGCTGGGGACGTTTTTGAGCACCATGTCGATCGGAATACACTTGGAGGTAGGTGCTTGGAAAGGGACACAAAGACCGCAGACACCCATCACTCTGTCCGGGTACCACTGTGCGAAACGCCAGCCCAGCCAAGATCCCCAGTCATGGCACAGCACAATGACGCGACCGTTCTTACCGGCCGAGGTGAGATGCTCTGCGCCGTATTCTGATCCTTTTGCTACTTGAGCATGGTCAAGAAGACCGTTGAGATCGATCGAGATGGCGCGACCACCGTACTCGGCCAGCCTTGGCTCGGTCCCTGGGGCTGCCGTGGCGGCTGAGGTGGGTGGTGACGAGCTGAGACCATAACCGAGCAAATCCGGAATGATGAGTCGATAGCCAGCTAGCTTGAGAGGAGCGATGACACTTCTCCAGCCATAGGAGAAATCGGGGAAGCCATGCAACAGGAGAAGCGTTGCCTTCTCTGTTACACCTGGAGGAGGTCGATGATCCAGGTAATGGTATCTTCGCTGGGTCGGCGTAGCGTTCGGCTTTGTCGGTGGCGTGGTCAGCGGTGTTGTGTAGAAGCGCGAGGCAGTAACGTCAAGCATGTTGATAGCTTCAAAGCTTTAGAGCTTTGATGATGTCTTCCTTGCGTGTGATGTATGTCAGTGAGTGCGAAAGCGTGTTCTTCAAAACAATTTTGGTGTAAGTGAACTGCATGCCTGTATAGGGAACAGCCGGCTCACGGACCAAGATACGGGAAAGTTGGAGCCGGAATCCGGTCCAACGTTCTAACATGTTGAGAAGTGCATAAAATATCGGCGATGCCCTGCTTTTGAGAAGGTCCCCGATCGATTATTAATGCAAAGCAAGGAGCTTGACTGGACTGGGGGGTGAACATGCTGTATGGCACATCGGTGGAAAAGGACGCCGAAATGGCAGTGCAAATGCGGGGTAGTGAAGAGTTACCGCCGTCAAGAGCTGCAAAGGTGTGAGAATACAATAGAGAGGTAGGTAGACCAAGTGAGAGATGTCTTGGCGCGACGGAAGGCGGAGACCACGTTACAGCATAAAAAGCTTGGCGATGTCGCTCCAGGCGACAGGCAAGTGTAGTCTTGGAGTTGATCAGTTGATGCTGTTGCCACGCGATTCTGCGTCTTGTAAGGCATCGTCAACGTGATGAGTCTTGGCATGGTCTGCAAAGTCGGATACGAGCTGCCGAATGTAGGTGCATCATGCCTCTCTTGCTCTTAAAGATTTATAAGTCCTTCAGTTTCGCTCCCTTTGTCTTTACTGCAACGAAAGGTCGACAACAGCTGCTTGTCAAGCGGCTCGAAACAAATTTTTCATTCTGCTTGTAAGATTTGCAATCAAGCCAGATTCGAAGCCAGTCTCTGCTTAGGATCCACGCTGGCCACAAAGAAGCAGGCAAGCGAACCGAACAGGAGGAAGAGTTCGAGAGCAGCGTACAGTATTCGGTTCAGGCTCTGCAATGCAGATACAGTAGCAGCTGACTGGACTGAGTACAGCTAGCAAAATTCAAGTTCCGACCATCTCCGACGTATTGGCAGTGGTCGGCTAGCTGAAGGCTCACGTCGTACAGTACAGTACAGTACAGTACAGTACAGTACGTGATTTGCGATCCCACGGCTGAGCTCGAAAGCAAATGAACCCCTGAGATGTGAAAAAGAACCGATTCCAACTGGACTTATAGTACTGTACTGTACAGTACTGTACAGTACAGTACTGTCGTCTGAAGGTGCAAGCAAGGATGAGCCGCTTTGTACTCCGCTCTTTCGATAAGCTGTGCTGTCGCTCATTGGTTCTGTTTGCATGTCCGCTTGATGAGAGTGAGATGGAAGCGCCAGGAACCCGGACGTCACAGTTTCCGTGCTTGGCATAGGCTTTTCAAATAGTATCTTGTCTTGACTTGTCTTGACTTGTCTTGACTTGTCTTGACTTGTCTTGACTTGTCTTGACTTGTCTTGGGAGAGCAACTTGCATTGCACCTTGATTCGTGTGGCAGCTCGAGGAAGGCAGAGGAAATCTGGCGTGTGGCGTGGCCGACGATGGCCAAGTCCAAGGACGCGGGACCATCTTTGTCTCGCTGCCTTTGAGGCTGTTGTTGTATACAGGAACAACGGAAGGCAAAGCAATGGAAGAGCGTCACGCGATGCATTCGCTGCAGAATTGCATTCGAGTCGATGCAGGGACAAACGTCGAGGAACATGGTGGCTGAACTTAACCTAAGGAGCCAGACCTTGAGTTTTGCTTCAGGTCGAGACTCGGTACAGACTCAAGCTCTGCAGGTTTTTTGTTCTGTTCCTACGGCAACTTCTTGGCGCTACCGAGCACGGTAAGATACCGCATTGCTCTCCCTCTCAAGCGAAACAGGATAGGGTCTAGCTCATCTTCATCATTATGCGGCTCTGTCAGCTTGATCAAGTCATCGGAGCATTCGGGATAAGCTGGCGCGTCTGTTCACATCAATCATGGTGTAATGTCAAACAGTGACTTCGAGTCATCCCTTTCGGCACCTTCAACAATACTTGTGGAGAGATTCGGCATCGTTTCAATTAGAACGTACTCTTTGCTACTCATCGTTCTCACTGTAAGTCTAAGTTCGGTTTGTCATGCCCGTCCGATGATGGCCTGTAAGCAGTTGTTGACATCAAGCCAGCGGCTCTAGCGAAGCTTTCAACTTGTTGTATGTGCTGTTACTGTAAAAGCGACGGTTGGGCTTCACGAGCGAATTTTGCACAAAAGCTCTCTTTCGAACACTTCACTTCTGTAGTTGAGGAGCTAATTTAGTCTCTAACACTGGTGAACTGCCCGAATCGATCCCCGTGCTCAAGACGGGCCACCATCGTCATTCATGCATAATGTGCCCTTTCTCTGCCCTGCGTCTCACATCTCTCTGCACGCCGTGTCCCGCTTGCCCCGCCCACACTTTGTCTCTGTGGCCAGAGTATCTTGACCGGCCAGCAACTCTCCTTGGCGCCTCAGTCGAACCTCTCAAAATGACACATTATTTATCTTAAAATTTTTCGAATTTATTAGGACGCGCTCAAATAGTCAAAACATCATATCTCAGCAGTCAGGACACCTTTCAAAGTCTGGAAGCCAGCATAGTTTATATGTGGTTATTTGTTCTATTTCTGTGCGGCAATTGAGGAAGTACAGGCCAGGAAGGCATCCAAAACATGTTTGGTCAGGAGTCCATGTTCTGCAAGTATGTCCTGAGCTGACTTGAGAGTCCTTAACTTCTCTTCTACCACTGCTACAGTGTTCTCTGAGCTCTCGTTAGGCTCTGCTGCTGCTGGTTCAGGGGGGCTAGGAGTTTCCAAAGCATCTTCAGCCTCCTCCTCCTCCTCCTCTGCCAATACTTCCTCCTCACCTGGTGGTGACACTACATCATGAACAGATACCTCTGTTAACCTTTTCAGTGTTGTTTCCAGCTCCTTGTTCAGATCAGCATCATCATCAAATGTCTCCTCCCCTTCCCAATCCACCAATCCTGTGTGTTTCCAACAATTCTTGATGGTCATACTGCTTATATCCTTCCAGATCTCTTGAGACAACTTCATGGCTTGCAGTATATCCAGCTTGTAAATGTCTGTACCACCAAGTTCTGACTCCAAAAGTGCCATCTGATACTGCCTAGCTCTGTACCTTTTCTTGAAGGCTGCAATGATACCAGCATCCAGAGGTTGGATCCTTGAGGTGGTGTTTGGAGGCAGAAAGTGTATCTTGATGTTCTGGAGCTCAACTAAAGGCTTTTGAAGCGAGCCATGAGCAGAGAAGTTGTCCAATAAAAGCAATATCTGCCTGCCAGGGGTCCTCCCAACATACAGGTCCAATGAGGTCAACCAAGTGCTGAATATGGAGCTAGTCATCCAGGCCTTGGAATTGTGAAAGTAATGGACTCCAAGCTCTTCTGGCTTCGCTTTCTTGAAGGCATAAGGCTGCTGTGCATGTCCAATGAAGATGAGATCCAGCTTTTCAGTTCCAGAGGAGTTGCAGGCAAAAAGTATAGAGATTCTTGCTTTGTTCTTCTTGAGACCAGGTGTTGGTGAGGAGGCAATGGTTTTGTTGGGAGGCATGTTGTAAAAGAGACCAGATTCATCTGCATTGAAGATATCATCAGGATGGTATTGTTGCAAAAGCTGCCTTAGACCTGGTAACTCCTGATTGATCACATTCTGCTGAACACTACCTGATTCTCCATGTGCAACCTGTTGCCTGAAAGAGTGTCTATGGCAAAACTTCTCTAGCCATCCATTAGAGAACTGGAGCTCGAGCTTCTGGTCTGCTGGAAGGGAGGAATTGAGGATATCTTGCAGTCTTTGGCCTTGAAGCTTGATCAGATGAGTATTGACCATCAAACCCTTTGACTGTTGACTATCGACCCATTCTGCAAGTTGTCTATCTAGCTTTTCAGTGTTGATTGGAAGTTTCTTCCTGCTGGAAGATGGTGATGAATCTGATGCTGAAGTTTGGTTGATGATTCTGTGGATAGTGGACCTGCTTGGAGTATAGTTGAGCTTGTATGTTTCTTTGGTCCAGTCTGCAAGTTGCTGTTGACTGTAAAATGAGTTGAGGGCTTTCTGTGCGTGATAATGAGCTAGTATTTGCTGCTTTTGTAGGTGAGAAAGATTGTGAGAACTGGTTTGTGCTGGTCTGGGTGACTTGGGCATTGTGACTTGGGCTTAATGATTGTGGTGGTGGTTGTAAGGCAAGTGACCTCCGTAGAAAGATAGAACTCATTGAGACGGTTTGAATGATGTGCATATGAGGTGGTCTGTGTACATTATGTAAGCATGTATTGAGTCCGTCAATTTTTCCAGGCTTTTTGAGGCCAAAATTAAAACGCGAATTTTCTGAAATTTTATTCATTTTACATGTGTCATTTTGAGAGGTTCGACTGTACTTCCGCTCGGCATCTTCCTTTCGTCGTTTGTGTGTGGCCCTTCTCCTCCCTCGTTCCAACTCACATACTCATACGCCAACAGGTCTCTCGCCCCGAACTCCAGACAGAGTGGGCTTCTATGCATCAACCATCTTGACTACGCTCTTGGACTCAACAAAGCTCGGTTGCCTTCCGAGATCTACTTTCACCTCCGACTCTCTTGACTCTTGACCCTCCAAGCTTAGCTCTTGCCTCTCCTCCACCATCTAACCATCATCATCACATCACCACTTCCCTCGACTCATATCGCTATCTCTGCGGATTTTTTCCATCTCTGCACTCGAGAGACTCCCAGCCTGTCACAACCACAAAGATCGGCCAGCGCTGAAGAGGGGTAGCAAAAGACCCGTCACAACCGAACTACTCCTATTGCCTGCTCAATTGTCTGGGCGCAATATCTAATAGCATGCACGCCACAGACAGGAGCCGTAATTCAACTTGCTCCACAGAGAACGGCTCATTGCATGAGGGCACACGCCTGACGCAGGTGGTATCCAATCAGTCCGCAATGTCGTCCAGTCCAAAGCAGAAGGAGGCTGATCCACCCGTTTCGGTGACCACCACTGATGCACATGATGCTCAGGGACTTGCCAGCTCGCACCAACAGCATTCGACATCCCGCAACAGTAACCTTACTTCCACCACAGCCGTTCATCTTAATACCCTCCTCGTCACTGGGCAGCGCAAGTCATGGAAATTTGACCCAAACGATACCGTCGAAGCTGTTCGATCTCACATCTGGCAGAACTGGCCTGAGGCGTGGCCGCAGCCCAAGCCTGAATCCGCTGCCTATTTGAGGCTCCTCCATCTGGGTCACATCCTCGACAACCCAGACATCACCCTCGCATCTCGAGGCTGCAAAGCTGGTGCAACAACCGTCGTCCATATCATCATTCGCTCCCTTCCCCCACCAGAGCCGGTCAAAGTCGAGCAGCGTGAGTTCTATTCGTCAATCGTGATAAAAGAGAACAAGCACATGCTGACGAATTGTTTCATCTTTTTTCCTACTTTGGATTCTTTGCCCCACAGAATCGCCCGTCAAGACAACCTCAGAGTCACGCCCGGTGCAACGTAATCGAGAGCAAGAAGACACACCCGGCTGCAGCTGTGTCATTTGCTGAGCCAGCCATCACTTCCTTGTCCTCAGTCTCACTTCCAACTTCACTCTGCATTGTCAAGATCTTGGTTCTCCTCCCGCATCGCATGTCCACTGCATCTGTAATCGACTCTCTCAGCACGGCATCTTCTCCCCGCTTTTCGTTGCCCTCCTTTTCCCAAACTTCGGCCGATCTGCTCTTATCGGAGCCCTTTTGCACCGGCTGTTGCGCTTTCTCGCTCACTGATCTCAACTTGTACTACTAGTCCCATGTCATCTGCCATGTACTCTGATTTGCCAAATGCTTCTCTCGTGATGTGCCATCGTTGTAGACGACTGTGAATCAGTAGCTTCGATTGATAAGATCGCAGTTCCATCGGGGAGAGATCGCTGATCTGTTCCAACTGGAGAACTCCACATCCGAATCCCGAGAAGAAGAAAAAAAGACGAAAATCTGGAAAATTTCGTGGGCTGCAGATGCAGTTCCAGCAAAGAAAACGACACACAAGAAGTTAGAAGAAGACACGTCCAGCCATCGAGCCTACATTCTTCTGACCTTGCTACCTCTTCTAATACATCAACAGTACACAGCCTTCATCATGGCAGGACAGAAACGAGCTAGACCCAACGATGGAGCAAGTGGCTCCAAGCCAGCCAGAAACGGTAGCGGTGGTGCAACCGCTACAGTCTATCGCAAATCCGCTAAGAAGCAACGATCCGATCAACAGCAAGAAGCAGTCAAGCCCGTCAAGAAACCAGTACCCCAACGCACACGACCAAAGGACGAGCCCAAGCCCAAGACGAAACACGAGTTCATTCAGGCTAAGAAAGCTGCCGCTCTCAAGGAAAAGGAGGCCGCTGCCGCCGCCCGACGCGCCGAAGACGCTGCCGAGAAGCAGATGCGAAAGAAGCAAGTACAGCTGCAAAAGGGTAAAGGTGCGTCGTCCAAAGGAGCAGTTCAACCGCCTTCCATCCTGATCAAACCTCCACAGCCTACAGCTACTTTCAAGATTGTAGCAGGATCGTACGAGCGACTCTTATACGGTCTCGAGGCAACCGTCGAGCCTTCCACCGAGAGCAACGACGCCGATGCGGATGCCTCTTCCTCCAAGTCGGCTTCTTCGGCTTTCGCCGTTTCGCTTAAACCCATCTTCACGTTCCCCGCACACATCTCCTCGATCCGTACTGTTGCTACAGCCGGTGCAGACTCGAAATGGCTGGCTACTGGAGGTACAGACGAGATCGTCAAGGTATGGGATCTGCGAAAGCAGCGAGAAGTGGGACAACTCACGGGACACGAAGGCACCATCACATCTCTCGTCTTTGCATCTCGTACCTACCTGTTGACCACAAGCGCGGACTCCAACATCAATCTGTATCGAACACGAGACTGGGCGCTTCTCAGGACGCTCAAGGGACACATTGGACGCATCAACAGCGCATCTCCACACCCAACAGGTAGATTGGCATTGAGTGTAGGATCCGACCGCACCATTCGCATGTGGGATTTGATGCGAGGACAGGCGGCTGCTTCGACGAGGATCGGTATCGAGGCGGATCTGGTTCGATGGGACACAACTGGCTCGCGCTTCGTAGTGCTTGCTTACAGACAAGCGATGATCTTCCGAACCGATATGACCAAGGTTGCCGAGCTGGAGGAGAAACGACGCATCGGAGACGTCTGCTTCTTCCGCGTCAAAGACGCCTCGGGTAAGGATCGCGAGCTCTTCTTTGCTGGTTTGGAAGATGGTGTAGTCAAGGTTTTCGATCTCGATGCCCGGGTCAGTTCGGAGGCCAACGGCACAGCAGCAGGCAAGGTGAAGAAGACCAAGGACTCTGAAGTAGAGGCATCAGGCTCGGACAGCGGAGATGACGAGGAGGAAGAGGACGAAGAGGATTTGACGCCGCTTGTAGAGGTAGGCCGACTGGTGGGACACAAGAACCGAGTGCGATCGGTTTCAGTGCTACCAGTCTCGGTCGCCTCTGCTTCGAGCAAGGGCAAGGCAAAAGCACAGGATGCGGCGAAATCGTACGTTGCTGTCACCATCTCATCGGACGGCTTTATCCGAACCTTTGATCTCAGTGCCATTGTGAACAAGCTGTCTTCGAGCGAGCGTTCGCTGGCGGAGTACGCAGAAGAGATCGTATCGGTTGAGAGCAATGCTCGATTTGATACCAAAGGGACCCGATTAACATGTTTGACTGCAGTCGGCGTAGCAAGCAACGCCAATGATAACGCGGATCAGGATGAAGAAGATGGCGCCGACGTTATCGGTAGCGATGATGACGAGGAGGAGAACGCTCCTGATCTGCGGGACGAGGACACGAGTGACGATGAAGTGGACATGGAAGCTGAAGATGAAGAACTCAAGGCCTTGGAAAGAGCACTGAAAGAGGCTCAGGAAAAGGGTTTGGACCTTGAAGACCTCGAAGGCCTGCTCAATGGGGATGACGAGGACGAGGACGAGGACGAGGACGATGACTCCGTCGAAGAAGACGACGGTGATGATATCGAGGCCGAAGACGAAGACGAAGACGAAGACGAGGGGGAACTCGAGTGATACATGGCCCAAACCGTCTTCTAAATTGCACGTACACGAATACGACGACTATGTTACCCGCTATCTCGGCTCTATCACGATGTGACAATGACACCGTGAGCCCTACCGAGACGTAAGACCATAACACTCTGACTATCATGACTCTGATTGTGCTTGCAATGGACAAAGGTATGGACAAAACAGCAAGGCCACGTGAAGTCCATAGATGTGCCTCTCAGTCGCGTGGACGGATGTGAAACAAGCTTAGTCCGTACATCCGCTGAGCGACTGTATTGTTTGCAAAGCTCGGACCCGGTCACAATGAGAAAGATACGATTCGGCTGGTAGCAATGCAAAGGCGGCAGTCGTGAAGTCGAGCAAAGGGGGTTCGACTCGGCGAACAATGCACGATACAGGGGAATATGTGCGACCATGCATCGCGAGACCTAATAGGCATGTCGAGAACTGAAGGCAGCTGGTTTCCCTGGACGTCCTCTTAATAGATGCCTTGACAGAGGACAATGTCGACATCAGCCAAGCTTCGTCGCGATCCCATTGTCGGGCGACAGCTAGCCTCCGATGTCGAAGCAGCGTGAGGACCCGTGTTGTTGTGGAAGGATCGGCAATGAGCAGAAGCGAACGAGATCTGAGATCAGACAAACAAAATTGTGTACGAAAAAGAGAAGCCAGAAATACGTGCAGAAAAAGGGGCACAAAATATACACTGAGGGCACTTTGGCAGTGTCTTTTTGACACCCAAGCCACACTCTCGGCACAATTTCAGGGTCTCGTGAGACATCCCTTTGTCCGGCGTTGTTGTTGTGTTGTTGCTGCTGCTGCTGCTGCTGTTTCTTTGATCCGGTCGCGTCAAAGTTCTTCCTTCGACTTCTGTTCAGCTCCTGCTGACTGTAAACAGTGCCGTATCCGACATGACCCTGGCTCGACGCATGAAGAACCCCAGTTCTATAGATTACAACACGAATTGCGCCAGACGGATGGCAGGATAAAAGTTTCTGACGCATGACGTTCCGATGTGCCAAGATTCGTCGATGCGGTCTTTGAAACTACTTTACTTGCAAGGGCAACCTCAGCCGGTATCGCCCAAGTGTGAGGGGCAACTGGCAACGAAGCAAGACCAGATTGTAGGCGAAGGGGGCAACGAGAAAGGGAAGGAGAAGTGTATGCGAGGTGTAAATGCGTTGCATAGCGTGATGCCTGTCTGTGTGTGCGTGTGTGCGTGTGCGTGTTTTGGATTCTGAATTTGGGCTGCACCCTTAAATCTTTCTTTCTTTCTTTTCTTCCTTTCTTCTCAAATGAGATCTGCGCATCGCAGCAGAGGATGCAGCAGTGTGCATCAAGTTGCGTGTGGCTTGCATCTTGCTGAGCTGTCCTACTGTACCGTTGAACTGTCTTGCATTGGCGACCATCGTGATGCTTGGTCGCTCCTGCTTGTCTTGTGTGTGTCGTTGGCAATCTGTGCACCACACTGCGCCGCGTGAATTTTGTCACCATTGAACGCTCTGCAGGTAGTGAGTGCTTCGCGATGCTCAGGGTCGTCCAGTAGTCGCTGTCATAGCAGATCTCAACGTGCACTTTGCCTTCTAGATGCTGTGCTCCATCAGATCATCGCTTGAGCTCATCAACTGTACCTTCACACCTGCATGGCAGACAGCAGTTGAAAGACTGCATGGGATAAGCTGTCTATGGATTTTGAACGGCCGCGCAAAGCCACGCTGTATTGGCAAAATTGATTCGTGAATGTGCTGCTCATGTGCTGCAAACACTTCATCTCGTCCTGCATTGATTCACCCCTTGCCGTACCTTTGCACCTTCTCAATTTGCTGTCCAGCAATACGAAAGCGTGCGTAAATTGCTGCTACCATCGTCTTGATCGCCGACGACATCGTTCCCAACGCTCCTTTATGCTCGACTTGGATCTCTCCACCATTCTTCTCCACCTCGTCACCTTCCCATCCAGCTCCTTCTTATCGCATCGTATCCCTGGTTTCGTTTGCATCTTGCTTGCACCGTCTTCTCCGCTTCTCCCCTTTGCTTCTTGGTCTTCTCTGTCTACACCGCTTCGTTGCCGCCCTCGGTTCACCTCTGTCACCGTTCTTTAGGAAAGATCTGCAGCACAACCTCATTCTCTAAGTTGTTCACATATTCACAGCGAGGCAAGACAGCCTCTCACCTTTCGGATATTCCGATCATCGATCTCAGCATTTCGCCTCTTCAACTTCAACAGTCACACTTGCGACCGGCAAGCCAATGTGGCTTCCATCTGAATCATCACGTTAGCAGTCTCTAATCCGACACTCGCCCAGCATGTCGTCCACGATGCAGGCACACCGACGCAGTCGGGCTGAACCGCACCCAGCCTTTGACTCATATGATCTGGCGCAGTCGTCCCATTTCAGAGCTTCTTATCGTAGGCAAGACGACCTATTCGACACTCTCTTCCCACAACCACCACCACGATCTCGTATTCAGGCTCAACGTTTAGCTCGTCCCTCACTTCCTTCGCTCAAAAGTTCTCTTCAAGTCGAGTCTGCCGATTCTTCTAGATCAACGGCGCAGATCCTCTCTTCTTCTAACTCGATCGAATCCGTCAATTCACTCGCTTCCAATCCATCGTCCACTTCATCGCTTTCACTGCTCCATAGCATACGCCCTCACGAGCAAGGCTCAACCGATAGCTGTGTAGACTATTACAGTCCTGCTGTCAGCGATGTCAACAGTGCAGAGACCGATCACAGCGCATCTAGCAGCCACGCCCACTCCCAGTCTTCGGAACTTGATCTACACGAACATGGCGCTCCTTTGACACCTCTCACTCCAAATGGAGCATCGCACGTTTGGAGACCCAAGGAACTCAACCTGCTTCGTAAACGACAACTCACCGGTCCATCGGAGCCTTCGATCCCCGCTTATCAAGCAACGCCTTCTTGGAATGCCACCCCAACAATCAGTACCGACCGAAATGCTCTTCTCATCGGCTTGGGTCTAGGCGGTGTCGGCCTGTCTTCTGCTCCTCCCGCACCTTCCGTGTCTTCCGGTCCACCCACTGGATCACTGATGCAGTCCAGCCAGACGAAGGCCCTCATGCGATCAAGATCGCCCCAGTTGAGCTCAACCGCATCTTCCTCGCGAGACAGCCAGAACGGAAATGCGCTACTTCCACAGGGTCCCAAACAGCTCCTTCTCGTGTCCTCCGGTGGTCCTCCAGGCATTCGACGCTTCCCCGGTCGCAGGCCCAGCGAAAGCCTCCTCGAAGCTTTCACCTCGCCAGTCCCTCCACCTGCGTCCGAGCAGTCCTCTCGAAGTAACACTCCACAGATGCGATCCGCCATCCCGGTCATGCCAAATGGGCCTGCCTTCGTCGACAACAGGGCGTACTCTCCCGACACAGCATCCCTCGCCCACGCAGAACATCAGACAGGCATCTCGGCGGAAGAGTTCTTAGCGCAGATTGCGTCCACGCCCGAGTATCAAGCGAGCCAATACTTGGAGTCTGCTGCAGCCTCGTCAGCGTTTCCACCGGCGTCAAACTATCACATTGATGAGCAACTCAACGAGCATCAAACAACAGATTCAGTGACAACCACATCGTCAGCAACAGCCTCCCCCAACCTCTCCGTCCTGGCATCCAAAGCGCCGGGCTTCTCTTCAGTGCAACGATCCAGAGCGACGTCATTGAGCAGGAGAAAAGCACCACCCACACCCCTGGTTCTCACCTCTTCACCCGCTACGAGCAACTCCGATACCCTCCCCGGATCTGCAACCGGTCGTCGGAGGCGCTCTCTGACTGCCACCGTCAACCCTCGCTCGCCTCTTTCGGCACCACACTCAAGCCGCTCAAGTACGTGTGAACCTTCTCCACGAAAGACTCCCAACTCTGCAGGATCCGGATCAGGTTCTGGCTCTGACCGGCCTCGCTATGACAGCGGCACTGATAACGACGAGCCCCTCCGTACCGCCTTCTACGACTTCGACACCGAAGATGACGCAGATGAAGAGGACACAGCCTCCAAACCGAGCAGCAGGCCTGACAGTAGTCCACACGCATCGACAGCATTTGAGACCACTGCAGCTGTCTCAGCATCGATTGTTCCCGACGCAACGTGTTCAGCCCCTATAGGTAGCAATACTGCTGTGGACCGCATCACGAGCGAGTCGGGAGATTCACAGCGCTCTGCCGTGAGCAGTCGCGTTGCCTCTCAACCAAGCAACGCACAATCTCGCCAGAGCTCTGAATCCGAGGCAGCCTCGGCATTCGAATTCGCCGATTTGGAGACGGAACCGTCGAACGAGGGTCTCAGCCTGCAGACCATGATGGGTTTCCTTCAACGCCAAGATTCCCAAAAGGTTCCCACTTCATCGCTGACGGAAGATGCGCAGTCCCACTCGGACGAGCAAGAATGCTCTCTCTATCCAGAAGCCGAAGTTACCATGACACAGGCGACAGCAGTGCAACAGGAGGCAGACGGCAGCTCGTCACACGCAAGTACATCTTCAGCTGGGTTACCTCACCAACCATCTTCCAGCACGGCGCCATCGACTGCTGTTCCAGGAGTTCCAAGCTTTAACATCTCCATCTTTGGGCCTTGTCAAACAACGGTGACAGAGCTATCACCATCCCGGCAGCTCTCGATTGATCCAAAATACGACGCAGAGGTAGGCGAAGGCACAGTCGGCTCGGCTCTCTCTCGTGAGGTCCTTCTTCGTCCTCGTAAGCAGAGCATGGTGCCTGCTCCACCTTCCTTTGCCATCCGCGATGCTTCACATCAAACCTCGCAAAACGGCGAAGCGCCATCGCCCTCACCCTCCCTTCCCGATGGCCTCGAGGTGATTCCTACCCTTGCAAGGACGGAGAGCAATGATGCTCCTGCTGGCAACAGCAGATGGAGTTCTGGTTCCGAGTCAGATGAGGAATCCGCTGTTTCGATCAAAGGAGCCGGACGCAAGTCGTTCTCCAAAGGCAGGAAAAGCTTCTCTGCAAGTCGTAAGAACAGTGTTGCCATCACAAGAGATCTTAGCGCTGCGTCTGCCGGGCCCAAAGAAGTGACGCCTGAAGTTGGCAGAAGACAATCAAAGCAGTCTAGCAAATCGGCACAATCAACGGCTCCGCAGACCTTGCCCGTACCCGCAAAGTCTTCAGCAGCTTCGATCTCCAAGCGGCTTCTCCTGCATGGCCTTCCTTCCTTGAGAAAGAAAAGTTTCTCTAACTTGAGTGGTCAATCCGCATCGCCCTCGACTCCAAGCTCAGCTGGCCCTGCATTCTTCAATAGGACAGAGTTTCCCTTCCCTCCGCCGACTTCGCTCAACATGACGCGATCGCCGCCAAGCCCCGACATGACAAGCCAAGCACTAGACGGCATCAATCCTGCTAGCCTCATGATCAGGACCGCTTCCGCTGCTACTTTCGCATCGGCATCTCAATTGCCAGTGCACGCCCCTCAGACACCCGTATCGGCAACAGGTTTTGCTTTATCCAACGATGCCTCCGGGCCGCTCACGACGCAGCAGATCCTAGCGCAAGCTCGCAACAACGTCTGGCCAGAGAATTACATCGGCACTAGCGTCAGCGCTGCCGGCATGTCGTCACCGTACTTGTCCGCAGATCATGATACTTTCAGCAACAACTTTGCCCCCAGCCGTCTTGCGCCAAGTCCTCCTTACTCTGCCGCAGCTACTGCTTCTCGCATGGGATGGTCCTCGAGTCCGCATACGCCAACAATGCATCAAAGCCCGAGGCTTGACTGCAAGAGGGCGTCCAAGGACAAGTCTTTGCCTTCTATGCCTGTCGAGGGACCTGTCGTCATGAGCCGTTCTCGTTCTCGCAACACCGAGATTGCTCCGCCGCCTCAGAACTTGCGTCATATACGCCAGTCCTCTTCCAATTCCAACATGGACAGGCTCCGTAAGGACGTCCCTGCCGACGTCTTCAGACAGGACCGAAGTCGTGATGTGGGCGCGGACGTCGCAAAGCTCGAGAACCCGACGAAACAGGCCATTTCAACGACGCTGCAGGGCGCAGATGGCGCCGAGCAGAAGTTGGCCACGGTTGCTGAGAAAGAAACAGATCCTCGTTCAAGCTTGACGGAAGTTCCGCCTAGTGACGTGGCAGAGTTGCATGCTTCATGTCAGCCTCCGACATTGACCAGTCGTGCTCGAGCAAAGATGAGCAAAGCTCGACGAATCCGTAAGCAAGGGGACCGCTTTCCGCGCTACAATTCCTGGTCCGACGTCGGGCTGCAATGGGTAGCTGAGCAAGGATCAGATGCCTTCAGCGTGCTTGCTGCAGAGAGCATGCCTTCACAAGCCATTCTGGCAGCAGCTGGAGCTTCGTCGAGCAGATCCGGTCGGCTTGTCACCGGTGGTAGCGGCGGTGGAGGCGGGGGCGATGATTCCGACGAAAGCGACACGGACGATTACGGTTCCAGCGATGGCGGCGGTGGTTTCGGCGGTGCAGGAGGCGCAGGAGGCGGCAAGCAACCTGGATCTGGCCGTAACGGCGCTGATGACTCGGATGACGATATCGATGAGGGGTCCGAAGACGAAGAAGAGGCCGAAGCGATGACCGACGACTCCGACGACTCCGACTCCGACGACATCCATGGGCGAACCCAGCGGTCTGCTGCTGTACGGGCTGCTCGAGGAGCTGCCTTGCCCACTGTCCCAGCTCGAGGCACGTCCATGCCAACGTCTCAACTTCAGGCCGAAGAAGCGAATGAGTCGGATTCATCAGACGACCGACCGCTCGGCCTGCTTGTGGATGATCCTAGAGCCTTGCAAAAGGCGCTTAGGACACAGGAACGCAAGCGACACTTTGCTTTGGCCGCCCAAGCTCTCGAAGGAAAGGGAAGCTCCGGCGCTTCTCCATCGGCAGCAAATCATTCTCGTCCTGCCGGGCAAGGTCAGAGCAGCAACGCAGTCGTGAAACCGGAAGATCTCGCGCAGAGGCTCGCCAAAGTGCAGGGTCGACGTGAGCGTGCACTGGCGGCCAATGCCAACATCATGCAACGGTCGCAGACGATTGCACGACAGGACGTCGGTCGCGCTACGGAAAGCAGGCAACAGCCAGATGCAGCCGCCGTTTCGCGCTCCAAGTCGGTGCGTACGACACCGGCTGAGCGGTACATTCATCCGGGCATGCGAGCAAGGACCCCTTCAGAAGCTGCTTTGCGAGCCAAAGCCGTGGCTCAAACGATGCCTCAGGGGCCGTCCCCGATCAGCCCGACGCTTCCCAGCGTTGCAAAGATGCCAGATTTACCCTCTAATGCCATGGCGACGGTGGTTGCTGCCCAAAAGGCTATGGCGCTCGCTCAGGCGAATCCCACTCCTGCAGCTTTGGCACAAGCTCAGGCCTTGGCGTCGTCAGCTACTGCCGCCCTCAATGCAGCAACAGCTCAGGTGAAGCGAGGCGGCTCGTCCCCGATCTCGCCTTCTTTCAACCAAGGCGATCCCATCGGGCACGCCAGCACATCGCCGCGCACCGCTGATGGTGCAGAGCTAGCTGGAGCACGTGTTCGTGTAGGTCCAAAAGCTCATGCCATCCCTGTCGCTTCTTCCGGTGTAGCAAGTGCTGCAGCGCCTGCCACGCCTCACACCGTAGGCATGCTCCAGCGGCTTCGTTCGAGATCCGTCTCCCGTAACCAGGCTCCACCAGCGATCAACACGGCTGCAGCACCTCCCATGCCGGATATGCCGAGACCGAGCACCGCTTCGAAAGACTCTCAGGCATCTAGCTCGCCACACAGTGCGCAAGCCCCGACTTTTGCAGCCTTGTCGCAGGCCGCTATGTATCACGGACGACCCTCGATAGAATCCTCTGCACCACCTAGCGAGGGACATGCTGGTCAGATGCAGCGGACATCGTCGAATCACCCCGGCAACCTGTCCAACCCCAACGACAGCGGCGCAGCCTCTAACGCGACTCCAGCGCAGCCACGTCAACCGCACAAGGTGTTCATCCTGTCAAGGCAGCGCTTCACCGTCGTCGAGGTACCTGTCTCTGCACGTGCTCGCGACCTTGCGCTTGAAGTGATTGAGCGAGAGAGACTGCCGATGGACGATAGCAAAGGCGGATGGGTCGTGTTCGACTGCTCATCCCAGCTTGGTGTTGAGCGTCCTCTGCGCGAGTATGAGATCATCGCGGAGGTCGTCAACGTGCGTGCGCACCCTCAAACCGACTTTTTGCTCATCAAACGTACAGAGTTGTCACCCTATCTGTCCATTCGTTCCGTGCCGTCGAGCTCACCGGCGCTTGCAGGGTACGTCTACGTGCAGGATCGCAAGAAAAAGTGGAACAAGCGCTGGCTCGAGCTTCGCGACCACGCTCTTTATCACGCCAAGAATGAGAAGGGCAAGGACGAGATGTCTGTCTGCCAGATCTCAACCTTTGATGTCTATCTGGTCGACAGTTCGGCAGTCAAGATGCCCAAGGCGAATGGCTTTGCCCTCCGCTCTCAAGATCCGATCACCATGTTTGAGAAGCCAGATCAGGACTACATCCACTACTTTTGCCTGAGCGACCCCGCTGCCCATCGCGACTGGGTCAGAGCCATCCTTAACGCACGCACCTACATCCTGCGACAAGAAAAGGCAGTTCTGTTCCAGATCGACTCGCCTCCAACCAGTCACGAAGCAGGTCAGCACGGTGTACTCGCGAGCGGTGGCCTTTCACGAAAGAACACCTCAAGGCGTCCGACTGGTCGACCCGCAGCGGCATCGACAGAGGCTGGAGCCAGTGGCGCGACAGGTCCATCGCCTCCTACTSCGCTCATCGACAGCAACGCTTTCGCTGGACCGTTCGCCAAGGGCAGCCTACTCGCAGATAAGGCTATCAGCGATGCCAAAGAGGCTCTCCGTGGTCACGCGGCGGTCGTGGCTCCTACTGGAGCTTTTCATGATCTGAGCCTGATGGATCGCAACGCCGTGCGTATGCATGAAGCGCGAAGAAAAGAAGAAGTCATAGAGCGCCAACGGCGAATGAAGGCGGAAGGTCAGCCCTTGATCGACCTGGCTCGAAGATAGTTGCGACATTAGCGACGCCCAAGCTTGAGCTCTTTCGCATCAGACCTGCAGTTTAGTAGATTGTCAATTGTATTTCTAATCAGCAGCTAGAAAGAACGTCGTGCTCTGTGTTGTCAGTTGGCTAGCCTCTCGTGAGTACTCTGTGTTGTCAGTTGGCTAGCCTCTCGTGAGTGCTCTGTGTTGTCAGTTGGCTAGCCTCTCGTGAGTGCTTTGTGCTCAAATGACACGACTGTCATGAAAATCATTGAGAGCATTTGTGGACTCTGGCAGGCATACTGTGACACTACATCACCCGATCGACAATTCGACGCAGTGCAAGAACGGAGAAAGTGCGATCAAGGTGAGGAGCGAAAGGAAAAGATCATGACCGATCTATTCACGTACTCATGCAGATTCGCTTGGCGCAGGGGCTCGCTTGGACAAGGCCAAAGTTGAGCACGAGGGAAGCGAGGGCAACGCGATGCGCCGTCGGCGTCTCAGGCAGTGTAGCGTAGAACCGAGATGCTCTGCAACCTAACCTTAGCGAACGCCGCTTTTGGACCCTGAGGTTTTTGAATCTGTAAGCCGGTCTCTGCCTTAAGAACTGAATGAAAGCAAGCACGACGTCTGACTTGCGATAAGACCGAAAGCAACGAACGCAAGCAGTGCTAGCATCAAGTATTTTGAAACAGAGAAGGCTTTCTTGATGGCGTCGACATGTGCGAGTAGGAACAAATCTCTTCCAGGGACTTTTATCGCATGAAGCTTCCATATTTCTCGCAGCGAAGTTCAAATCTGCCGTTCGTTCCATCGATCGTGAATCAATATCATACCTTGGCACTTGGTGAGGACGCCGACAAAAGCAACAAGGGACCGGCATATCTGGCCAATGTTCAGGTGATGCGAGATGAGGAAGCTGCGGGTGTAGCTTGTTTTGCTGCATGCTTGGGCAGATCCATGGTAATCAGGTGGGCCGACCCCGTTGAAGCCTGCAGATCAGCAGCCTCGGGCAGCTACAGAAGTCGACGGCTCCCGCAGCGAGCCAGTTGCATCTGAAAGGATGGGGATGCGGTCCATCGAACCCTTGCAGAGGAGAATCGGGAAAGGGGAAGGGACGCCAAAAAGAAAGAAAAAGGGAAAAAAGGCAAGAAAAAATGTCGCAGCCTCCTTCTTGATCCCACCGCTAAGTTTTGTGGCCTTTTGCCGAGGCCCTGTCCCTGCATTCGAACGCCTCTTCTCGAGTGTTGATGGTGCCAACTTATCTCGAATCTCTAGGCTTGTGAAACTACAGTACGGAAGCATTGGAAAGCGATCCCGTGGCTTTGCATCCAGCTGCACCTGATCGCATAACGTAACTCCTTTCTCATGCGTGTCTATAGCTTGGAAGACAGTGTTTCGTGACACACAGAGATCAGTGCAATGCGCTCTCAAGCCACATTCGTATCCAAAGCCCTGCTCGCTGCCACAGGCTTTGCAAGCTTTGCAATGCCGAGCGAGATCTCGGTCGAAGGTCGGGGGCGTGGGAACACAAACTGACCTTCTTTTCGTCGTGGCTCACCGCACGGACTGCGGTTGAAGTCGTTCTGCTTCTGCATCTGGCATGTTCTCTTAGAGCGCCTCCTCAGATTGGATAGCATGAGAGGCGTACGAGAATCGGTCACCTTTTTCAACTTTATTCTCAGGCGCATCATTGCGAGAACCTGGAATGAGGGCGCGGAAGCTCGGCAAGAACGTCGTTCTGTCTATGGAAGTGGGAACTGAATGCATGCATACCGAGCGGATCTAAGCTGCGCCTCGAGAAACAACCATTTCCGCCCATGCCTTCACCATGCCTTCGCCGTACACAGAGAAAGAAGAGACGTTTTTGAAGGTGTCTGGCGAGTTCTTTTTGGCTCGCGAGCCGGGCCGTACGAAGACGCGCCAATTGACTGCCTTGCGTGTGCTTCGAACATGACACTTGGCAGTGGAAACCGCGGACACTTCCTTGTTCCTGATACAAAGCCAGAACGCATATCTCAAAGTGGCGTCCCCGTATTCGGCTATGACAGACCTTTGAGGCTCAATGATGGCACAGGAAGCGCGCAGTGCGTTCTCTTCGAAATGGTGGAGCGAAATGGTGGAGGTGGCGGCGACATCGAGGATCGGTCATATCTCGCAACCTTGATCTGCACGCAACGGTGCGTACTGCTGTGAGCAGATGCTCTCCGCAATCTAGAAACTTTGCTTGTGCAACGTTGTGTTGCAAGATGAGATTTAAGCGAGCGTTGCTACCGAGCAAGCGAATCGAACGTCTCTGGATTCGGTCTCGCCAAAAGTTCTTCCGGGGAGAGGGCGAAGGGAGGAGGACCGGCGTTTTACGCTTGTTCTATTCTGATTGCTCACGCGCCGAGCTCGCTTAACGGAAACGAAGCTTGCTATGGACCCGACACGCCGAAAGCTTGCAGATATTGGCATTGCCTATGCGAGGAGACATGGGTCGAATGTGCTGCGTTGTGTCCTTGACCTTGTTCAAAAGGGGGTTTGTTTGCAAAACTATCCTTGACGCATCGCGACCGAACTGATCTGTATTCGAAGCAAGCAGACAAAGTGAGCACAACCTTGTGTCGCTCTCGCGATCAATTTGTTCTCGGAACGTATGTACGTACTAAATTTAAATTGTGTTGGACCGCCTTAACGGTATGTCCATAGCGATCCAGTACAGGAAGGTGCGAGTCACCACTGGACAAGCGAGCAGGCCTCGAGCTACGCGAGGCGAGGCTGACACAGCTGGTGTCGCAGCATCATCTTCTCCCTCCTTCAAAAGTTGCTTTCCTCGCCGATGAACAAGCCAAGTTCGTTCACGAACACAGGCAAGAGACGCCTTTTTGCTTCCCAACCCAAAGCTCTTGTCAAAAGAGCTCAGGGAACGAAATCCGAACAACCTTCGTACAGATGACAATGCCGTCGGGATGCTCGTCGCATCGGGGAAGAAAAGCAACATCTGCATCTAGTGATGAGGCATAGCACATGGTACTTGTCCGAATCGGTGGTTGCCTCGAAACGAGAAATTGGATTGTTTCTCCAAACACCATTTCCAGACTCCGCTCGATGAGGCTGCACCCTTGCGCAATACATGTGAACCTAAAATGGACAAGTCGCCGTGCACCCTTTCGAAGTCAGTGGTGAGAGAAGAGGCTGTCTACAAAAGTACAAAGTGGTAACCTTGTGTGATTACTTTTTTGATCGCATTTGGTGCTCCGATATCTAGAAAATTGTGGCACCGAAGGTGGGTTCGAGGAGATCGAGACCCGGACCGACAAAGAAGCATGGATTCGTCCAACTCAGCGGCAGTCTCAGTCAGAGCGTGCAGTAACAGAACCAACAACAACAATATAACAACCCGTCGTGTCCGAGATCTTCGCTCCCACGATCTCGCTTTTGGTGATGTTCTTCGCTCCGCTTTGCTGGAGAGTTGGAAGTGCGTCACGCGTTGTCGTGTTTGTACGGTAGCTACCCTGAGCATCATGCATTGCTGCCACCCCGTGTGTGAATCTTCGCTGCGTCCCCTGCATCCGAGATCCATTGTGTTCCCATGCTTTTACATAACATAAGACCACCGTCGGTCGACGAGACCGTCCAAGTGCCGCCTCGACAAGCCCGGTATGAGTGTGGCCGGAAATGCGCATGGATCTTTCTTCCTTTCTCGACAAGCCACATTGAACCTTGATCTCAGCGGCTTTTCGATACTGCGTTCATATGGCTCCGCTCAAATGCCCGAGCTTCCACTGGTATAATCTTCCTGTCATGACAGCCGGTGTGAAGCGAACGATAGCTCTGAGCATCCCTCGTGTGTGATTGACATGTGAGCCATCTGCATCTCGTCCCTATTTTGTGCCCTTTTGCACATTGGCACGCCCTGATGCATCGGCTGCTAGCGACTAAGCCGATGTTGCAGCTGCGCTGGTTCGAGTTCTCGGGCGGCTCTCGAAGCTTGTGGGCCTAGCACGTAAGCAACGACGAAGCAGCTGAATGTGTCTGCATCTAGATGCATCCTGCAGGGCCGAGCCCATCTCAGTTGAATCGGATATCGTCTCATCTTAGCAGAGCTCTTTATGCCTGTGTTCCTCTTTTGGTCGCGTACAACAGTTCAACTTGACGCTCCTTCTAGCTCGCTCCTCGGCCGCTCGTTGCCATCCCTTGAAACACTTCTTCCTTGCGTCTCACCATCATCCATTCCCGACAGCCTTGTTTCCGTCCATGTCCAGAACGGTCCCAAGCAAATTCGCCATACTCTTTCCCCGGACCCTGGATCTCGACGTCTTCGTTCCTGCCCGTACTATCTGTCCTCGATCTCGCCTGCTCTTAGCATCAGATTCCGATACCGCGTGCAGGGAGACCGCACCGATACCCCTGAAACGACAACGCGTTCCACTTTGCGCCTTGGCTTCTGGCTTCGCAAGCATTGCTCGCTTGTCAAATCTGCTGTCGCACTGGTCTAGACACTTGACTTGGCAAATCCGATCGTTCTACCCGAACAGTGACATTGCCGTTCTCGACCTCTTGTTCCTGCTTTTGTGCTGCTGTTTTGACATCTCGTCTATCTGCCTTTGCATCGGAGTGAAGGGTTTCCTCCTTAGTGTGGGAATCCCTTCCATCCTCCGGCAGGTGTGCAGACCGTTTTTGACAGCTCCACGAAGCTATCTTGTATCCCAAAGATTGCGCAGTCAACCTGACTACTCACACCAAAGGTCTGCGCGCTACCATCAACATAGTTCACCTCTTTATAAACACAGCTACGCTACTGTTGCTCCTGACCCGTAGCCTCTTTATGAAAGTGTCCAACAAACTGCACCTCTGACAGCGTCTTGCTCATAGCAAAGATAAAACAATCGTCGGCAGCAGCTCCTACCGATCATCGACGCAACTCGCATCAACACCGCCATTCGAGTAAGCCTCGCTCTTATCTCGAGCTGCCATTCGACCCCAGCCATCCACGAAAGATTCTTTCGACAGTCTTCAACACGGCAGCGCATACTGCGAAACTCGAGAAGCAGTCGCGGCCTGTCGTGTTCACATAGTCATCCGGCCATTAGCCTTCATCGATACCGTCCCCTAAACCGCTTACACAGGATTCACTCAAATGGAAGCATTGTCTCGTGTCACATCTTGCACTCCCACACTCTTCTCATCGTGACACTTGCGTACCATCACCTGACGTCTCGGGGCGTGATCGCAAGTATGGACGCCCGTCATAATCCAAGCAAGGTCACCCTACCCCCTCTTTCATCGCTGACCACCTCCATCGGCATGGATCGCAGGCATGAGCCACCATCCAGTCGCCGGGAAAGCTTCATTGATCGCGGCGATGTCAGGGCGTCGCAAGATATGCCAATGTTTTCGTCATCATACAGGGACGACTTTAGCAGGCCCCTCCCTCCAGATGATCGCCGCTGGTCCTTAGATCGTACTGCTGCTAGGAACGTACAGGAGGGTACGGCGACCTTTCCTACCTCCCATCACCACGTCGCAACCACACTAAACGCATCGGTATCGCCCTTGATGCAAAGGGCACCCATGCAGTCCGTTATAGAATCGTCGACCAGGCCGCGAGCCTACTCGTCGCCTCACAGGAATCGAATGCCCAACCCGACAAGGCGGTCCTCACTTGCTGATTCGTCCGAAGTCGATCGTCTGCTCGAGAGCCTTATCTATGTTCAAGACATCAACCGACGTCTAGGTCTCGACGCCGGATGCCCTGCATCGCCATCCATCTTTCGCAATCCTGGAGCCGCAGAACTGCTGCGCAGAAAACTTCGAGAAGAGCTCAACACCATGTCTCGCTTTTCTCACTCTCGTGCAGAGTCGGTGGCGCAGCATCTGGGCATCTCCACCTACCAGAGTCCAGCGCGGAGAGCAAACGAAAGCTCTTCTGTCCCGCAACGCGATCCGACGTTGTCCACAATGTCTTCTGGCCAAGCAGCCTACCCAATGCGGCCGCCAAATGACTATCCGGAGAGGGCACAATCCTCTATGGGGAGGCTCAGTTTAGAAGACCGTCACAATTCCGAGTTTGAGTACGACTCTTACAGCGAAGCTATGGAGACAGACTACGAGACCGACCAGAGTGGCTACACTATCGGCGGACCGAGTGCCTACGGTATGCATCCAGGACGAGGAGAGCCTCCGTTCCGTGCACTGTCACGAGCTGCTTCCTTTGAACAGCCTCGAACAGCGCAACATGGTCCACAAGCCCTCCATCCATATCCACGTACCGCTGCAGATTTGCCTCGTTTCGATGGCAGCACGAGGATGCCTTATGAGCCGTCAATGCACCCTCCTTATGGCCATAGTCATCTCGGATCCTTCTATCACCCGGACAGTCGACATCAACAGCAAATGGAACTGCTCGACCGTCGACGTCTCGCCGGCAAAGGAATGAAGAGAGTCAGGAAGCGCAAGAATGAACACCATCAGGAATGTCTCGGCTGTCAAGCCAAGGAAACTCCAGAATGGCGAAAGGGTCCTATGGGTCCTCGGACACTCTGCAATGCCTGCGGTCTTCTTTACGCCAAACTCACAAAGCGCAAGCTGCAAGAAGCGGAAGCCACTGCCAAAGCCACTGGAAGGACCGCAGAGGAGATCGTGCGAGAGCGCGAAGAATCTCCAGGTGCAAAGCAAGCGAGTCTCGAGGCGTTGCGGGCCGAGCTCAACTTAGCCAATGGCCTGAGGAACCGAATCACATCTTCCACACCTTCAGCGACCGGCGCTCTTCCCCCTGATGGCTATTCCCGACCAGTATCGCCACGCTCATCCACACAAGGATACCTTGCCTCTGCTTCTGGAGGACCTCCTCCACAACAGCAAAGAAGACATCATCCATACATGTAATTATTTTGTACTATACCATACCTCAATGTCATGCGTCATGCTCGAAGCGATTAGTGAATCGATCAGAAAAATGCTTTCAGATTTGTGACAGGTGGTTGCTCTTTGTGTATTCTTGTGGAAAAACAGCGGTACGTGGTGTATTATATGATTGCATAGCGAGTTTCGATAGGCAACTCTATGGGTGCTTTGGCCGAGTGGTTAAGGCGTTAGTCTTGAAGTTTTCACGTTCAAGGTGTTCTACACTGTCAACTAATACGTTCTACGTGCGTAGGTTCGAGCCCTACAGGCACCGCTAAGTTTTTTGCATCGTAAGAACATAGAAGAGACTGCGGAGATATGGTGTCTCAAAAACGTCACGGTAACGACGACAGGGTCCAATTATTTTTTTTTCTAATTATTGAATTTTAATTTTGTAATGTCACCCGATCGCGTGGCTTTGCATCGGGCTGGACCATGTTCCTCCACATTGAGTCAGGCTCGTGGCTATTCGAAGGACAACCATCATGGTACATCTTCGACTCAACGACCCGGACACATCACGCAACAAACACATCAATTACATCACAGCTTTGCCTCAGTATGCCGACTGTGAGCAAGCAAGGAACAAGCTGCTGCAGCTTGCAGCTCAGGTCCAACCCGTCATGAAGAAGCATGGCTTCCAGATCAACTCGCTCGAGGAATTCGAATGGAATCGCGAGTTCGCCGGACGGAACTGGAACAATGGCGAGACGGTTGAGCTTGTTCTCAGACGCCAGGATGGAAGCTTTGCTCCTCTACAGTGGGTCTTGATGGTCTTTTGCCATGAGCTAGCTCATATCAAGTACATGAATCATATCCCTTCGCAGCACGGAAAGCTAGACAGAGAATTGCGGAACGAATGTCGCGAACTTCAGAGCAGAGGCTACTACGGTGATGGATTCTGGTCGGCTGGCCAACGTCTTGAAGACAATGCTTTTGTTTCTGGCCACGGCATGAACGCGCTACAAGGCCTCCCCGAGTACTCTTGTGGAGGTGCCTTCAAAAGTAAACCAAGTAAAAGCCGGTCAAGGAAGCGACGTCGTACAGCGGCAAGTGGACCTCGCAAGAGGGGCTTTCAAGGACCTAGCCTACATACTGGAGCACAAACAGCGCCCAACACCAAGGGTGGCAGACGTGTGCAGACATCGCTTCCGGGGCAAGGATCACGGGTCGATGGACACAACCACTTGCCAAAGGCTTCAGCTTCCAATTCATCTTACAAAGCAGATACCAATTCGACCTTCCGAAAGCGTACTCAAACAGCATCAGCCCGCGAGCTCAGAGCTGAAGCGGCTATGCGTCGTCTCAACGCTCTGAAAAGCGAGTCGATAGATACCAAGGCTGCCGATGGTACCCTCAAACCATGGCCGGACGAATGGGACAATCGGACAACCGGCTCGACAAGTTCGACGCCCTCCTCTGCCGACAGGTTCGTCAAAGGTGAAATCAAAGACGAGGAAGAGACAGATTTGGAGAGCGATACGGAAGACGAGGAGGACAGCAAAGATGGCGGCTTTGTGATCCGCTTGGATGACTCTTCGGATGACGAGGCCGAGAAGGCAGAGGGGGGAGACCTGCCAAGGCGTACCAAGAACGCCGATCAGGATGGGCAAGTCAGGGTCAAGGAGGAGAAAGACCCGCACGAACAGTCAACTATTGCAAGCCGCGAAAGCGAGCAGCAACGACTCGATAGATCCCGACTCTACAGACAACACGAAATCAAGCAAGGCGGCAAGCTCCAATCCACAGACGATGACTGGCGAGATTTTTGCTCAATTGCCTCTCTACCAAATTCCAGCTCGACCAGCTCAACGGGACAAGAGTCAACGTCTTCAAAACGTAAAGCGATGCCTTCAAAGAACGACCCGATTGAGATTCTTTCTTCAGACGAAGAAGATACCCCCGCAAAAGAATCGCAGCCCAAGCCACAACCACGACCTTTGCCATCTGCACTGTCTTCCACACAAGAATGGCCCTGCCAGGTGTGCACGCTGCGCAATCCTGCCACCGCAATGCGATGTGATGCCTGTCTCACAACCAAAGGATCATTCCTAGTCGGCCAATAAAGAGTTCGCCTCGCCTCGATACCCCTCTTCGCAGGCACTCCAGAACAAACGTGTCGTTCTTAATCTGGCATTACAAAGGAACGAAAAATACGATTGTTGACAATGCAATGCACATGCGAGACGTTGTGCATGAGAACTATTCGCTGAAACGATCCGACAGCTGATTTGCAATCACCTGACTTGGTAATCTAGATAGATACGCGTTGAAGGCGTTGCGGTCGGTCTTGTCCTGTATCTTGGGAACGAAGCGCATCGATTCTTGCACATGATTCTGCTCGACGAGCTTGACGATGAACGGCGTGTAGCCAATCGGTGATCGCTTCGAGTTGGCTGCGATGAAGATAAAAAAGGTCAGGAAGGGTCAGCATTCTGATCTCGAGAACTTTACGCAGACGCTCGGAGCTCGGACTGAACGTACCAAATGTCCATAATCCATCCCAGTCCTTGCTCTGAACGAGAGTGTCCAGCTTGATGTTCCAATACCGCTTGTCTGGCACTTTGAAGTCTGATCGTAGCTTTTCTGCTTTCTTCGACATGTTGCGAAAGAGAAGTTGGCGAATGGTCTCATTCAGAGATAGACCGGCAAATTGGCTGCGGTGTCCGTCCTCCTTCTCAAGCGCTTGCTGAAATGCCAGCAGTCGAATTTGTTCGTCGACGAGCTGGTAGAGAGGAAAAAAACAACGGCACATGATGTGTTGATGAGGTCAGTCAAATATCATCTGCTACTTCAGATCGAGCCCAACATCCGTACAAACCTTAGCTTCTAGCACCCTCTCTTTGTCCTCTCCGAAGAACTTCATCGCGGTCTTGAGCTTGAAGACCTTGTCTGGCAATTCGCTCTCCGATACCTTTTGCATCGCATTGGCTTCTTCGAGAGCGAGTATGGCTGAGTCGGTTCTTCGGTCATCTTGGTAGTAAAAGTCCTTGAGCAGGTCACGGTCGACTTCTTTGGCATATGCCTCGAGCAAGTTGGATGCCAGCGAGAGGTACTGGCGTGTGGAAGCCAACCTGGCTCCAGATCGGGAGCGATCGGTGTTCGACTGTCCAGGAGCCGGAACTAAGGCATCCGAGACCGGCGCTTGGACGATTCGGAAAAAGTCTCCGCGGGACAATTGATTCTTGAGGCGCAGCAAGACGTGATAGATGAGGTCGGTGTCTCCTGACTCGATCGCCTTGACGAGCGCAAGCTTGTCTTCGCGCATATTGAGCAGCAGCGGCACTTGATCAATGGCACGAGCTTCGTGATCGAGCAAGCGGGTGGCGAGATTGCCTCGGCCAGCCTTCCACGCAGTCCAAGCGACTTCAGCGAAACTTACAGATGCCCCCCGGTCACGGGACGTGGAGCTGGTGCTTTTTGACATGGCCGATGAGTCTGCTGCTGACAAAGGCTTGCTGGATGCGATGTGGTCGTCTTCAGGCGCACCGAGCTCGCCAACATGCTCGTTGAGCGTCGTTGCGATGCGAAACTTGTGCACAATATCTTCACACAATTGCTCTTCGGCCGCCGAAATGGCTGATGCTGAGCCTCCCAGTGGCGGCCTGGTTCTTGCAATCTTGGCCCTAGCCCAATGCTTGAGAATGGGATCGGGCCGGATGTGAAGGAAGCGAGCAATCTTAAGGGAGAGGAAGTGATGGTTATGGGCTGTCAGCCTCGACAGCAGTGCCGTTGGGCCTGCAGCCATGTACTGCTCGTACGAGATTGGAATGCCAATTTGATAATTGCGAGCGGCGTTGAGAACGCGGAGCGTCCTGGCCATGTCGACGAAGAGAGTCGGATCATACAGCTCGATAAAGCTCTTGCCAAAAGAGGCAGCTTTCAAGAGACGCTTCTGCCAGGAAAGATCCCACTCGTAGGCAGCGGCCCGAAGACAACAGTCAACCGCGTCGGGCAAGCTGTTGCGGATGGCGCGTATTCCTTCGTCCGCCCTGCTGCTTTTTGCACTGCATTGTTCGGCTGCCTCAAACAGAAGAGCAGCCGGGTCATTGGATCCAGGTCGGAAGACGCGGCTTGATACGTCGGAGACCTTCTGAAGGAACTCGTGCCGATCTGAGGCAATGATGCGAACACCGTCGATCTCACTTACCAGATGAGTGGGACCCGAGTATGGGTAGCGGATCGAGTCGCCAAAGGGACCGACCATGACGACCTCGTCATTGAAGGCAAGAGCGATGGTGTTGTTTCCGCACCACTGGACAGCGCGGACACCACTGCCTCCAATCCCGCCCTTGCTTGCACCCGTGTCCGGGGAGGTGTTGCCGCCAGTCATGGAACGGAATGGATCGTCTACGGTCGAGGCGTCTTGAAAGGCCTCACTTGCCCGGATGTCGAATTCACTAAGGCTGCGCGAGAAATCAGAGCTGACGACCCAAAGGACGAGATCGTCGGTCATGAGAGCTAGAAGCTTGCCGTTGGGTGAAGGGCGCACAACATGGAAGGGGCCGCGCGAGAGGCGCATGTCCTGACATGCAGTTTCGATGGAAGAAGGACCGGCGGCAGAGCGAGTGAGCGAGAGCAAGGTCTGCCCTTGTGCAATTAATACTGTGGTGAGGCCGGATTGGGAGACATTAGGCGGAACGACGGCCCACGAAGTTGGGAGAGACGAACTTTGCATGGAATGAGACTGAGACTGAGATTGATCGAAAGTTGGCAGGAGCTCCGGCGTTGGGGGAGGAGCGGTATCATTGTCGAAGGAAGGAAGAGCATAGCCATATTCGCATCCACCACTGAGACTAACGGCACCGGCATACTCGCCAGCCTCTGAATCTACATCTAATCCTGGAAAACGCCATTCTACGAAGCGTTTGGCGCCGACAAAGGCGACCAGACCTCCAGCCCAGATTCGAGCATCGAGAACTCCGGTCTCTGTGGCCTCAGTGCCGAGTGAGTGCTGGGTATAATATGAACTTGAAGTGGCCTCAATGGGCACTGGCCTCTTGCGGGAAGCTGTCGTGCTAGCAGCTTGATCGGCAGAAGCTGGGCACGGAGAGAGGAGGGTATAGATGCGGACGTTACCCTCTTCGAGTACGACGACGAGCTGTTCCAAGGCGTTGAAGTCAAGGGCGATGATGCGCAAAGAAGGGTCCCAAGGGATGCTTTCGACGAGCTGGCCAGCGGCAGTGTAAACGAGAATCTTTGGCTTGAGAAGTGACGCCTTGCCCAGGGAAACAAGACGGGTTGGATCGCGGACGAGAGCTATGAGACCACCATTGCTGGATGCTGCCACGACGTAGTCTGCGAGATTGTCGATACCCCAATTGAGCGCATAGAGCTCCGTTCGCCGATAGAAGATATCTTGTAGGCTTGTCCACTCGGTTGTCGGGTGGTTGGCCTGTACCATTTGTGCTGATCTAGCGCGCGAGTCCTTACGACGTCCTCGTAGGCTGTGGATGGGATGCGCAGGTAGAAGGAAGGTCGATCGCAGGAAGAGATGGTGACAATAAGGGATGGGGAACGTGTGGT
Organism: Ustilago shanxiensis; assembly: GCA_019972555.1. NCBI lineage: Eukaryota > Fungi > Basidiomycota > Ustilaginomycetes > Ustilaginales > Ustilaginaceae > Ustilago > Ustilago shanxiensis. Next base: position 39,288 of record BPMX01000010.1, on the reverse strand, counting down.
CTGTGCTTGTGGTGTCGCGCCCATGACCGTACACTCACAAGTGGAGGATTGCGGTTGAAATTTCCAAAGACTTGTGACTGCGAGACCCTGAACCCATCAACCTCCGTCTTTCCTGACTGGAAGATCACATCAAAGCCATTGCAGTGCATTCAATCTCTCTTATCAATCACGACATACGAACGACAAGATTGACTGAGGCTTAGACAGAAATCAGTTACGACGACATCATGTCTTTCTCACCATCACAAAATGGAGCATCGTCATCGCTAAATACGTCCGAACTCACCGGTTCACCACCTTCTGGCAAGAAAGGAAAGCTCTCGCCGCATGAGAGGCAGGCACAAGCCATCTCGAAGCTACTTGCCAATCCGAAAAAGGAAGTACGCATCCCCGAAGGACCAAAGGAGAAGTCGATCCGACCGCCTCGCGATGTTATGAAGAATGTAACAGGATCCAGTGCAGGCGCAGGATCTGGCGAGTTTCATGTGTACAAGCAACAGCGTAGGCGAGAGTACGAACGTATACAACTCATGGAAGAGCAGAACAAAAAGGTGGGGCCAGACTCACGTCTACCATCCCAAGCGCACACTGTCCTGATAGAACGGTCGTACTGACTCAACTTTGCCTTGAATCACATCTAGCTGACCGAGCAAGAGGAGTTTGAACGGAAGCGGTCCGAAATCCAGCGCAAAGACGAAGCCAAAACAGACAAGAATCGCGCAAAGCGTGAGAAGAAGCGACTAGCAGCACTTAAAGCTCAGGCAGCCGCCAAAGGCAAAGATACTTCCAAGATCTCGACTTCCAGTACCAATGACAGAGCCAACGGAGAACCCGAGGCAAAGAAGCAGCGTTTGCACAACGATGCAGTGGAACGAATCCAGTTCCAACGTAAGGACGACTCAGACAGCGACGGCAGTGCCGAACATTCATGACAACTTGCGCTACCTGGAGCCTGTTCTAGACGCTCTTGTACTGTACTATATGGCTCTTTCACACTCTATTTGGGTCTGTAGCTCACACTTCATACGTAACAGTTATGTGTATCATAGTGTAATGTATTCCGAATTAAACTATCAGCAGAGATTCTCATGTCGTTGCGTGTGCAAGGCGCTGGGAACGACAATACATCGGTGACCACCGGATTCAGACCAGAGTTTGAGTAAACTTGATCCAGGTGCCAATCTGCTTGTACGTCTTGGCTGCTTTCGAGACTTCGGTGTCAACCGAAAAGTAGTCATGCACTTGATGCGGATACACGTGGTGAACCACCTTGCAGTTGAGCTCGCCTGGGCTCAGCACGATCCTCTGATTCGAGGTCGATGTAGGCAGATTCTTGGCTTTACGCAACAGGTTGGCAAAGTGTTGACCCTCGTCCAACAGCGTCTCACCTCCTCCATTTGCAATGAAGCATGGCGGTAGCGCAGCCAGCTCGGCGACCGATTTGTTCGAATGCGTATTCCACGGGTCCGAAAGAGGATAGGGAAGCTTATGAAGTCCCTGCGCAGCAACGCCCCATGCCTCGTACGACAGATCAATAATGTCTTGTCCCACATTTCTCTCTCGACTCTTGAAAGACAGATCTTCGGGAGCGATCCAGGGTGAGAGCAAGATCAATCCTGCAACCTTGAAAGCGTCGGGGTCATTGAACAGCAGATGCTTGTAAGAGCGCAAGTAGCGTTCCAGCTGCAGGGTCAGCCACGAGCCGTGACTATCGCCGCCAATATAGATCTGCTCTGGAGAGTAGCCCAGCTCATTGACCAGGTACAGATATGCAGAAACACCCTGATACAGCTGTACTGGCGAAGGTGCAAATGGTGCCAAGTTGTAATCTACCGAGAACACGTCGATTCCCGCATTGCGTGCAAATGTCTTGGCCAAGTTCTGACCCATGTGAATATCGCCAGCATTGAAGGTCACACCCGCACCGCCGTGGAAGTAGCAGACAACGGGACGAGTTGGCTTGGTGGTCGATCCAGGTTGGGGCGGAACAACGTGAGGCTTGTGCGTGAACCAGAGAGCGCGAACGCTCCACTTGAGCCACTTTGCATCCAGCAGCGGTGGTCCCGTGTAGACATCCGTCACAATTCGACGACGATCGTTGGGGCTCGTCTTGATGGCAAGGATACCGTCGAGGTATTCGGGACCAGCGGGTGGGATCCATACTTTGTCCGGTCGGCCATGCGTCGCGTTGAGCTTGAGCGCCTTGATGTTCTCTTTGGCTAGTACCACTGAGCCACCAGGACCAGAGAGGTTGAAGCACGATACAACGGTTGCGATCAAAGTGTTTCGGTCGCGAAGGCCTCCTTTTCGTGGTACGATGGGCTGCACGCGGAAGCGAATCAGGTTTCGCATCACACGTCGAACGACGAGGATGTACACCGCAGAGATGTAGCTCCAATTACGATTGAGTCGGAAATGAGGAATTAGGCAGCGTAGCATATACCAAGGAATGGTGATGAACGACGTGGGCAAGAAGTAGAGCTGGAAGAGTAACAATCGCAGGAAAGGCAGCAGGAAAGCTGGCTTGGGCGGTGAAGAGCGCTGAATGGCAGCAAGCACGTTGGGATCCACCTTGCGCTTTTCGCGCAGGCTCACATTGCTGGAGCCTGCAACTGATTTGGTGTCGACGCTGGCAGATGACATAGTGGTCTTCTTTCCGGAAAGATGTCACCGGCGAATATTTGAAACCGCTGGAAGGCAGCTCGGTGGAATGAGAGGTCTTTGACAAGACTCGAGGCTCCGTGAGCAAACGGAGTGAAGTCCAGACAGATGCTTGATGTCGTAGTGAAAGAAGGTAGCTACGGAGGGGACCATGAGTGGATGAGCAGGTGATCCAAGCGCATCACGAAGCTCGGCGGCTCCTGATCGTTCCAAGCTTTCAGCATGACTGACTTCGAGGTTACCCCACACTTGACACTATGCAGCGGAGGGTGTGCTGCTTCCCGTGTGTTTGGCTTCTCTGCAACCGCGATCCGACTTGGCGGTAACCGAGCTCGTGAAACCTCCCAGGGCCTGAGCGTGTTAGATCCAGTCATAGCCTGCAAAAAAAAATCAACGAAAAAAAAGTTCCCGGCCAGGGAATCGAACCCTGATCTGAGCAGCACAACTTGAAGCTTATCTAAGCTTATGTAAGCTGAGAGTGCCCTATACTGACCATTGTACTAACTGGGAAGTTGTATATCACAGCCACATCAGTATGTACATATATCTACTAAGAAGTCACCGGCCGCAAGATGCAAACAGCTGTGCAGGCGAGATGCGGAATGCATTTAGAGCTCCACCTGGCTCAACCTTTTGCGAAAGTGTGTGTGAGTGTGTGTGTGTGTCATTTGGGTCATCTTTCCGCAACTTACCATCATCATTCTCCCTGTTCTCTTCGCATATCACTCACAACAGGCTCACCAACTACTATCCGATTGATAAGCATAACAGACAGACTACCGCTTGCAGAGGCCATTTCGTCGAGCGTCGAGCGTCGAACCTATCAGTCCGAGATCGCAGTCGTCCGAAACGCAATCAGTATATTCTCACCAGGAAGGACACATACTATCCCGATCAGCAATCATGGCGAGCAAAGCCGCAATCAAGAGAGTAGGTAGCAGAGCACCGTGGCAGATAATGGTTCTCTCATCACTGACACCTCTTCTCTCGCTCTGCATCTTGCATACCTTGTCATCGACCATGACCTAGCTCACCAAGGAAGCCCAGCTGATGGACAAGGACCCGCCTCCGCTCGTGTATGCAAGACCACGTGAGGACAACATTCTCGAATGGTAAGCTCAGATGGCCATGCTTTACGACCCATCTCGATGGCGCAAACTTCCTGCTGACATTGCTCCTCTCATCTCTGCTCAGGCATTACATCTTGCGTGGCCCGCCCGACACTCCTTACGCTGGAGGCGAATACCATGGACAGCTGCTCTTCCCGCCCGAATTTCCCTTTAAACCGCCCGGTATCAAGATGCAGACGCCGAGTGGTCGATTCTCACCCAATACCAAGATTTGCACCTCGATGAGTGACTACCACCCTCACACTTGGCAGCCCGGCTGGAACACCTCGACCATCTTGATCGGCTTGCTCTCCTTCATGTGTTCGGACGAGATGACCACCGGCTCTGTTACGGCCTCAGATGCCGATCGACGCAAGCTTGCTGCCCAATCGCATGCCTTCAACCTCACTCAGAAGAAGTTCTGCCAGATCTTTCCAGAGTACGCTGGACCCGAGATCAAGGATTTGCCCAACATGGGCGACAAGGCCAAACCCAGCACTTCGAGTCAGCCAGAAAGCAACGCTGATGGGGCCAACAAATCTGAAAAGGTAGGACTCGATTCCCATGTTCCATCAACGGCATCGGGTTCTACTGCATCGCAGGGTGCGTGAAACAGCTTCATTCGTTCGTATGCGGACGACACTGGAAAGAAACTCCGAGGGACCGATTGCTCTGCAGGGGGCCCCTTTGCACAGTAGAAACAGATACACTGACACCGTTCCATCCCATTTTGTCGTCGCTCTAATCTCATTTGTCACCACCGCCACAGGCTACTTGAGAAATCGTGCTCAAGCGCCACCAAGTCTCGCAAATCCCTCATCGACACATCAAGAAACACATCCAGCCGCTGTGGCGGAGGCTGATCGCACGGGAGAAGCCAACCGTCGGGGCGAAGAAGCAAGACCTAGAAATAATGGGCGCAGAGATCTGTTTGGCGTGCGCAGCTCCCTGGTGGTGTTTGCTGTTCTAGCATATCTTTTCATCAGCCGTGTCATGAATGCCAGTGCCAATGGCATCATTTGATGCTGGCTGTTGCATGCTCTCATCTAATCGCATATTTTCATACCACCCATGTTCGCATATCATCGTATCGCATTCTCAATTAGCATATCCCTTGACCACAAGACTCAACTAGGCTTTGCTTTCAGATGCTCCGATGAAACGTCAGCTTGCCATCAATGACCGTGTTGCCGACAGAGATCTCCACCTCTAGTACTGCATTTCCAGTGGCTCGTCGTCATCGACCAGCATGCTTGCAAGCGTCCTATGCTTTCACAGGAGTACGACAAGCACAGCTCAGATCGATCGGGCACGAGTTGAGCCACATTCCACAATTTACGCGGTGAGCTTAAAATTTCATCGCGCCAACATGCAGAAAAGGGAGAACAACACTCCAAGACCAACACTCTCCAGACCTGTCTAGGCGAATCTACACAACGACGCTCAATCGGAGATCGACACCAAAACGATCAACGTCGACTCATTCTGCAGCTCTCTTTCAACCGACGTCGCCCTTCACGATCTTCTCATTATCACGATCAACAACAGCACTGTCTCCGTGATTGCCTCGTTTATTGCACCCCACATTGGACGACATAATCAACGAAATTGTCCCTTCCAATCAATACGATCTCATCAACACCTAAGAACCCATCAATATGACCCTCTGTGGACTTCTGCGAAATGGCACAGATGCGGGACCATCATCATCGCGCAGAGGCGATAGGATAGCACGAAAGGTCCTCGTCCTGGGCGATGGAGCATGCGGCAAAACAAGTCTGCTTTTCGTCCTGATCAAACACGAGTTCCCACAAGCATAGTAGGTAGTCTTCCTCCGCCGCCCTATACCGTTGACTTTCGCAGCTCGACTGACAATGATCGCGCTTCAAACACCTTCCTGTGCTGCTTTGCAGTGAGCCGACAGTCTTTGAGAACTACGTCCACATCATGCAGCCTTCAGTCGGCGGTCCTCAGGTCGAGTTGACATTGTGGGATACAGCTGGACAGGAAGAGTTCGATAAGCTCCGCAGTCTGTCCTATGCCGATACCCATGTCGTAGTCCTCTGCTTCTCTACCGACAACCCAGTCAGTCTCGAGAATGTCGAATCTCGCGTAAGTCAACAACTCGCTCTACCTTCCTTCCAGCTTGACACCTTGAATGACGTCTGACAACCTTGTTGCATTATCACCACAGTGGCTCCCGGAGATTCGTGACCACTGTCCAGGTGTCAAAGTGATTCTGGTAGCTCTCAAGTGCGACTTGCGTGATGCGCCCGAAACAGTGGAGAAACGTCTTGCAGGCGCTCCTCTCCCGCTTTCTTATAATGACGGTGTCACCGTCGCCAAACGCATCAAAGCATCAAGATATCTCGAATGCTCAGCCAAGATGAACCGCGGTGTCAACGAAGCTTTCGTCGAAATTGCCAACGTAGCTATCGGCAGCAAAGCAAAGGGTAAAGGCTCGAACAGTAGAGGCTGCATCATCGCATGAGCCTTGAAAAGCACACGGTGAAGGTCGCCCAAGCAAGATACCACAAACTCTTTTCCTGTATTAAGAACTGTATTCTACACCACCGCACAGCCAACCGAAGCTGCCAGTAACGATACCCATCATACCACCTTAAGATCCTTCGTCTTGTCCGCTCAGATCATCTTAGGCCGCGTGCCAATCGCCGAACCTCAGTACGGTCGCCAATACTTCAGATGCGAAATACATTCGTACGGATGCGTGTATCTACATAGAGAACGTTAGAGACCCGTGTTTTGTATTGCTCAGTCGTCGTCCATGTTCTTTCGTTTTGCCTTGTCTGCGCGCTTCTGGAACAGCTTATGACGTCCCTGCTCCTTATTGAGGGACTTGTTGACGGATCTGTTCCTTTCGATGTACGACATGTGCTGTGCACCACTGAGTGCGTTGAGAGAACCCGTCGTTCGTGAAGCTTTGGCCACCGCAGAATTCATGGATGGTCCTCCTCCGACTCCGCCGTTGCCACTGCCTGCGCCGCCTCGACGGAAGCCACTGCCGAATTCGGTACCTTGCAGATCTGAGCCAAGATCCGCATCTGATTCGTTGGCTATGAGGACGCTCTGAAGCAGCTCGATCTGTTCTGCTTGACTCTTGTAAACCAATCCGGGCATGTCTTGCATTCCCACCAGATGTGTGATGACTCGGAACGCATAACCTTGGTCGATCAAGAATTGTTGTCGCTTGGTCGAGTAGAACATCTCGGCCGTGTCTTTACTGACCAGACTGTAGAAGAAGGCGTTGAAGCCCTCGTCGTTCCTTCGTTTGGCTCGAAGGATGCGTCCGAGACGCTGCGCTTCTTGACGTCGCGAGCCGAAGTGCGATGAAATCTGAATCAGGCATGTGGCTTCTGGCAAGTCGATCGATGTGTCACCAACCTTGGACAAGAAGATGGTGTTGACCAGAGGATTGTGCTGGAAGTTCTGCAGGATGCGCATGCGCTCCACGTGAGCCGTACCGCCGTGAATGTACGGCTTCTTGAGCTTGATGGCGTATGCTTCAAGAGCAAACACGTTATCGGAAAAGACGATGATCTTGTCGCCACGATTCTCGTGATAGTCGATCAGGAACTGACATGCCTGGAACTTGTTCGGATTCATGCAGTAGAGCAGCATCTTCTTCCGGCTCTTCTCTCGCAAATACTCGCGGTAGAACTCGGGCGTCATGGGACACCACACTTCTGCACACTGCACGGTGGCGATATGTCCCTTTGCGGCCAAGTCCATCCAGTTGGCCTCGTAAAGCTTGGGTCCAACCAGGAAGTTGAGCTCGTCGATCTTTTCATCTTCGCGCACCAGAGTGGCCGTCAAACCTAGCTTGGAGTGCGCCTTGATCTTCGTCAAGACTCTTCGAAACATACTGGCCGGCACCACATGCACTTCGTCGAGCAAGATGAAACCCCACTCGCGGCTCTCGAGGAAGTTCATCATCTTCTGTGAGGTGTGGGATCGCTTGCCGGTGTTGGCCACCATCGAATAGGTGGATACGACAATGCCCGAAGCACCTGAGAACTTTTCTTTCTGATCGGCGGTAAAGACACTGATCTGATTGTCTTGGATGTTGCTCCACTGCAAGAATTGTTGCCTCCACTGCATGACGCTAACACTACTGGTGCAAAGCACCAGGCAACTCTTCTTAATCGTACATGCTGCAGTGATGCCGACGAGCGTCTTGCCGGCACCGCATGGTAGCACGATGATTCCACTTCTCGCACGACCGTTACCGAACATCTTTGCGAGACTCTTTTCCTGATAAGGGCGAATGTGCGTAATGGGCTTGAGGTCAATCTCGAGATCGGCGTTGAGTTGATCATTGCGGAAGTCATACTCTTCCAGCATAGGATAGCCGATCTCGTTACATCGCTTCTTAACCTGTTCGATGTATTCCTCTGCGATCTCGAAGCTGTGGACTGTATCGTCTTCGTCCAATTCGTCTGCTTCATCGACACCGATGATGGCGGAAAAGAGGTCAGCCTCGTCCTCCCTGCGTGCAGCTTCCGGATTTTCAGGAGGAGGCCCCGAAGCGCCAGCACCGTTGCTCGCTCCTGTTGCTGAGCGGTTGGCGTTTGCCGCTCCAGGAGGGTGACCGGCAGCGGCAGCTTGTTGCCTCGCCTTTCGAGCGGCACCTTCAGTTCCTGGGATGACGAGATCACCGCGAGTGGGTGCTTGCGTCTTGCCCAAGACTTCCATGCGTCCGGAGCTGGCAGCGTTAGGGTCCTCTCGCACGCGAGCGGCTCCGATGATGCTATCTTGCAACAGTGTCTGAAGAATCTCGGGATGTGCGCTTTCGACAAAGTATTTGTTCTGCTTTAGAACAAGCTTGATCTTGCCGAAACTGGCGGTGTACTCGCGAATAAAGTCGACCACGGCATCGGGGACTGGCACCTTGGAAAGCCTGTTGAGTACTTCGATGATGTCATTGGGCTGTAAGCCGACCGAGACGGCGGCGTAGAGCGAGTAAGGGGTGAGTTTGTACTCATGAATGTAGGCGGGTCGACTGACAGGTTCGGCAATGGCAATCAGGAAGTCTTGTGCCTGTTCGGCGAGCGGACTGAAACCTTCGAGAATGATGTGGCCATCGTCGGGCGAGATCCAAAGTGGACGACTTGCGTGATCGAGCTTGAGTGGCATCTTTGTGAAGTCGCGGGTATGGAATCGAAGCTCGCCAGACTCGTAGCGCTCCTGCTCATCCTCTTCGTCCATTGCCGGGCCGTTGAAGCGTGGAGCAGCGCCTGACAGAGGATGTTGTCGAGCTATTGGGTTTGTCGGAGCAGATCGTGCAGCTTCGTTTGCCTTGGCCTTCTTGGATGCAGGCGCCTTGTTCTTCTTCTTTCTAGTACCTGCATAGTCATCATCAGAGTCGTCAGAGACAAAGCCATCATCTAGGGCGAAGGCCTGCTCTCCGTTTTCGTCATCATCTTCGCGATAAGTGGCAGGCGTGTTGCGGGAGCTCTGTGCACGAGATGCGGAGGCAGGGGTTGGGGTATTGGTGCCATTGCTCGCTGCATTCGAGTTGGGTCTCAGCTTGACAGTCAGACGGGGTCGAGAGCCTTGTCCCTGCTCGTTGGACGACATCTTGCTCCTTGTCCGATGGTCGGCCTATCGTAACTACTGCGGGTATTACTCGAGTCTGTGATTCAAAGTGGTTGGTTCAATGTATGATTCAAAAGCGAGTCGGTGCACGGGGAGAAGAGCCTTGGAAGCAAGAGGCGACGTAATTATGTGGGTCTCCGTTCGATGATATTGTGGCACCTGTCGGCTTGCCAGAAGCCTTTTCGAAATCACAACACCTCGCCAGTCATGTGGAGGATCGGCGGGACAGTAGCAGGATGATCAGAGTCTGCTGCAATCCGGACTATAGAGCGTCGAGCAAAGGCAAGGTGGTGGCGACAAAGAAAGAAGATGAGATCCGATGATGTTGCTGTATGTATTTGAGCGACTCAGCAAGAATCGGAAAGCCAATTCTCCACTCGAAAGCTAACTCAGCTCGCAGGCACAGACTCATGACTAAAATCAATTTGCCAAAACAGTTTATCAAAGTCTAACAGTCGACCACTTTCTCCACATTTTGAAATTCACAGGCTTCCGGCCAATGAATGAAGCCGACGACATGCTGGACTGCAACCCTTAACCTGTCGTACTTGCTTCGAACCACATCTTTCTCGCATCACATCTGTTCCACTTTCTCTCTTCGCACTATCTTTACCAGGGGCTCATCAGAAACATGACGATCATCGTGCACCACCTCAACAACTCTCGCTCGCAGCGCATCCTCTGGCTCCTTGAGGAGATGGGCATCGAGTACGAGATTAAACATTACGCTCGAACCCCGCAGGGCGTGGCTCCACCTGAACTTCTCGAGGTCCATCCAACTGGCAAGTCGCCCCTCATCACCGACACCAACAACGGCAAAAACAAGGTCATTGCCGAGTCCGGAGCTATCGTTGACTATCTCATCCGCAACTATGGTCAAGGTCGATTTGTGCCTGCAGACCCAGAGCGAGTCGAGGACGATGTTTTCTTCAACCATTTCGCTGAAGGCTCCTTGATGCCAATGCTCGTCATGAAGCTCGTTTTCAGCATGATCCCGCCCAAAATGCCCTTCTTCGTACGACCTATCGGCAACTCCATCGTCAACAGCGTCAACTCTGCGTTTATCGATCCAGATCTCAAGCGCAAGTCCGACTTTGTCGCCGACGAGCTCGTCAAAAAGTGCGATTCGGGCAACAACTGGTTCGCTGGCGGTGACAAGGACGGAAATCCTACCGCTGCAGACTTCCAGATGGCTTTCCCGCTCGAGGCTGCTCTGTCTGGACGTATTTCGAACCTCCCTGCGCCCATCAAGACCTATGTGGACAAGGTCCACGCACGACCTGCTTTCAAGCGTGGTCTCGAGAAGGGTGGTCCCTACAAGTACGCCTGAGCGGAGCGTCTTACTGTGTCCTTTCCTGCGTTTAAACCTCTGCTCAACGGCAGGTTTCAATGGAATCGGAATCGCTCCAATTCCGTCTGCTTGGCTTTCAAGTTGTTTGTGTTTTGTCGTCGCCCTTTTGCATCGCCGCATCTATCGGTATCCGTTCAGCGAGTAGTGATAGCTTGTATTTTCACTCGAGCGAACGATCATGAGTCTTGGAAGCACGGGTCGGTCGTTGGCACGCCTTGCATTGCGGACGAGATATTCTACTCATTGTCATACTCCATATTTCACTCTCTCGAAGAGCGCAGGCTTGAGTTCGACGCAGCTGTTCAACTGGGCGAACCTTAGTGAACAGTCCTGCTGTTGACTTCAACGGCTCAGCTTTCCAGCTTTCTCCGCTTGATGTTGAGCTTCAGAGTCTCTGTCCAGCCACAGAGGGTGTTCGTTGCCGTTCCGGTCAGCGACGGAGTCGATGACCTCACTCTCCGCTGTTCAACGGAGCTGGTGATCTCACTCTCCCTCGTTGGATAGATTCAATGATCTCAGTCTCCGTTGTACCACGGAGCCGATGACTTCGCCCTCCGATGTTCAACGGAAGTCAACACAGCTCGAATCGTGCTTGTCAGCAGCAAGCTAGGTGTCAACTTCTCGAACATGAGCTGATGAAAAGGACTGCTCCTTGCCGACACAGGATCTGGAATCGAACGCTCGTAGATCGCATATGAGTAAAATGTGGGGTAAATTGTTGCCAAAAAAAGGGCTCAAAAAGCAACCACGAAAAGATCATCACTTAGTGCTTTGGCGCAACTTCATCGTGTGACTATCGACGTATGCTGCCATTGAGTGGCTTTTTGCTGCTACGCTCAATGGCATTGTGATCAAATCAGGGAGCACTGTAAACGCATCCTCAAATCGAGAGAGGGAGACACAAAGCGGGCACCGCGAAGGAAGAATGACAAGAAGCTGAGCTCGAGTGAGAGCATCAATTTTTCATGCTATTGCAAATTGCTGTGAGCGAATAACATGTGTGGGTGTGTGCTGAGGTTTGTGGTTTTAGTACAACAAATGGCATGTACGGGTAGCTTGACAGCACCCAGTGTATGTATGTGTGATGACGGATGAACATGATGGGCGTGGACGCCTACGAACGTCGGGGTCGAAAGGAACAGAAACAGTGTGAAATGCAAAACGCTAGATCAAGGAGAAAGAGCGATTTAGCGCATAATGATACCGTCGAATCGCTGCTTGAACCAAGCGGCGGTCTCCTCCTTCTTGACACGGTGGGGGGCACCAACACGGGCGACACGCTGCTTTCGTCGTGCGACACGGGCACCGGCACGGGTCATGCAGACGAAGAAGTCCATACCGAAAATGCCGATGGAAGGGTCGTACTTGATACCAAGGTCGATGTGCTCGGTGATACCGAAACCGAAGTTACCGGTGTCGGAGAAGTTGCGGCGACGGAGCTCGTACTCCTTGACCTTAAGACCACGCTCGATGATCTCCTCAGCCTTGGGGCCGCGGATGGTAACGTGGCAGGCGATCTTCTCGTTACGTCGGATACCGAAACCACGGAGGGTGTAACGGGCCTTGCTAGTAACGGGGGTCTGACCGGTGAGCTGTTCAAGCACCTTGGTGGCACGGGTAAGTCTGTCACCCGACTCACCGACGGAGATGTTGACGACAAGCTTGTCGACCTTGAGCTCCTGTAGGTGGTCGCAATGGAGGTTTGTTGGGAGGAAAGAATGATAAACGGGTCAGTAAATCCATTTGGGCTACGGCTATGACACTTTTCGCTGTCTGCAAAATCGGCTGCACTTTGTCTGTCGTACTGATTGTCTGTCGTGTTGAATGTTGGAGACGAGCGGTGGCATTTGCTGTCTGAGAACAATTTGTGAAAGCTGATAGTTAAGTCGGGAAGTGAAGTCGAGTACACAAAACGAGCCCAGTCCAACCCATGAGGCAATGGCGCATGTTGCGCACAGAGGAAGAAGAACGAGCTACGCCTGGACTGCCACATTGGAGCGAGCAAGCGATCCACGTCGAGCATCTAGGTTACCCATCACTGATCAACCAACATGCATGTGTGACTTCATGAAAGAACTCGTACTGTTGAGGGAGTCTTCAAATTGATGATGCAACACCCGGTGTTAACTGCCGTCGCATACCTTTGGAACCCCCCGATCAATATCTGCTCCTTTTAGAAGATAACTGCGTTGTCGAATCCTGGTGGCCTGAACTGTTTCGTTCTCTGGATACACTTGTCAAGACCTATGCCAGGTATTTTGATACAGCTTTCCAACATATGACCGCAAACTTTGAGACGTTATTGCCATGATTTGTACGTGCGAGGTCGATTCCATCAATCATACCAAGACAGTCGATATGTGTCTCTTTGATCTGTTGCAGTAATGGATCAGGGATGGCGATTGGTGACGAGTGCGTGGACTGGATAAGCGGACTGATGTAGATGGCAGCGAAACGCTTGGCGAGAGAGTCGGAACAAGATGCTGCGCGTGGTCGAATGCTGATATGGACGCCTGAATTACAACGAAATGACAAAGTGTAGCCGATGATTGCAGATGTGGTGATGCGTAGGTGTTCGCATGCTGTGGTGTCGACGTCGGCATGTAGTGGTGATACGAACCTTCATAGGGTTGATTGCCTTGCTGGATTCCGCCATCTTGACTATAGTACGATGTTGATCTTGATGGATGATCGTGACGAAGAGTGTAGTGGCTAACTCGATTCGAGGTTTGCACGCACAACGCAACTTGCGACCCGCGAAGCTCTCTTCAGACACACACACATTCTCAGTCTCACTCTCTCACAATCACACACTCTCTCTCTCTCCAACGTTGCGAATTCTGCCAACTCCTCGAGCTCAGATTGGTCGACAGCAGGCAGGGACTCGGACGACTGGGCCTACGTTCAAGGAAGCTTTCAATTGTGCCGCCATCTGCTGCCTTCGATATTTCGCGACGGTCTTCAAAGAGAAGGAGACTGCTTTTTTGCCTTATTTTTTTTCGGGAGCTGGCATCGGCCGAAGGCAAAAAAGCACGTGAGCGGTACGATTTTTTTCTAGGCCAAAAGACAGACACGCTCTAACATTTCACGCTTCGATCTTTTTGCGCCGACGATGAATGCTACGCAATGTGCATACCAGTGTGTGAGTGAGCCTTGTATACCAAGTACTCTGTACTCCAGGGTGGCCATCAGTACCGATTCGCACCCCAACATGGGGATGTAGAGCGGTCTTGACATTTCGATGAGACGGCGCTTCACGATGTGTTGACGGTGTGAACACCTATCTAGATAAGCACACTTCCCGATCGACCCACGGCACAGTTTCAGGCACCAAAGTACAGCACTTCACACTGTAATCATAACCTTCACGTCGCTTTGTCCGTCGATGCTCCGTCGAGGATCTCAGAGCCATACTAAACACTGTGGCGCCTTTGCTATATCGATGCTTCGTCAACTCGAGCAAAGGAATTCAGTGTCATATAGTATCAGCTAGAACAGCCGGATCGAGGATCGAGGATTGCAAAAAGCGAGACAGCAGCGATTCGGATATATTCCTCTCTGTGTTGCTGCGAAGGAGCGGCAGGGCGGGGCGTTCTGCATTTGAAATTCAGCCCGTGCTGGTGGATCGTTTTGTTGGATCGACAGAGAAGCACACACCTTACCTGTGGCAGAGAAGGTGCGAGCATATGCGGAACCCCATGACAGTGTCTGAGATGCGATTCCACGCGCGCGCGCCAGGGTTGCCCATCCGGCTAGGGGTTGAGGGTATGGTCGTACAAGCTTTACAGCACAAAGTGGTATGGCACAGCACAGTAACACTGGCTTGCAAGAGGCCTGTGATGATGAATGGGACCGCTTTGCCTTCACCCTCTGCCCTTAGCTTGAGCAAATGGCACGGCAAGCTTCTTTCCGTACTGTACAAAATGCTTCGACGAACGCTGCACGGACAACGGTCAATACTGCACTGTGTTTGCTTTTGAAGCCAGCACGTTCAAGGTTTAAGCAGAGCACGCTACAAAGCACGTTCTGCAAGTCAAAGCGAACATCTTCACGTTGTTGCTCTCCCATTTTGGCGAAAGATAGGTTCGGGGACATCATCTCGCTGAATAATGGCGGTCTCATTTCGGGAAGGACCCGTTGTTTGAGCTATCAGCCCGAAGAGCTATTCATCGACATGGCCAAGGGCTGTAAGTCGAAAGGCGGCGAAAGACCGAGCTTTATCTTTGAGCGCGTGTTCTGCGTTCTACGTATTCGAGCTTCTATGGTTCGATGGACGGGGGATCGACCTGTTCCAACAGCTGAGCCAGCGTCGGAGAACCCCAAGCAATTGCTTCTCTCTCTCCCTCCCTCTCCCTCTCCGATAATTCTACCTGAGGCATCGGTCCTTGGGAGAAGCGCTTGTACGGATGACGCTTCGCCGTATCGCGCTTACAGTATAGATCTCATGATATCATGCCTTCGATCGTCTGACAGTTGTGAGATAGGATAAGGAAGTCTGCTACACTGTAACAGCTGGTCATAACGGTCTTGACGGTCAAGTTGTGGTTGTACTTTGTTGTTCGCTCGACGCTTCTGTACAGCGCGCGTTCATTGACCGAAAGGTCGGCCTCCATTACTTATCAGTCTGCATGCATCCTCTCATGTTCCACGATAAACAAGGCTCGTATCGAATTCGCTTTACACTTCCGATAAGCTTGCCCTCTTGCTCTTGCCTATCAGAACTACAGCATCAACAGTAATGGACCTCAACATCAGTATCATCATTAAACAATAGCAGCGGCGAAACGAAACAGCTTGATAGGGAGTAAGGTCGACCGATTCGCAACAAAGAACTCGCTCCAACCTTGGGTCGGGTGCAGGGCAGCACGCAAGCGGATAGCGCTGGGTCGCTACAGAGCTGATGACGGGCATCTGAACAGTGTGGAATGTGCAACGGGATCGCGAGATTTTCGGGGTCGAATTCGTCGTCACACAGCCAAATTCTGCCGTCACAACAGCAAATTTCTGGCGTCTCTTTGCTTTACAGTGCTTTGATGCCCAAAATTCGGACAGGGCAAATTCATTCACCGTCATTTCTCCACACAAAGGTCTCTACCCTCTCGAGCGGCCAAGCAGCGTCCACCCCTGAAATGGAACATCCTAATCTCGACCCTCTATCCTTCTCTTACATCTCACAGGGGGTTGCATCGCATCCCGTACTGCATCTTGACTTGAGACGATCGAAGCATTTGAGAGCATCGATGATCTAATTTTGACAGTTGAGGCTTGAGAACAAGAAAAAGAGAGGAGGGACAAGGGCAAACATGCGAGTCGAGATGGGAGTGTTTTGTGTGTGTGTGTGAGTGTGCCGAATTATCGTGACGGCAGAGCAGGAAAGTGAGAGAGTGCGAACCAAGCCACACTCACACTCGCATGACACTGCGAATTGACTGTCTAAGAACGCAAGCAGCCGAGCGAACCATCACATCACATCACCTCACTCACCTTACTCACCTCACGAGACCTCAATCAACACCTTGAGACTCACTCTTCTTAGACTGTAGCCCCAAACCCACACGACGCTGATCCCTTTCAGTGTCAGCGCTGCTTTATGTGTTCTGTATGAGCACCATCATTATTGTTGTTGCTCGCTCGCTTTGAAGCGATCTCGTCAGGAACACCTCTTCTTCCTCTGCCTTTGTACCACTCCATCACACACTCACACATCTACTCACACGTCACTTCCAGTCTCATTCGCCTTGGCAAACCTCTCCGTCTCTGCCTTCCATTCTTACCTTCATCTCTCATCCTTACCTTTACTCGCTATCCGAGCACGACTCTTGTCCCACTTTACTGCTATGCATCTGCTCTTGTAGCATTAGCTTCCCGAAGCTAGCTATTCCTTACTTTCTACACCTCCTTCTCTCGACATCAGTCCAGCACCACCGCATACCAACTCCACGTCGCTTTCCACCAAAGACAACACCTTCAACACCTACACCACTGCTTTCCCCTCTCTCTGCACACAAAATAACACACACCAACACACAACAAACACATCAGCATTTGTCCGCTGATACGATGTCGAAAGGCCTTGACATATCGCAATAGAAGCTTCTCCATCTTCCAAACCGGACTTTCTTCTTCACCAATTCGCTAGATCATGTCTCCTATGGTTGAGTCCCGTTCAGAGTCGGCGCTCATATCGCCCACAGCCGGCTCTGACGATGCAAACATCTCTAGCGGTGCTATAGAACCTCCCGATAGTCTCCAAGCTGTGTCTGCCGGTCTACGCAGCCTCGCCATCTCGCCCAGTGCTCGTACACCCTCCTCCACCAACAGCAGCAGTCGCAATGCGTCACAACCTACTCTCGGCTCTTCCTATCCTCCACCGACCGCCTCCACCTCGAAACTCTCTGATCGCCTCGCACATTCCGCCCACGGGTCACACCCATCAGCTGCTTCGTATTCGACCAGCCCGGCCAGCCGATATGGTCGCCACTTTCACATGACCGATTCCAGCTCGACAGATTCGCAACTCAACTATGACAGTCATCTCGCCGTCCCCGCTAGCCCGAGCATGAGCGAGGGCCTAACCGACAGCCCCGGAAGCGTTTCGAGCATGAGCAGCTTCCGCCGCGGTGACCTCGCTGACATTGAGGATCTTGACCTAGAGCCCGAGCTTGAGACGGTTAGCGAGTGCGATGAAGAGTCGAGCAGCCTTTGTTCTCTTGATATCGGCGTCGACCTAGACTCGGACTCGGAACGCGCCAGCTCCTATGGTGGCGACAACGATCACCTGTCCACTAGCACCTATTCTCTAGGTCTCTCTTCGCACTCCTCTCGTCATGCTCCGCTTCGACCCGCTTCTCATGGCACAGCCGCTTCGGACTACGCTCGTCGCAAACGTAGTGAATGGTTGCTCAACAACTACGCCAACAAGATTGCTGCTCGTCGTCCTCGTCGCATCAAGAAGGGTCGCATCACCGAGATTGTCGAAGAAGGAGGTGAATGCATCAACACCACCGTCATGCCCAAACCTCCATTCGCATCCGGCGCTTCGGAATGGTCATGCGACGTCTCGGGCCCTCCTCTCGCGCCTCCACGCAGCGTAAGCCCGTCAGATACGGTGCCAGCCATTCCTTCTCCTCTCTGTTCATGTGTCAGCGCCGAGAATGGCAATTCAACTGCTCCAGCGGGTCTGGAAGAGAGCGTCGAGACCATCAAGGCTGACGAAGTCGTGGCCAGTGCATCAGTGGCTCTTTCCTCTTCGAATCAATCCCCGATAGCATCCACACCAAGCGCTGAGAACCAGCATCGCGACGAGCTCAAGGAGGACGCAGAGCTTTCTCCACCAAGACTTTCACGCTCTTCCAGCCGACGCAACTCTTCTCCGGTCAAACTGCGTCCATGCTTTCGTCGGCAACCGTCCGCCGCTTCTACAAGAGAATCTTCCTGCGAACGTGATGCACCTCGCGGTCGATCAGTGCGCTTCAGCAGCAGACCTCCACAGGAATTGCGGACACACAGTCCTGTCGAGTACGATCGCAAGAGTTGCCCCGTCAGTAATCGGCTGAGTCCGGCCGACGTTGAGGAACTGAGAACCATGAAGATGGAGATGGGTCTCTTGGAAGCCAAGTGGGCTGCTGTCGCTGCATGCAAGCCGAAGAAGGTTGAGGGCACGGAAGGCACCACCAAGCCGGAGAACTACAACGCCTATAACGCTGGAATTGCTGCTATCAACGCTTCGCGCGAGCGTTCTTTGGCCTGCGGCGCCGAGTCAGACTCGACCATGGGTTCAATTGGAAGCCCAGCTGCTCGACTACGGCAACAGAAAGAGCGAGAGCGTATGCAAGAACGTCAACGCAACCTTCCTCACTACATGCGTAATCGTCCAGGTGTTGTAGAGAGAGAGCCTCTTTCTTCGGAAGCATTGTCGATGCGTAGCAAGTTTGGACATGCGCCTCCACCTCCGTTGCCCGGTATGCCATCGGCCCGTTCTGCATCGATGTCACCCAACCGCTCCACTTCCGCTCCACCTTCGAGTCGATCGGCTGAGACTCCTGTGCCACGACGGATGAGCTGCCAGGCAACAGGATCAACCGACATTCCTGTGCTGACACAGACCAGTCCCTCACCGCCGTCCTCTCCTCGAAATGGCACACAAGAGCGTGGCAGGTCATGTGCGGCAGCTCCATTGCCGTCTCCATGGTCTAGTGGATCGAGCTCGGCAACCTCGTCCATCTACTCTAGCACATATTTCCCTAGCGCTCCTTCGACACCGTCTTGTGTCAGCTATCCTGGCGGCAACGGCTACGACAGTCCGGTATCCGAGTTCTACGAGAGCGGTAGCGAATACGACATGATCTGCTGATCATTGTCGTCCATCTACTCTTTTCATGTTTTGTTCCCTTGCATTTTGTCGCTTTGCTTTGTTTGTCGTTTTCTTCTGTCACCGTTTCGCATGTCCTCTTTTCGTCCCGTTCCGTTATCTATTGTATTGTATTGTATCGCACACCATCTTTTCGCAAGTCAATTTGACATCGGACACTCATGACTACTCGAGACACGAAGAGTGACGAGAGAATGTTGAGATCAATCACACAACAAGCCCGATCCCCAGATCTGGGCGCGTCGCGTATAGAGGTGACCCTTCTCACGCGCCAGCAATTTTTAGATCTCATCGATCGGACATTTTCGAAACATTCGATTTTCAGAGATTTCTAATCGGCCAAAGATGAGAATTCGAAATTGACGTTATGGCTAGGCAATTTGAACGAAAAAATTTGCGCCCCTGACACAGTCCTCTCATGCCTTGTCGCGCCACCGTCCACCAAAAAAAAGCTGAGTCGTGGGTCTGCTGCCTTGAGGCCTTTGACACAGCGGAGGGCTGGGACAGAGAGGCACACGCCGACTCAACGTCGTCGATCCGATAAAACAATTTGATACACTTCAACTTCCTCCTTCTACCACCATCACATCAATCATGACTTACGAAAACAACACACACCAAAACGGTGCTGGCACCGCCGACATCGAGTCGAGGTTCTCCAACATGTCTGTTAACGGTGCCGCTGGCGGCGCTCCACGAAAGGCCTACGTTCCTCCTCATCTCCGTGGCCAGCAGAGCGCTTCGCTCAACTCTTCCGCAGCTTCTTTCAGCCCCCGTGCCCCTGCTGCCTTCAGCAACAACGGTCCAAGCAACGGCGCTCCTGCCGCTCCTGCCGCCTTCAACAGCTTCAGCCGTGGCGCTCCTCGTGGCGGCGCCGGTGGCTGGGATGGTCCCCCTTCTGGAGGTTACGGTGGTGCTCGCAACGGTGGCGGTTACGGTGCTGGTCCCCGCAGCGACGGCTTTGGTCAGTGGAAAGACGGTCAGCACGTTCCCGGTCCTCAGAACCCCCGCCTCGAGAAAGAGCTTTTCGGTGAGGCCGGCGACGGACTCCACCAGAGCATGGGTATCAACTTCGACAAGTACGGTGACATTCCCGTCGAGGCCAGCGGTCGCGACGTCCCCGAGCCTGTTACCACTTTCACTTCGCCCCCTATCGACGCTCATCTCCTCGAAAACATCAAGCTCGCCCGCTACACCAACCCCACTCCCGTTCAGAAGTACTCAATCCCCATTGTCGAGCTTGGTCGTGACTTGATGGGCTGTGCCCAGACTGGTTCCGGTAAGACTGGTGGTTTCCTTTTCCCCATTCTTTCGGCCCTCTTCACCCATGGCCCTCCTCCTCCCCCTGCCGAGATGGCTCAGGGCGGTTACGGTCGCAGAAAGGCATACCCCAGCACCCTCATCCTCGCTCCTACCCGTGAGCTTGTCTCTCAGATCTACGATGAGGCCCGCAAGTTCACCTACCGATCTTGGGTTAAGCCTGCCGTTGTCTACGGTGGTGCCGACATTGGCACTCAGCTTCGCCAGATCGAGCGCGGCTGTGATCTTCTTTGCGCCACTCCCGGTCGTCTCGTCGACTTGATGGAGCGCGGTCGCATCAGCCTCAGCAACGTCCGTTTCCTCGTTCTCGATGAGGCCGATCGCATGCTTGACATGGGTTTCGAGCCCCAAATCCGCAGAATCGTCGAGGGCGAGGACATGCCCGGTGTCATGGATCGTCAGACTCTCATGTTCTCCGCCACCTTCCCCCGTGACATCCAGCTCCTCGCAAAGGACTTCCTCAAGGAGTACGTCTTCCTCTCGGTCGGTCGTGTTGGTTCAACTTCGGAGAACATCACCCAGAAGATCGAATACGTCGAGGACGAGGACAAGCGCTCCGTTCTGCTCGACGTGCTCGCCTCGATGCCCAGCGGTGGTCTCACCCTCATTTTTGTCGAGACCAAGCGTATGGCCGACATGCTCAGCGACTTCCTCTTGCGATCCAACATTGCCGCCACCTCGATTCACGGCGACCGTACTCAGCGAGAGCGTGAGCGTGCCCTCGAGCTTTTCCGATCCGGCAAGACCCCCATCATGGTCGCTACCGCCGTCGCCGCCCGTGGTCTCGATATTCCCAACGTCACCCACGTCGTCAACTACGATCTTCCCTCCGATGTCGATGACTATGTTCACCGAATCGGTCGTACCGGCCGTGCTGGTAACACCGGTCACGCCACTGCCTTCTTCAACCGCGGCAACAAGAACATCGTCCGTGACCTTCTCGAGCTTCTCAAGGAGGCCAACCAGGAGGTCCCCCAGTGGCTCGAGGCCGTCGCTCGTGAGAGCATGTTCGGTGGCGGCGGTGGAGGTCGCGGCGGTCGTGGCCGTGGTCGTGGCCGCGGCGGCGCTTCCTCCTTTGGCAGCCGTGACGCTCGTACCATGAACGGTCCCTCATCCGGTGGTGGACGCGGTTTCGGTGGCGGCTTCGGCGGCGGAATGGGCGGTGGCTACGGTGCTGGCGGCGGCGGCTATGGTGGAGCTGCTGCTTACGGCGGTCCTCCCCCTGCCTCCAACGGCGGTGGCTACGGTGGCAACTCGTCGTGGTGGTAAGTCAATCGCGTCGTTTGTGCAGACAACGTTCCATTCGATTGTACGGATGTGACGCTCGCACAATCATTTCCGTTCCGGGTTTCTCTTGTCTTGGCCGTTCCATTCCCTCGTGGCCCCTCCGAAACGCACGATCATCTTCTCCATCCTTCGACCCCCACCATATCAAAAGCATAGCGGACAATTTCTCTGTTCTTCTTTCATTTCTTTTCGAGTTCCTTCTACTATGTTCCGTGACTCTGCCGGATCTTTCCATCCGTCTCTCACAGCGTAACCGAACTCGCTTTTGACCTCGCATTTGCATGGTTTATATAAGCTACCAGCACGACCGTTTTTCGCAACGTCCGTGCTGTTCGGCTTGATTCTTTCTGCCTGACTCTGTACGAGTGGTTCTCAACTGGTTCCGATAATCTGCATCCACCTTTGCATCACTTATAGAGTCACAATCAAGCCTCGTCGCATCCATTCATCATCATCAAGATACCATGCAAGCAATAGTTTCCTTTTCGCAAGTAGTACGGTCCTGTTCCTCATTCTAGCAGACATTCGCATCCGGTGATGCGCGCAAATCTCTTTTGGTTTCCCAGCTTCGGTTTCCTCCCTTCCCGGTCTGCTCGAATGGGCCCGTCCTGCAATCGACTCGAGTCGACATCGATGACTGGTGTTCATCCTCCAACAAAAGCATCGTCGGTCTATTCGGACCCTCTTTCGACTCTGGTCCATCATATACCCCTCCGCTAGTCACGTCAAATTGTCTGCTTCCTTACTATCTCGTTCTTTGTCGAAGAGCGCGATGGTCCCAAATCACGTCCTTACATCGTGTGTACTTGTAGTGGCCATCTTCTTTTCATGTCTTGAGGCGGCTCCGAGTCTCGCTCGTCTCGGGACGAAGAGGTTCTCGCTGTCGACCTCAATGTTTTACTGTAGATACTTTTAATGCACTCAAATGTTCAAACATTGTCTCCACCAACGCCGTTCGATGATGTCTGGACCCTACAGCCTGTACACGAAGAGCCTTAAAGCACATCCGCCTGGTGCTTTTGCTCCGTTATGAAGATCATCATATGTCGACCTTGCTTCGGCAAAGTCATCGCACGTGAAGCGTCGCTTTGGTGTCTGTACACGAGTTTGAGCAACGACATGAAGGGTGACGTGACTTATGTAGTACCGAACCTGCGGCCGGGTTGGGTTGAGAACGGAGAGGTCGTACTAGTTTGCAACCACAGTTGTTTGGTGTCATGGCGTGTTACTGAGTGCTATTGCAGCAAACTAAGTAATGCATGCAGCAGAGGTCCTGATGCAAACTCCATCTGACGGCAAGGAAACAATAGAGTGAAGATGCGGCGGCAGCAAGGCGTGTCTGTCAGAACCAAGGCAGCCGGACGTGTCAGTCGGAAGCGACGGCTGCCTGCTCAAAGAGATTTGGGAGTCGAACCAGTCTGATGCTCTAGTCGGGCAGCCGACACTCACTCTTTGGTAGGGGTACTAACACTGACGCCCTGGTTGGGCTATCAACACCCTTCAACAGACCTCTTTGGTAGGGTCACTAACAGTCAAGAACTCAGCATCTCCTTCCACCCTTAACCCTAACCCACCACCACTACACTCCTTCACTATGGTCAATCCTCCCAATCACAGACTTCAATGCAAGCAGTGCCTTGATGCTGGGCTCCAGGACTGTCACAGAGAACCTGGCAGCTCTAGCTACAAGTGCACCAGCTGCAGACAGAGACAAATCAGGTGTGAACCTGAAGAACAGCAACAACAGCAAGAAGAGCAACAGTGTTACGTCCCCACAAGCCCTGGTCCCTTTGTTGTGGCTGTCACGGCCAGGAATGCGCTCCCCAATTGTCCTGGCTGCGGTAGTGGCCCAGGGGAAGGCCACATACTGGAGCGCGACCCCGTGTACCTCATTTTTACCTTCAGTTGTCGATTGTATTTTACTCTACCCTATCTAGTAGGTGGAATCTCAGACCTTGCTACATCCCTAGCCTCACAAACTGGCCCACGTATCTGTGGTACCCGTCCTGGACTAACCAAGGCCATACCTCCTGCATCCCCAAGCCTCCCCGTGCCACGGTGAGGTTCCCAGACTCTTGGAGCTTAAAAAACAGCAGCAGCAGCAGAGAGGAAGACACCCCAGGGAGAGGTTTGGGGGTAGAGATCTGGGGCTGTACAATGCCCCCCCTAGCAGCCAATCAAGCTCAGTGCCCCTGGCTGAGCAAGAGCAAGAATGTTACGCGTAATTCGCGTGGCCATTGCCACGAATGTCGCGAAGGCCACGAAGGCCAGGGGGCGCCCGCGCATCCCCAGGAGGGGCGTGGGGCCTTCGTGTGGAACCGTAGGCGCGGAGCTCACCTGGGACGCGTGGCGCGTCTCGGATCCGCACCAGTCCAGGGTTGCACTAGCCCTAGGCGAGGGTACGTCGCTCGCGGGCGTGAGCGATTCCGTTGCCGCCAAACGCGTCCAAGCGGCCGTGTCCGTTGGACCCAGCGGACAATTATTTTTGACTGCTCTAGTGCCGCAAAGGAATTGGAATTTCCTTGGCTGGGCACCGCAACGGACGCGTCAATTTTGTTGATTTTTGAAATTCAACTTTTGGCAGCAACGGACAGCGCCAGCCAGCTGAGCACACCACACAGCGCACCACACAGCGCACAGTGCACAGTGCACAGTGCACACCGCACACCGCACACCGCACAGCGCACACCGCACAGCGCAAAGCATGTCCAGCCAGCTCAGCCCACCGCACAGCACACTGCACAGCACACACCGCACACAGCGTGTCCAGCCAGCTCAGCGCACCGCACAGCACACAGCGCACAGCACACAGCGCAATGTACAGACACGGCAAAGCGCACGGTGCCATGCCACTCAGTGCCAGCGCACAACGCATGTGCACAAAGGACAGCGCACGGCATTTGTGAGATTGCCAGGCAGCGCACAGCTGATGGACTCTTCTCTTCAAAACACGTGAGTTGGAGAGCACACGTACGCACCAGTCAGATCACAGAGCACGCAATGGACAGCACACACGCTCACAGCCAGCGTAATTTGAGGCCACACCCTGATTGGCTCAGCGCTGCGGTACTTTCAGCAGGGAAACAGTAGTCAGCGTAAACTGCACCAAAAGCTTTGCCACTATGCTACGGCTCACACATACATGTTTCCCTTTGTACGCTTTATGTTTTTCTTTGTCTTCTCCCTTTGCTCCAACGTAAAGTTGTCTCTCTGTCTCTCTCATCTCTTTCTCCCATGCTCACTCAATGCTTTCATCCTCACCGTCACTCACTTGCTTGCCGCACCGTTCCTACCTCTTCCCTTTGTCCACCACCGCAACGGCTGCTCACAC